>OZ022586.1:8912342-9302342 GCA_963669155.1 Arbacia lixula | reverse complement strand
ATACATGAGAAATATTCCCCAATACTATCAAACAACAATGTGTCTCGCGCAAGAGAAGATAGCTCTCTCGACTCTGTTCATCTCGGGGTCCCTCATTCCACGTGTGATGCCGACTGGAAGTGTAGACTACGAATCCGGAACGCGACATCATCACTCATCCTGTTGACCGAGGGGCGATCGAGTTTTGACACTTGCGCGCTCGCCGACAGCGCACATTTGCGCACGAGCCGTCACGCTCGAGCCCGTATAAGCCTCCCACAACAAACATTTAAACGAGATTCTGTTTTCATTTGTCTCCGCGGCTCCCGCTCGCACCAAGAACAGGATGAAAAATAGAGAAATCTCGTCCATCCCGAACATTTATTTACCGTAGCCTTTCCGGTATAATGAATTTGGTTGACACACTGGCTATGTGAGATTGAGACGATGCGATGAGATCTGGTAGGGATGTATTTCATCATATTGTGACAGCAAAGGGCGTAGTCTGCATCCTAAACAGAAATCACCTTTTTTTTTTTCTTCCCGCTGACAAATTCTGCGCCCTCTCTGTTTTCATGTGAACGCGGGCAAACGTTACACACAGAGCCATGTTTTGATTTTATTCGCAAGATTACACTACAAATATAAGAAGGCTTGCATTCGAGCATTTGCATCATCATTCTCAATTCGAATTCATCCTTTTTAAATGAGTTGTTAGTTAGAAGGTTTGACAAATACAATCTGCAATCCAAATCACGTATACAATTTGTTAAAAATATTTCGAGTAATTGTAAAAGTTCTCTCTCGATATGGTTACATACTATGGATACCATCTACAATCAAAACTCTCACAGCCGAGTCATATAGAGGCTACTCCATTTTGTGTGCGTTTGTGTGTTAAAGGTAATGAATCGGTTAAACAAAGCATGACTTCAGTAATATGGCAACTTTATCTTCGGTCGAAGTGAGACACGGCCTGTAATAGAAGACTAGCTGGGTGATGGAAGATGAATCAGAGAGGGCATCGATTGTGCGTAATCTCGATTGAAGAGGGGTGTAATTTGCTCTTAAGACCAGCTCAAGTCTGTTTACAACATCCGACATCCCTCTTACCATCCTCCTCCTTCACGTCCTCCTGTTTATTGTGTTGTCATGGATCTAGACAGATTGCTACGACATGGAGGGATTGATCATAATCATTGTTAAAGGTAGAGTACCCCTCATGCAGACATCGCCAAATTCTTTCAAAACATCACAAGAACAACACATATATCCAGGTAATGAAATATGACACTTAACAATTTTGAACGATTTAATAAATGTATTTGTTATCCAACGTTCTCTTCGTCCATGTGTATATCTTACACTATGCAACTCACTTCTTTTAGATTCGTTCTGGACATAAAACATTCACATGGAACCATACATCATATTTTGTGTTACATAATCATAATCTTACTCCCTTATATTCCCTTTGTTTTTCAAAACAATTTGAAAGACACGATGAGATGCATTGTGTTTTATGTCTGGTAAATACAAATCAAACTTGAAAACTTGAAACTAGAGCATAACAAACAAACAACTTCACAGTTTGCCTCTGAAGTTCAGCTTTTTTCCCCAAATGCAAAGGAAATGCGGAGTTACCGATTGTATATTCCATTTGCCTTGTTGACTACAGATTTCCATAAGTACGACACGAATCTGATTGAGTTTCAGACATTGATGTATAAAGGAAATATGACAGTCCAAGAGTCGACAGGTACTATACTAAACTCTTCGACGATCTGAACATACTTGTCAATAGTTCAAGCTGAAATGTAACTGTCACAAAGATTTTCACTAAAGTATGTTTTCAGATGAAGGTGACTGTCTGTCATGGTGCAATGCACAATATACAACTAATAAAGTTATTATAATTGTGTTAATATTTCCATGATGAGTAAATTATTTGATCTGCATCATGAATGTACTTGTTGTTTTTTCAATCTCGGAAAGTACTTTCATGCTCCGAGTTCAAAAGCTATTAATGAAAAAAAAAACTAAACAAATCTCACAAGTAAACTAAATGTCAACATTGCAAAAAAGGATGTAGTTAGATTTTCGTGTCGTGGAGACAATGTGTACAATTTAATTATTGCGTATACAATAGTATAAGAAACTATTAGTATAAGATAATTAGTGGTACACGAACTACAACAAAGGACATGTGAACTCAAATAAATGACTTGTTGATGTGTTGATTTCAATTAACTTTACAGCTTTTGTAGAACATGCTATTTCTCTGAAAGGGTATTATTATTTTCCCGATTGGGCAATGTAGCTTGCAGGTATCGAGGGACGAATCTTCGCAAGAAGAGCGGGACATACAAGGACAGACTACTTTTCAGAGTTCACACATGTAGAGACACCCAAGTCGCCCAATCTGGCGTTATAGGAAGCGAGTTCACCGCGGAGACGCATCTGTCATCTCGTCTTGTATTAGCTAAGTAAACTTGTCTTGGGCGAGTGTATGCAGGCGTGTTGGTGTTAATATCTGGGATTATCACGCCTCCAATTTTATTTTGTACTTGTCTCACTCACCCGTTACGCGATCCAGTTAAGGCTCGATTTCAAGTTGACAAAATTGGTCTGGCTGAAAAAAACACTATATGCTTGTCCGAATTCTATATTTTCTTACACCCATATATTACTTATCATTCGATTTCTGCGATCTGATTTAATATTTTTCAATGTTTTCAATAAGAACGAAAGCAATACCTTCTCTTCCTCTCCCACATATCTTTCCTATTATCTATCTTCCTCCCCCCCCCCCTCTCTCTCTCTTTCTCTCTCTCTCTCTCTCTTCATACCTTTCTTTCCCTCTACTATTTATCAACCCCCCTCTTTCTCTCACTCACTCTCTCTCTCTCTATCTCTCTCTCTCTTCCCCCCTCTCTCTCTCTCTTACCATGGACCCTGCACACGTTCTCTCCTATCCTCTTTATCCATCTCATCATCTCTCTCTCTTTCTCTCTCTCTCCCCCTCTCTCTTACCATGGACCCTGCACACGTTCTCTCCTATCCCCTTTATCCATCTCAACATATTTTTTTTCTCTCTCTCTCTCTCTCTCTTTCTTCCTCTATATCATATTCCCTCTGTTATTTCATTAGGCCTGTGTTTGTCTTTCTCCTGATCACCGCCGAATTTGACACTCCATTCCTTTCCATTTCCACCTCTCTTTCTTCATATTTATATCCATCCCTATATCTTCCATCCCCCCCCCCCCACTCCCCACCCCATCCCTCTATATTCCAGGTGTCTTTCCCTCCCACCCACCCACACCCCTACCCCTCCCCCCCCCCCTCTCTCTCTCTCTCTCTCTCTTTCTTTCTCTCCCTCTCTTTCTTTCTCTCTCTCTCTCCTTCTCTCTCCCCTTCTCTCTCTCCTTCTCTCTCTCTCTCATTCTCTCTCTCTCTCTCTCTCACACATACATACATATTTATGCACGTATACATACACACATACGTACATAACAAAACACATGCAATTCTGCTTATATATCTTTCAAAAAATGTATGTTATGCAGACACATAACGAGCTTGATAGGACTCATTTTTGTTCCTCTCTCTCTCTCTCTCTCTCTCTCTCTTTCACACACACACACACACACACATACAATTCGCAACATACACATGGAGGTATAGAAACATCTCTAGACACTTTTTCTAAATTAAGTTTTCTCTCCTCGTACTTCTTCATTTTCCCCATCGTTCCTCCTCCTCGTACTTTAAAGAAATATCCAGAGAAATATGTATTTGATTCTTATTGCTACTCTAAAATCTCTCTTCCAGCATATGCACACTATATGATACAGCGAGCACAGACACGAACTACATGATGAATGTCTCTGTTTTGATATACAATATGATGGTTTAATATTAAATACACGTATAGTTAAAAGAGCGTGATACAATCTTGGAACTTTCGATATACAAACCCCAAGTTTCATATCAAAATACAACAAAAGATGATTGATTCCTATAAAGTTCTCAGTACAAATGATTAACTTTCGTATCAATCTCATTAGATATGGCAATTAAATGATTTACAGTTGTTCAATATAAAAATTACATATAAGCAAAATGACGACAGGGTGTATAGCTGATGAACGTTTGTACCAGCCACCTGTTAAACGCCTTAACAGCGACGTGTTAAGCTTATGACGGTTGCCACGAATGCCCGAGGACGGTTAACCGAGATTCATACTCTACTTTAGAAGTAACGCGGAGTATGGAGATCAGACGGTATTTGCAGAAAGATAAATGGAATCGGTTTATTTTTCATCAAAGATGGGATGACGAGGGATTCGGCCATAAATTGGCGCCAAACCCGCTTTATATATCGCATGTTCTATCAGCCCGAGAACGCCCGCAGCTCAAACCCAAGGATTACATCACGCTCGAATCACCTTTCCCGTCACTTCCCTTATCTCCAAATCGGTCGTATTTTGACTGAGTTCCCCATCCTTTTAATTCAATCAGACATTTTTTTTCTGATGCATCTTCGCGAGGCGGGATATCCGGTTTCATTTCTTGTCTCCCTAGTCCCCCCCCCCCCCCCCCTACTTCTCCACTTACTTTGTTTTCCCTCCTGAATTCCCTCACCTTTTTTTCTAATTGGGCTTTTTCCTTGCCGGTCTCGTCGCTATTTATCCCGACCATCCCGCGACTGATTGGCGTGCGCGCAGTGGTTTCTGTGTTTGCCTGTGAGGTGCTATGAGAAATAACAAGCCAAATCCCAAACTCCGCCTCGCGTTAATGTCTTAAAACAATCTTCTAAAAGCTTGCGGACAAATACCTACTCAACGCGTCACGCCTCACGCACATCTCAAGATATCTACACACCTCCTCATTTGTTTTCTCCCTACCAGACATCCCTGTAAAAGACAGGAGCTGTTGTTTGCCCTGACACCGCCGACTTTGAAAAAACGAATTTGACACGTTGTTTCAAGATCAGGAAATATGTATCACACATGTAAACAGCGGAACAAGGAGTGATTGCATACAGTTTAAGACCTATATTAACATTGAATTAAATTAGATATTAGATTAACACAGGTCCATTCATATGTTATATGTTTCAAAAGGAAACACAATTCTTTGATAATCAGAAGTTGGTTGGTACAAACTCAGTAAACATGAGAAACAGAAAAGCAGAATTGTGAGAAAAATTGAAAAACATCATTACCTTGTGAATTTGTTCCTTTAAAGTTTAGAAGGTGATTTTAACCAATTACTGTTGCTGATAACTGCGGTATAGATTGCTTTTGAATCATAGGAGATATGCTGTACATGGCTGTGTTTTTAATCATTTTGCCAGGTCCTTCGTTCAAAACGAACGCAAGTAATGGTGAACGGTAAGACAGAATCAGAAAAGAATTTTCGGAAATACTTGAGCAATAAACGACGCAAGGACGTAATTTGTATTTACGAATATTTAATTACGTGCGTTATAATTGTAAATTCAAGTTAGACATGGGATGCTCTGAGTGTTGTCTTGTTTATGCGTGATAGACGAGAAAAATGACAACTTCTGACGGTATGTCATTGAGGACAATTCGAACAGGATTCGGACATTAATTGTATTCATAACAAAAAACTACTGTAGTGAATAACTTCTAGATAATGTTTATAATTTTTCTCAATTATGGCAATATGTTCCTCTAAAGAAATTCTCTTAAGGTTGTTTTTCCACTCTGGTGGGATGAAGACGGCTTCCAAACGGCTACCTTGATCATCTATTGTGAGTAAGCATCAACGGGGTGAAAGATTTCGTAAACAGTCAAATCAAAGACAATGGGTACAAAGAAACGTGTGTATATCTAAAAATGAGTCATTTCAGAACATTTACACAATTTGAATAACGTAAAGAAAACAAATGAAAATTTACTATTAGTGATCCAGCTCGAGAGATGCTGAGGAAATTAATAGTTCGGAGCTAATACAGCTTTTCGTTAGTATATTTTACATTCAAAAGTGACAAATCATGAATTTTACATACAAATCAACATTTTTGTTCATTTCACATGGTGTATTTCCATACATATACAATCTTCCTGTTGAACTGCACAGACAAACAGTTAAGCCATATCTAAGTGATAAATGATACTTCACACGATCGTTTGGGGATGGATTTTTTCAGAGATGATCATAAGAACGACATGATTTTTTAAAAACGTTTATTTCAATTTAAATTTGAATTCACATGTTGTTCCTACTTATTGTACACATACATTTAGTGTAATTAATATCAGAAATTGACGGTTTCTGTTCTTTTCATTTTGCGGCTTAAAAGTCCCACTCACGGGGTGTTGATGGCAGTTTAACGGCGCGGTTCCCATGTAATCATTGACCATATCAGATTCATATTTAGCTTTGCCGACAATATGTTGTCGCATGTATTACTGTAGATGTGGATAGTATTTATAACAAGGATGAATACTCACTACAGCATAACAAAAAGCATGACAAGTATTAGTAAGAAAACATTACAAATACATCACTCTTTAATTACATGCATTTGGTAAAAATCGTGCTCAACGGCCCAAACGCGATGGGTTACTATAATAAACGTCATTTTGTCGCTTGCCTCGAAATGATATTCATATAATAGTGGAGAATACTTAAAAGTGAAAAGTAGCTAAAGAAAGGAAATGTCGCTGTTGTCATGGCTACGGCTGACGACTGCAGGTCTGTCGACACATCGATGACATGAAGATGACGAGGATGATGTGGGAGTTGCGATCATGGATTGGAGGCCGTGTCGCCGACACGACAACGGAGGGTTGACGGCCCCGGGCAGACTCTCCAGGAGCTTGTCAGCGAGCGCATGGTGGCTGATGCCCCGGCCGCTTCCGCTGCTAGCGCCGCTGCTGCCGGTAGTGGTGCGGGTAAGGAGCTCGCCGGCGTGGAAGGCCGGGGTAATTGGGTAGGTGGTCGATGCGAGGGCCGGTGGCGGCGGCAGACATAGCTGCGGCTGGTTCATGAAGGTCAGGATCCGCCGCATCTCCTCTAGGGCGTTGGCCTGCATCATGATGTAGTTCTTGGCGAGCAGGAGAGTGGCGATCTTGGACAGCTTGCGTACCGATGGGCTGTGGGCGTATGGGATCACACTGCGGAGATCGTCCAGCGCATCGTTCAGATCGTGCATTCGACGTCGCTCTCGTGCGTTGATGTTCAGCCGGACTTGTTTCTGCAGCCGCGGATCGCACTTCTTCGTTGACGGAGGCAGCTTCGATCCCTTCTTCCCCGGCTTCGTGACATCTCGATGACCAGCCAATGGAGACGACGTCGATGGCGGTGGGGATGCCGATGCACCAATCGGAATCGCTCTTTCGTGTCGTCGTTCCTTCGCAACTTTTACCCGGTTCTCGTCGTCGTACTCATCTTCCCAATCAGATTCCTGCATTTTCATCGTCTTCGTCAGCGCCTTGTTGAAAATTTCCGCCTTACCGCAGTCACTCATCATCCGTAGGCATTGAAGGGCTCGTTGATGGGGGAAGTCCATCATCTTTCCATCTCGACCACCAACTGCCTGATCGAGAGTCAACGGGCGATCAAGGGGCCCAACTTCCATAACTCGCTGATTGTCCATTGTCAATATATATTGTTGCAATTGTTCAACTCTTATGAAAACAATTGGTGTCACGGTTTTGTGTAATCTTCCTCGTGTATATCAGCATTCACTTGTCATCTTTCGCGTGAAAAAAATCATTGAGACAGAATGAAATGTCAAATCCTTTTGAACAGTTTGATGTGTGTCTGTAGAAAGTCGTAACTCACCTATGTTTCGCAATATGAAGGTTGAAAACTTTAACAGTGTTATCAACTTTTCGTAATTCAACAAAATGACGAGTTTGAAAAGCAATGAAAATTTCAACTGATTTAAACACAAATTCCTGCCATGTTCCAATTATAGGGAGGTCGTCCAGTACATTCAGAAAGACCACGTGACACTTCAGCGTGTTTCCAAGGTATGTGGATATTAATTTTCCTGCCTTGCAGAAGAGTTCAAAAGTGCGCCTGAGTCTGGAGAATGTCAGTTAAACTGGGTTTGGTCCAGCTGTGTTTGACCCACACGAGCACTAAGTATGACGAAAAGGAAACAGACGAAGCCACTTCACGCACTAGAAATTAGTAGATCATATCGCTGTTGAAAAAGCACCAGCCTTCCACCACAACGTCACAATGAGACGGAGATAATTCGGTCTTGATATGCTATCACATCCGCTGCTAGGTGTTACGACAAGATTGGAGGGAGGGAGAGAGAATCAAAAAATGACGCGCGTCGTGTAATGCGCTCGTCATCAATAATTGGCGGGGCTCTCGAAATGTCGAGAGAGCGATCAAGTACCGCTTGTGCGTCCGAGGTTTGAGGCTGATCAGTGCGGTCAAATGATCATTGCCTCTCATCCATCCGTATCGCTGCTTTTGCTTTGCTGTCGTCGTAAGTGGCCCTCGATCAGTTGGTCAGTATCCCTATCAAATCATCCCCGGAGATCTGGCGAGTTTTATTCCAAATAAACCGCCCTCTCCTTCCTTCCTTCCTCTTGACTTCCTCATCTCGCCGGGCCGCCCCGCGCACTGCCGGGCTAATAGGGCGAGATAATGGGCGCGCGAACAAACATTCCGCTGAAGCGATTAGCTCGCTGAGATGCCGTCCTCTCATTCTTTGATACCCAACATTTCCGACCCCTCCTCCTGTTGTCTTCGCCTCTCCTCACGCCCCTTTTTGCTCTTCATCCCTTTGAGCAGTTTAGCATTTTATCTACCTCCCGTCTATCTCTCAGTCCACTCCCTTCCTTTCTTTCTCTCCCTCTCTCTCTTTCTCTCTCTCTCTCTCTCTCTCTCTCTCTCTCTCTCTCTCGCTGTCTTTCCCCCTCCCTCTCTCTCACATACTGATAAATAGACAAAACCTTTCTCCCTATTATCACTCTTGTAACTTGTTTTTCTCTTTCTACCACTTTTTTCATCCTCTCTATTTCGCTTTGCTTTTCTATTTATTTCAACTCCCCTTCCTCGTTGTCTCTCTCTGTCTCTCTGTCTCTCTTATTTCTTTCCGTCTTTCTCTTTCGTTCCTACCCCAATGGTCGTGTAGACACACACACATACACACCCTCACACAAACGAAATTACACATGTCCCCTTATGTGTTCTTCCTCTTTCTCTCTCTCTGTCTCTCTCTCTCTCTCTGTCTCTCTCTCTCTGTCTCTCTCTCTCTCTCTCTATCTCTCTCTCTCTCTCTCTCACACACACACACACACACACCTACTCCCTTTCACCTGAATCACTCTCTCTGTCATATGGTATCTCCCCCTGCCCACCCTCACCCCACCCCCACCCCCACGCCCGCTCACCCTCTCTCCCTCTCTTATTCTCTCTACTGTATATCTCACCCCTCCTTTCAAGTATCCGTCATGCCTATCTCACTTTGCGTGCTAATCTAACACTCAATCACAAACGTTCAATCGTCTGGTATCGTTCTAATCACACACAACACACACACACACAACACACACACACACACACACACACACACACACACACACACACACACACACACACACACACACACACGCACGCACTTCATTTTCTTTTCGTCCATGCTTCTACTTGGACTATCGTAAACACCATGTTTTCCATAATGTACGTATGGACATGATGAAGGGCATATCACATGATTTTCACCAATGGAGTTGCACGTGAAGGCGCCAAAACCAGAAGAAATTTCATGTCTTCTAATGTTGTTATCTTCTTAATTGTTAATTTACGAGTTCAGTCAATGCAATTAGGCAATGGAAAATTTGTAATTTAAGAGATCTAATTCATTACATTTACCAGCTTAACAGATATTACATGCATGCAACATGAGCGATACAGTTCCAATCTGCTCTAATCTGTATTTGTGTCACAGCTAAAATAAATGTGTTTAAATGTACAATATAATTGGGCGTCTTATACGACATTTGCGTTATACTGGTAACATAAACTAAAAACACAATAAGCTAGAATTTGACGCATTACGATTGTTCAAGGGGGTAAATGTGTTTTTTAATCATTTGATTATTCAGTGGCATATGAGTAAAATGATCTTAATAAATGCTTATGACATTAAGAAGTCATCGTTTAGTTGATTCAGCAATGAATCTCACTGAATAAATGATAGGCTATACAAGATCAATTTGAATAATTAGCAAACACATATCGTTTAACAAAATGTCAGAACTCTTTATCGTAAAGGCAAATCTAATTTGCATTTGATCATTAAAACGAAGTATAACAATGAAGTAGATAACTTGAATGTATTGTTATATTCCTTGCAAACTAACGAAAATTTTGAAAAGGGTGTATTTAAGTTTTGATCATACATGATCATCATGTATGAAATAATCATGTTTATCTAAAAAAAAAAAAAGATACTGTAAGTCATATGGAATAGTAAAATCCTGCAGTTGGAGTAATAGAGAAGAAGAAAGAAATCTTGATAAGTCGAAACCAGCTTATACATGTCATGCTCAATCTAACATCCTATTTTGTTGTTGTGATAAGTGCAGGAGTGTCGCAAAAATGTCCCTCGTTGTCAATATATTCAAATTTGGTCAGAATTCATATACATTATGTCATGTTCATGTCATGGTGCGTTGAGGTTATTTGGTGAATGTTCGAGTATCAAAATAGGCTGACAGTGTACTATGGGTACATGAAAAACGAATAATTCTGTAGTTTTTCAATCTCATCGTATGAGTTATCGATATCGGTTCATGTATATGATATATTACACACGAACGCATCTAAATATAGATTATCTACATTCAGAGACGTTCATGAGCATGATACATATTTGACGGTCCGATGGTCGAATTGTACCCAGGATTACTATGTCTAGCTTCATTCGGCGTCTTTCGTGTAGTAAAACTGGTGATTAGGAAGAAACTGAAGTCGCGCTGTCCATGCATAATGCTATCAAAGGTCATGCGAATGCGTCCACATCAAATAGAGATTGTTTTTCACTTGACGGCGCAATGGCCCGGCAGATTTCACAGTTGCGTTACTCTATCCAGCTCTTCGTATCATCCTTACGAGACGGGAGCGAGATGAAACGACCCCGCTTGTCTCGGCGAATTACACCTTCACCCCTCGCTACCCGGTCATAACGCCGTGAAGGAGGCACAAGGCGGCCGCTGGAAGGTCGCACATTAATTTATTTTCACCAGGTTTTTAGAATTAATTAATCCGAGCGCGCTCTCGTGTGTGTTTGTGCGCGCGCGCTTCACCGCATAGCGGTAGGAGGCATAAAACTTGATCTGCATGTATATGCGCTCCTGTCTGCACTGATAATATTGAAATATATCAATTGCTAAACTTCAAACCGTCGTATTTCTTGATTATTAAAGTTTATCACTTATAAAATGCAGTGAGGGCCCCCCCCCCCCCACACACACACACACATGCGCGTGGATTATTCCACATAGAAAAGGGGCGTCTTGCGGGCGTTTTGAACCTCCCTTGAATAAAATACCTCACTTTAATGATTATATAATCTTTTGATTATACTATGATATGCACGACTCGACTCGGCAAGAATTGATGTGGGTTTTTCAGCTTCTGTTCATGATAATATAAAAATCATGATAAAGTAGAATGTTGACCGTGAATTCATTGTAACATTTGTGATCTGAGGGCCCACGGATGGCTCGCGGATTCTATTGGTATAATGTATATTGGATTAGGGATTAACCTAGATGCGGCGTCACGTGATTTTCGATAATCACGATACTCGCACTGAGCTCTTTCGCGGTATGAGGTAATTCGAAAAAAACTCAGGTGTCTACATTCCATGAACTGTGGGGATTATGAAATCATTTCCCAAAGGAGCCAAGATGACTAGGTTCATTGTCTCTCTCTCTCTCTCTCTCTCTCTGACTGTCTGTCTGTCTGTCTCTCTCTCTCTCTATGTCTGTCCGTCTGTTTGTCTGTGTCTCTCTCTCTGTCTGTCTATCTTTCTCTGTCTGTACATCTGTCTGTCTCTCTCTCTCTCTCTCTCCCTTTTACTTAAGTATAAAATATCGCTTTAATCTTTGCATCATACAATTAAGCATGCATTTCAACAAGAATTATATTTGAAGAAAATCAACCTCTTTATTCATTTCTCGTGACTTGTATTAACTATATGAGTAGTACACTGGCATGAGCGGGATATGATCTTTGGTATCTATGATTTGAATACATTTTTTTCGATCGAAACAAAACACATAAACTCTTTGTGTACCGATAATGCATTTCTTGCGCTCATAGTACACATAATTAATGTATAGCAACGGCTGACACAGAAAGACTGGAGATCTTGTGGGGTATGCTGTCTTGGATGTAGCCTACAGTAGGTTCTAGTGTGACTGCGTGTACACAACTGAGTCTGTTAACAACTATGTCTGGAAATGTAGACTACGCCCTGTAGAGGGAGAGGGAGCGTGGAGAGGGCGTGGTATGTGTTACCAGACAGAGATGTTAACAGGCTTACCATGCACTCCACATACTACAACCTAGTTTCTCTTTGGTGACGTGTGCTGTCTGTACATCATCGCGATGTTTTTGTTGTAGTTTCTTGTGTTCTAACACTCAGCTGTGCTGAGACGCCATGCTGGCTCCACATCTGCTTCACACGCACATGGTAAATAGTGCTTGAAGTACCTGGGAGGTAGACGGGTTGGGTCGGGGGCTCATGTAGAAAAAAGCAATCTCCATTCTAAAGTGTCCCCCCCCCCCTACTAACGTAAGTGTGTGTGAATCTTGTGTAATCTTGGGTTAATGTCTAGTCTCCATCGGATCACTTTGCCCACTCAGGAGAATATGTGGATAATGTTATTCGAACACTTCCTGCTGGTCGCGGACGGTTAATGATGGGGCCCGAATGTATCCCCCCCCCCCCCCCCAACAACATACCACCACCCACTGGTGATCACATTTGGTCACATTTGCTCACCCAAGAAATCTCACTGAGCGGCGAATTCTAGCAAGAAGTTAGAAAACAGTTTTCACGCACATATTTTTATTTGTCGCAAATAAAATGTTGAACATGCCCCAAATATATAAGTTATTTTCCGCAAGCAGCGGCACGCGTTTGCAAAACAGTCAACAGCCTTTGCAAGGACTTGACGTTCTTTTTGGTTCGCCAAAGCTAACGACACCATGATCATAAAGTTCCTGTATGCATTTGACCCATTGAGAGAAATTTGCCATATACATCGTCACACCGAGAAAGCAAGGTGTATCTACTAAAAGGGAGGGGGGCAAAGACGTCTGGAGGACAGGGGAGGTTCATGCCTGGGCTAAGGAAGAACGCCCTCCAGTCTAGGAGGGTGCTATTATCCCCCCTCCCACCTGCTGCTGTTCATTATGTCGCAGGTGATGGTTCTATCCCTCATTACCCTCTGATGATGAGGAGGAAAACAAAAAAGGTAGAATTCCTGTGTTAGGTCCATAGATTCCCCTGGTACTTTTCCAGGTGTTAGCAACCCAACTGCCTGTCGGAAACACTGTCGCAAACATTCACTCAAATTGTAGCTAAAATCGCTAAAAATCGCTATAAGTCGCTCGCTGTAGGTAGTGGCACAGGTAAACTCTGCTTTTTTTTCTTCAAACATTCATCAGAAAAGATCGCATCGTTCGTATAGCAAGCCGTTTTAACATTTTTTCCTTTTTTTGATATCAATAAATCGAATAGTTGATATCAAGAAATAAGAATAAATGTTAAAACGGCTTGCCATACGTTCGTAAGCCTTAGCCGCTCAGTGCGATACATCCTTTAAAGGGCATATACTGTACTGGGAAGGCAAAAAAGGCCTTCAAAAGGTGATCGTGAGCATTCATCTTGCCAATGGTCTTAAATTCATGTATTGTCCATTTTAGAAATTTGCTGAAAGTTATTTTCCCTCAAATGATCCCCATTTGGAGTAATTAATGATTAATGATTAAATCCTCAAAATGTTTGGGCCGAACATTTTAAGGATTTGTGATTTAATCACTCATTGCTCCAAATGTACATCATTTGAGGGCAAATAACTTTTAGCAAGCTTCTAAAATTTACAATACACGAATTTAAGACCATTGGCAAGAAGATTGCTAACAATTACCTTTTGAAGGCTTCTTTGCCTTCCCAGTACAGTATATTCCCTTTAAAATGCATGGGGTGTGTGGTTGGACTAGTTTCCATTTCCATAAGTTCACATGTTTATCAACACCATTTTAGTTAGTGCTACCGTATATTGTAGTCAAGTCACATGTATAGTTACGATGCATGATGTCATCAATACGAAGAACGTTGAACTTAATATAAAGAATGTTAGATCCAACATTAAATGCGATGAACGGTTTTAATATTTACCCCGTCTAACTTCGAAGCATCACATTTAATAGCACCTCATTCGTTCGCATAGGCGACATATACCGAACTGGTGTACAAGTCAATATTTAGTATGTTTTGTCAATTAGTATGTTTTACCGTATGATAGCGGGAACAGAGGGAGGAGCAATTTAGCTAAAATTACCGAACTAGAAGACCCCCATGGTAACTCATTACTCTCATTATTTTAATATCATGGTCTTATTTTGCTTGTCAGTCTTTAACTTTGGGCATACCACTGCCACATTTTTTCGCAAATAATGCACATGAATCCAATAGAGCGATGTTTTATCTGGCATAGAATAGATTGAGCCCCAAATGTTTAAATGATTCTGTAAACAGCTTAGGGTCTTAACTTCTCATCATCCAACATTCTTAGATTGATTTGGTTTACTCCATTCATTTCCTTTATCAAATGGGCAATTCATACAAATTAAAGTCAATATATTCTCATTAGTATATATCCTCTCTCGCGCGCGCGTTTACTAATCCCAAATGGAATAATATAACTACCGCCTTCCACACGCTCAGCGGCGCAAATCACATCCCAAATACGAACTCATCAATTACAAAGTGACTGAACGAGGAATTGTACTTGACAAAACTGTGGAAATGGATTCGTGTAATCTGACGCGCAATCGCTTGATTGCCCGCGACACAGATTACAGACAGGAGACTGCACGAAGCCGTTCTATTTGATTAATAGATGAGGAGAAAGTCAAGTCAATGCCAAGGTCACGCAATCGGCTTTTCTTTATAAACGGACAGTTAATCCGCGAATTTGCCTTGAAAGCGAGGAGTATTTTTCAGCTCGTCTTGGGGGATTAAAATCAGCCCAAGAAGCCGCCCCCATCAAAGACATGAGCACCGAATCGCACCTCATCGAATACAAGACGATTCCTCAAGGTAGTAATTGGTTTGCTCGGGTATCATAAAACACACTTAACTCTTTTTGTTCCACATGGGAATGTATTCGCGAGTGCTCCACATAATTTTTATAGTGCAAGAGTTTATCTGGCACACAAGGGGTTAAAACACACATTTTCTTTAGGAGCGCAGATCGGAGAAGTGATTGCGGGGCGGGGTTGGGGTGGGGGTGGGGGGGGGGGGGCTTGGGGCTGCATATCAATTTTATGCAAATGATTTTTCCGCATGAAACGCATAGACGAGCCTGATAAGCATTTCTCAAAAATGTGAATGCAATGCATGAAACACAAAGCAACACGGGTAAATTAGAAAAAAAATGATCATTAATTACTTTGCACCAGTTGCCTATTATCACATGATCACAGAGCTATATATAAATGAAGCTTCAAATGTTGTTCTTATTAGGAAATAAATAAGTTTGCTTAACGATGTTATTCCTACATTCCAATGTAAGAGATTGCATAACAATGAAAACATGATAATGAAAACATTACTTATGCTTTTCATTGTAAATCTGCTCACTGGGAATGTGTACAAACACCAAATTCCGTGCAACTGCCTTCACAGCATTGCTCAACAATGATTCCCCTTGTAAGTTAAAATCAAAACTTCAGGAAATCTTTTCGAGGGTTAATCACTTCCGCTCTGATAATCTTCCCTCCCCCAGAAAGAAAAACGCCCCGGTGTATGATCACATGGCTGAACCCCTGCGCGATCTAATAGCGCTGCATATGTTCCCGTATTCCTGTATTGTAAGTCTACTACATGCGGGAGACATCGTACACAAAGTGTACGGACAAGAACAGCGGAGAGATGGTTGAACGACAAGGGTTGCCTACCGCGGAGGAAAGGGGACAGAATTGGTTGGCATATGGTGCGGGTGAGAAAAGGCACATCGCGTCGGATCCATTACCGGGGCGCCCCGGCCGAAGTACGCCTCGCTGCCCCGTACGCGGCAGGGGGGCTCACCTCGTTTCTTCAAGCGTAAATGAGTGCCCGTGTCGGAAATCCAAAAACACACTTCTCGCATCCTTTGTATCTTGGAATAATTTATTATTCATTCCGTTTCTCCCCACTTGTGTGTATTTTGTCCACAACATCCTCCCTTTCTCGCCATTGCCCCGGCCTGTGTCGACCACCACCACTCACACTCTCTCTCTCTATCTTTCTCTTTCTCTTTTTCTGTCTGGCTGTACCTTTATTTCTCTCTCTCTCTCTCTCTCTCTCTCTCTCATTTTCCATCTATGTTTTACTCTATATATCCCACTCTCTTTATTTATCCATGTCTACCTCTCTATAAACATCCACTCTCTCTCTCTCTCTCTCTCTCTCTCTCTCTCTCTCTCTCTTTCTCTTTCTCTTTTTCTGTCTGGCTGTACCTTTATCTCTCTCTCTCTCTCTCTCTCATTCTCCATCTATTTTTTACTCTATATATCCCCCTCTCTTTATTTATCCATGTCTACCTCTCTATAAACATCCACTCTCTCTCTCTCTCTCTCTCTCTCTCTCTCTCTCTCTCTCTCTCTCTCTTTCTCTGTCTCTCTCTCTCTCTTTCTCTGTCTCTCTCTCTCTCTCTGTCTCTCTCTGTCTCTGTCTCTACCCCTCTCTTTTTTTTTTGTTTCCTCTCGCTGTTATATCTCCTTTCATTTAAATCTGTGTGCGTCTGTGCAAGTGTGGGTATGTGGTGCAAATGTGTGGATGTGTGTGAGAAACAACATGTATGTATATGTGTTTGTGTACGTGCGAGTATATTTGCTCGTTTTTGTGTGTCATGTGTATATATGCGCATGTTTATTCATGTGTGTGTGCGTTTGTGTGAGTGTAAGCGTGTTAATTTGTATGTGGGTGGGTGTATTTTGGTTCTTCCCTCCATCTCTCTTTCTCTTTCATCCCTCCCTCACTAGAACTCTCTTGGCCACTCCTCTGTTTTTCACTCCGTTGTGTTCCTTCTGTCATTCACCCTTTCCTCTCTCTTCATTCCTTGTCCATATCATTGACATCTCCTCTCAACTCAACAACCATTTACTGTTACAGAGACGAATCCATTTCTAATCAAATTGATTTATATTCATGTATTTATTATCAGACGAGTTGACCAATTAGCATGATAAATAGACGTGACTTCTGAATAGTAAGTTTGGCTTCATGCGAGTCCCGATCCATTGTTGTTGTTTGTCAGGTTTTCATATTCGTTGCACACACTTGGAGATTATGTCATGGCTTATATGTTACTGAACAACATTTTTTATTTCCATATCTTTCCTAAGGTTTCGATGCCATGATAATCATGTTCATAGGAAAGGTTTCGTTTAAGTTTTGCCCGTTCTTTCCACCAGTGACGTAGTGGAGACGGGGCCTAATCATAACTTCGGATGTTACATTCTTTTAATGAAATGCATACAATATGCGCCAATAGTTCCCTTCAACACCCTCACTCTTATGCTGTTGATCCTTCTTGTTTGTAAAACAACGTCTTTACTCATTAGACTGAACAGCATTTAGCCTGGTGTATGATCTGTTGATGCATGCGAATTATAATCGTTTCTTTCTATAACTTCCAATATGATTAAGTTGATTTCGTCAGTCCAAAGGTGTCAATCCGCATCTAGGAAGTCTCTGTATAAAAAAAAAGACGAATGAAGAAAATAGACATTAACAATTGTTGTTATATCACATTTTATCCTCTCTCTGGTTGTGAAGAACCTTGTGTGTTGAAGCAGCGTAAGGTATTCGTTGAAAGAAGTATAACATTACAGTCACAAATTTGATATGATTGCCGATATTAACTGCTTAGAAAGGAAAACCTCAAAACATAACAAATTCACGAGGTCAATTTTTTATTAATTTTGTACTTCTTTCTACTTGTTTTTGCAGATGAATCGTTGTCAAAGTACGTCGAAATTCAAAATCACTAGCAATGGTTTGTGCAAATTATTGTGCGATACGTGTGTCAGTCGGTGTGTTTGTTTGTCTGTCTGTCTACATGTGGATATGCATGTGTATGTATGCATGTGTGTATGGCTATGTGCATCTGTGCGTATGCGTGCAAGTATGTGCGTGCGTCAGCATGTATCTTTTTGTTGGCATGGGTGGGGGAGGACGTGTGTGTATGTCTGTCCGTCTGTCAGTCTGTGCGCGTATGTGCATGCATGTGCAAGTGCGCTATGCCTCACCTGGGAAGCACTGGTCGTACAGGTCCTTCACGCGGCATTTCTCTTGCTCTGTCTGACTGGTGAAGCACCACGGGCGGCGGTAGGGGTCGTCCATAGAGAACGTGCGGCACTTGTTCCCGACGTGTTCACCGAGATCATGGTACTTGGTGTCCACTGTTAAGTCAGCCCAGTTCAGGCAGCTCAGGCCAGACTCGGTCACGTCCATATTTCCCTCGTAGTCGGTTCCTGCAGACGTCAGCATGCATTCGGGATACACGCCCAAGCGGGGTTCTATATGAGGAAAGAAGCGTGGAGAAAGAGATGGTGTCGTAATGTCGCGTCCTTAAAATTTCTCCCATTCCCAATCTAAACTTAAAGAGAGTTTTAAGATGCCTTGACTATTATGATTGACTGTAACTGTATCAATCGCGTATGCATCGTATAACAGCTTCCAGTCAGTCACAGTCACATTTGTGCCAACCTAAAACTCTCCATTACAAGAGGGTGGTGGCGGCATCACGTAGTGAATTGACCACTGACTCCCGATCTGTAGGGTCGGGGTTCGAATCCAACAGCTGCCACTTGTATTCTGCAGCAATACACCAGGGTCTAATCCACACAGCAGCTCCGTATTGATCTGGTATGTTTCATTGATCCATTAACTGTGGTGATAATAATACTATGGTAACCATGGTAATGAGATGTATCTGCTCTGACTTACGTGCAGTAGGTGTTCCTTTGTCGGCGCACTCTGATTGGAGGTATGGTGTGGTGTCGCAATAATCCCAGGCTTTCCTAATAAGGGAATGTAGAAGAAAATGCAGAGCAAATACTACTTTTACAATTCTATTCGTTGCCGAAGCATACACAGTTTGTGATTATCAAGTCCTACAAATTGTATTCTTGTGTTATTTATAATAAACATGAGATTTTAGAGCGTCATATCTTCGATCATCACAGTGGATTATACTGTATCAAGAATTGAGTCTTTATATAGTAACCTTGTATACTCATAGGGTAATGTTACTACGACTTGTGTCTCAGTGTAACATTGAATCATGGTTGATAATTATATGGTTGTACTTTGAGGATATATTGTCATTTTTGTGATACATTTATTGTGACATGAATAACTTCTGGGCAAATAGGCAAAGGGGTATAATTCTAAGAGTACAACGAGACTAGCTTGGCTAACTAATGTATAGTTGAATGCTGAATCATGTCATACATTACTAGGAATCTACTTAATTCTCTTTCTGTACATGCTAACATTTTGTGCGCTGTCGGCCAATGAAAGTATACTTTGTCATTTGGTCGATTCCTGTGTTTGTTTAGGATTACGATTTGTTGGTTGTTGATTTAGGGTATATTGTGGATGATGTCATTATATGAAGTAAGAGTTAGATGAGCTGGGAGTAAACGGAATTACAACGGGGGTGGGGCAGGGGATGACGGATAACCTACTCTGATGTAGCGTCATCAATCCAGCACCAGGGACCAGTGGTAGCGATGCCGTCGGGGCCCACTCCGTCGGTTCTGCAGTAGTTGTGGGCTCCGAAGAGGATGGCATTGTGTCTTGGCTTCGACTTCTGGGCAGGGTCACGCTTTCGGGGGTAGTTGATGTCCCATCGCTGGCAGGGAAGTCCCTCGACAGTCACGGCCAAGTATCCTGTGTAGTCCAGACCGAGCGGGTCGACGTAGCACTCGGCGGCGGTGTATTCACCGATGGCCGCGAAGTTAGCGAGAGATGTCTCGATGGCTTCATGAAGAAAGGACGAGAGAATATCATTAGGAAATTGAGGTAGTTCATAATAGAGAAATTACAGAGACTTGGAGTGGACGGACAACCCAAGAGAGAGAGAGAGGCGGGGGAGAAAAAAGGGAGAGAAAGAAGGAGATGGAGTGGGCATGGCAAAGCAATCCAAAACCGAAAAAGGGCAACACAAATAAAGCGCAGCATTAGATATTTTAAGCGGCAAAAGCGCCAAAGACCAACCTTCTATCGGTTGTGCGTCGGTGCAACGGTCGTATGTTTCGGTGGGGACACCCTCGCAGTACTCCCATTCGACTTCCTCCAGGTTGGTGTAGCACCATGGCCCGCTCTTCCCGCTTCCTTCCCAGTTACGGCAGAAGTTGGAGTGGTCTCGGAACAGGAAGTGGGCAAAGTCTCTGTTGAAAAATTGGGGGAACTCAATTTAATTAATAATTAAGGAATGGGTGTTACTTGGTATAATCTTTGCCCGTTAACAAATTTAACTGCACACATTAAACGCAGTCTACATTACAAAATTGGCAATTCGGATCACATCCATATCGACCCATCATTCCTCGGCTCTTTTTGCGCCATGGAGAACGCTTTTCTCTCGGAGATGTGTTAAAGGACATCGCAAGAATACAACAGTTGCATCGAAAGAGCTAAGCAGATCACATGATGATTGATGGCGCTCTTTCACTTACTCGACTCTGTTGGGGTGTGTGTTGGCCCAGTTCTGGCATGGGTAACCCGAAACCGTCGTGCTGGCTTCACCTCGGTAGTCCGAACCGTCAGCTTTGGTGTAGCAGTCGATACCAGAGCCGAGACCTAAGATTGCATTGCCATATGATTAGGACATGGCTAGTCTGTTAATATTTACTATTGAAGTGTAAAGAAGAAAGAAGTGGATTAACCATGACTGCCTCTTGTGTTTTCCTTCTGTTTGAACAATTCGTAAAGCAATCATTTCGATGCTTAAAGTAAATGCCTCGCTATAGAGATGGCCATGTGAAGCCAAAATATATATACATGGCATCTTCCAGCTCTGATGAATTAAAGAGCATTTTGTTCTCACTTACGGTTTTGGCAGTTATCTCCATCGTATCCAGCAAGACATGCGCAGGTGTAGGCGTTGACACCATCGGTGCACACACCTCCATTGAGACAGGGGATGTTGGCACAGTCATCGATGTCTACATGAAATAAACAAAGATATCTTCAACAGTTGAAGGTTTAAAAAAAACGTTCATCAATGTCTACATGGAAGGTAGGTTTGTGAGCCGTGCACATAACAGATTGACCCGTATTTCGAAAATTGTAAAAAAAAATGATATATCACTATTGCTAGGTTTGCCTCTTGGTGTAAAATACAATACATTGCTGATATCCATGCACTCACTTGTGCCGCAGAAGTCTCCGGTGAAGCCCAAAGAGCAGGAGCAAGTGTAGCTGTTGATGCCATCTACGCACGCAGCTCCGTTCAGACAAGCATGCCCCACACACTCATCAATGTCTGTATCAGAGACAAAGTCGAAACGTAATCTTCACACTCAATTCTCTTTCTTTCATAAATCGGGTCGAAGTGATAGCGTTGACTAGAATAGGTTTACTCGGAGAAACATGATTGCTTCAAAAGGTATTGTACATCAATAATTCCCATCTTCGACACGTTGTACTAGTCGCGATGTAAATTTTAGTAAGATATAGCAGAACAAATGCTTCAAATTGTAGACGGCCAAGTGATGTCAATTTTGATATGAAGGGCAGCTTCTAGCTTGGATGAACTTAAAATCATTGGTTCTACTCACTGTTTTCGCAGTTATCTCCATCGTATCCAGCAACACATGCGCAGGTGTAGGCGTTGACACCATCAGTGCACACACCTCCATTAAGGCACGGGGTGTTAGCACAGTCATCAAGGTCTACATAGAGAATGATTCGTTATTCGATTGTTTGATTAATTTATTTACTTATTATTATCATCTCATCTAAATTAGACAAAGGTCACATATCTACATTTTATAATTTCTTCCTGTAAAAAGCATATAACATTCTTAATATGTAGCTCTACGGGACTAAGATGTTGGAATCTTTCACGATTAGTGATCACGAATTTGGGAGATTCATGATAGTGTCTTAATGTTTCTTTGATCACGTTTCTACTACTATTCAATCAACTTAGTGTTGTTCTTTCTTTTTATTGGGCTGTCACACTCGAATTGGTAAGTGACTATAAGACGGATTATAATTACTGTTTTCGCAGTTATCTCCATCGAATCCGGCAAGACATGTGCAGGTGTAGGCATTAACCCCATCAGTGCATGCACCTCCATTGAGGCAGGGGGTGTTAGCACAATCATCGACATCTACATGGATTAAATAAAAGAAATTAAATATTAAAGCTTTGAAAAGAACGCTCGAAAATCACATTCATCGATGTCTATATCAGAAGAAAAAATATTCCCCATACCCATTTTCTTTCCTACATCAAGTCGAAATAGCAGTTACGACTAGAATAGGCTTACTCAGGAAAACATAGCGATTGTCGGAGGGTAAAGGGAACAATTACGACATGGTCATGGAAGTGTATTATATTAACAAAGAAGGACTATTTTCTCAAAGTTTTTTAGCAATACACTATACAATGGCGTAGTCTGCTGAGTATGAAAACTCAGTATACACATTAAATTAACAAGTGGCGCGCCGTGGATCGTTCCCTGTACACGCGGTGCAAAACTATTAAAAGGGAATAACATCCGTAAAATACATCATAACGTATGAATATTAAAGCATAAACAAAAGCACTGGATCAAGGGGTACTCACTGATTTCACAATAATCTCCGATGTAACCTTGTTTACAGAAGCAGGAGTACCCATCGGGTCCATCCAAGCATGCAGCACCGTTCTGGCAAACATGGTTGAAACACATGGCTGTGGACAGTAATAGCATTAAAAGAGAAGAATCATTAATATTCCGCTTCTTTTCCAGAGTCATGACGATATTGCAGTGTTGAGGGTGACATGCTTTCATGAAATGAGGAGAGACAGAAAGGACAGGAGCTACAGCAAGTTCTTCAGGAAAGAAGGTCATGTGACCCAAAGGGTAAAAATAGTGACAAAAATGTTACTCAAAAGTTTTGATCTGAAGCGTTCACATAGTTAAACATTGTAAATAGAATGGGTGAAAATGCGCATTACGTAATCGAGGTAGAACCGTTCGGGAGTCTTCTCTTGTTCGATTTCAGGGTCTCGTGAAGGAATGGTCTGAAAACTATCAGGATATTTGTGAGGACAGTCCTGCCACTATAACATGTATAACGTGTCCCGTAATCCTTACCAAAACTTTACCATAAAGACGAGATGATACGAACGAATGGAATGAGATACGTTCGTGTCGTTCTCCAAACGAAAGAAATGTAAGGGATAACTGGTCCAGATATACATACTGGATGGTAAAAAAAGCACACCACGTTGGGTCATTACCTGGTCAGTCCGGCTGAAATACGCCTCACTGCTCCATTGATTGGAAGGGAAGTTTAAACATGTTTCTTCAAGAAAAACGAGAGTCCTTATCGGATTTCGGGAAACAATTCCTCCCATCTTTTGGATAATACAATAACACATCATTTAGTGTCGGTTGTCCTTCTATTTCCCTCACCGCCCCCTTCCACCCCCTCTCATACTACCTCAAACTCTCTCCCTATCTCTCGCTACCCGACCCTCTCTGTCTCAGTCTCTCTCTGTCCATCTCTCTGTCTTTCTTCTCTCTCTTTCTCTATCTGTCTCTCTTCTACTCACTCCTGGTATCTCCATTTGGAATGTTCTATTTTCCACATTGTCTTCGTTTCTCTATTAACGATGTCTCGATACCTTTTAATGCCATGTAAATATACAAATATGTTGACTCGAAAAAAACCCGGAAAGAAATGTTTTATCATAGGCTATATCCATTTGAATTTATTGATTATCTGGTGGATTGATGGATATACGTTCTAAAGTAGCATTCTTATCTGTTCCGCCCAAGTTGCGTTTACCGGTATGGAGGGTGCGCATTCGAAACACAATATGATTTCCTGACTAAATGGGTACATAGAGTGTTTTCATTTGCAACTCCTATGTCAGTAGTGTACTATTGTAGCATCTATACGTTTTAAAGCACTATTGTTTTTGTCTGGTGCCAGAGGTATTCCGTCCATCAGTCGATTAATATGTATCAACAAACATCCTTGTGATATCAGGACAGTCAAACTATCAGGTCAGTCCTATATGTCCAGTCGTAAGTCCAGGCGTAATGGAGTCCAGTAACGTCTAAGCAGTCGTAGCTGATTCATGAAAGATGAATGAAGAAAGAAAAAATAATATATGAATAATAAAATATCATCCAAGTTTAAAAATGACTCGTGCATTGGAGCAGTGTGTGTTTGTTTAGGAGCAGAATAAATGGTAATTGTTGCTCTAGCGAAAAGCAGGAGGAAAGAATGTGCGTGATACACTAAGTCATATTATTTTATAGTGAAATGGGGTTAGGTTACTCCGTAACACGTACTGCTCCTGTCTTGGCAGATATAAACAGCTTGGACTCTAGACAATAAAAAGAAGGAAATTTCTGCGGACGTTTCTGTTGAAAGTATGTTAAATTAAATTTTCTTTTATAAACCGTCATGAATGTGGAAAATAAGTAATTGTTGATTTCTTTGAGTCTGGGTAATTATTTTCAGGCAAGTGTTTAATGTTAGCTCCTTCGGATATGTGTGTGTGCCCTATGCCTCACCTGGGAAGCACTGGTCGTAGAGGTCCTTCACGCGGCATTTCTCTTGCTCTGTCTGACTGGTGAAGCACCACGGGCGGCGGTAGGGGTCGTCCATAGAGAACGTACGGCACTTGTTCCCGACATGTTCACCGAGATCATGGTACTTGGTGTCCTCTGTCAGGTCAGCCCAATTCAGGCAGCTCAGGCCAGACTCGGTCACATCCATATTTCCCTCGTAGTCGGTTCCTGCAGACGTCAGCATGCATTCGGGGTAGATGCCCAAGCGGGGTTCTATGCGAAGAAAGAAACGTGGAGAAAAATGTATGACGATGTAACAACTATCTGAGCGTGACCGAATTTACGCCGTGAGACTTTCATAAACAGATAAATATTTAATACTTCATACTTCGTTACCATGGTAATGAGATGCATCTGCTCTGACTTACGTGCGGTAGGTGTTCCTTTGTCGGCGCACTCTGATTGGAGGTATGGTGTGGTGTCGCAATAATCCCAGGCTTTTCTATTGAGTAAATGTAGAACAATGCACACAAACTGTTTTCACAAGTCTGTAATTTTCTAAGTGGCTATCAATCGTGACGATTAAGTCACCACTAGCACCATACACACTAAGAAGTTAGGGTTCAAAATTGAACCTCCAGGCGTGATACAATAGCAGCACCCCAATGGGGTTCAAAATTTGCACCCTAGTCAAGGGTGCAATTTTGAAACCTCTAATAGGGTTCATTTTTTGCACCCTGTTCAAAACTGCACCCCTAGGGGTTCAATTTAAAAGTAGTCGGGGTTCAATTCAACACCCATACGGTTCAAATTTTCACCCTTAAATGTATATGTTTGCACCTTTGGGGGTTCATTTTCCACCACACCAAACCCTACAAGGTGCATAATTGAACCTTTAAGGGTTTATTTCTGAACCCCATACCCAGGTAACAAAAAAAAAACACGTTTTAAAAACGTTTTAAAACGTAGGTGTGTTGGAAACGTTTTAAGGACGTCAAAATGTGGAAAATAAACAATCCTTCTGGAAGCTAAATATTATTTATTTGATACGATATATATCTCACATGATTAAACATACATGGATGTAAACGCATACACAACCCTAAACCTATACCAATCCTATCCTATCTTATCCCACCCTACTCCTATCGCTCACTTTCATTATATAGTACTACGGTAATGTGCTCCAAAAATATTGGTTAGTACAACTAAAGATGAATATTTTGTTATAATTATTGTTGCGTGCACTCAATTAGGTGGTATTTATTGTTTTAATGTCTACATTTCTAAATTTTTATTGGAATGTATGCCTAAACATTCATTCTATCTAGTTCTGTGTCGTTTATCTATTAAAACGTACAAAAATATGACACAAGTCAATAGGCCTAATGCATGCATGAATATTCATTAGCATCTGAGTACGAAGTACCTACTGTATTTGATGCCTTGTCTCCGCTTGCATGATTGTTTTATCAACATCGGCTAGTTTATGTACAATTACTTTCTTTACGGAGAATTATAACTTATATGTTTCGTTTGCGTGGATTTACGCAGGAAATCCATTAATATTGATCATTTGGTAATTTAACTTCATTTTCTTCCCATATTCTTTGAATCAACTTACTTTTATAACAGATACTGGCTATAACATGTGAATAATATGATAATCGTTTTTTTTTAGGTTTCTGTACAAGACTAATAATCCATACAGAAAGGTTCAAAATTGAACCTTCCTGGAAATTGAAACCTGGTTCGTACAAAGTAAGCCCGCAGAGGTGGGATATTCAACCTTTGTCGAGATTGGGGTGCTAAACGCAAAACTGAACCTTAAACTGCACCTTTATTTCTTAGTGTGTACATTCATCTTACATTATAGCTTTGTACATGAGAGAACATGAGAGTTAAGAACGTTTTGTTTACCATTATGGTAAACTCAAATTAATCTATTTCTATCACTGTAGCACGTATTCTAATTCATAACTTTGTCCTTAAAAAAAACTATTGTTAATTTTGTAAAATTGTGATGGAAAGAAGGGGAAGGAAAGAAGCCGTACTCGGAAGTCGCATCAGCAATCCAGCACCAGGGACCAGTGGTAGCGATCCCTTCGGGGCCCACTCCGTCGGTTCTGCAGTAGTTGTGGGCTCCGAAGAGGATGTGGTTGTGTCTTGGCTTCGACTTCTGGGCAGGGTCACGCTTTCGGGGGTAGTTGATGTCCCATCGCTGGCAGGGAAGTCCCTCGACAGTCACGGACAAGTATCCTGTGTAGTCCAGACCGAGCGGGTCGACGTAGCACTCGGCGGCGGTGTATTCACCGATAGCCGCGAAGTTAGCGAGAGATGTCTCGATGGCTGCATGGAGAGCGGACAAATACAATGAATAAAATTATTCGGGATAGGAATATCGCATGGATTCGAAACTGATGAGAGAGAGAGGGGGCAGAATGGAGAGGGGAAAATATAAGTGACATAGAGAAAAGAAAGAATGAGAAAGACAGAGAGAAAGGGGGTTGATACAGAGCATGGAAAAAAGAACATTGGGAAATGAAATATTGATAAAAAACGACGTAAGAGCTGCGTGAGTCATATACAGAGATGCCATAAACGTACATACTGTATATGAATAGATAGAAAGAGATATGGATTTGGCAAAACTGGCAAGGGCATGACTAACCATCTATCGGCTGTGCGTCGGTGCAACGGTCGTATGTTTCGGTGGGGATGCCCTCGCAGTACTCCCATTCAACTTCCTCCAGGTTGGTGTAACACCATGGCCCGCTCTTTCCGCTTCCTTCCCAGTTACGGCAGAAGTTGGAGTGGTCTCGGAACAGGAAATGGGCAAAGTCTCTGTTGAAAGAAACATAGGGTAACGCTGTTCAATAATCATGAGTCATATGTACCCAATACGTGAATATTCAAGGGATAGGCGTTATTTGGAATGAAGCTTTGACCATCGCCAAATCTTCAGCCACACTCTTTTAATCACGTTTTGGGTCTTCAGGCGAGCTCAAATTGTACATTGAAATAATCTCAACAGTCGGCTTCCATTTAAACCGAAAGCACTGTTCTTCGGAATACGAATGGGGCACCAAAAGAGTCGACAGTAGTATCTCAAAAGTTCAAAAGATCACATTGACGGCGTTCTTTCACTTACTCTACTCTGTTGGGGTGGGTGTTGGCCCAGGCCTGGCATGGGAAACCGGAAACCGTCGTGCTGGCCTCACCTCGGTAGTCCGAACCGTCCGCTTTGGTGTAGCAGTCGGGACCTGATCCAAGTCCTACGATTCCATTGTGATACATGACATTATTACATTGATATAAGGAATGTTTGAATATGTATTACAGGATTCAAAATTATACTTTCTTTTCTTCTCTCCACCTCTAAAGTGAAATACGTAGGCACTCTTGGACTAATGATATTGTTCTTGTAAAATGCAAGTTCAGTGAAAGAATGTTATGTCTCAAAAATGTGAAGTGAACGAAAACAGTTAAACAGTTGAATGCATAAAATCAAGAGGAAGCTATTGACTTTAATAGCTTCAGCGTGTACGTTTATTCAATTGAATAACAATAGATAAACAGTCTATGATGATTGCCCACATAAAATATGAGCAACATAACATGCATAGACGTCTACGCGGCACATTGTGATAGAGTAAACACGTAGAGCAACTGTTGCTGTTGTTGTTTTATTCATTCAATTATAAGAATACAAAAATATACATGAACAGACGAACAAATACATACATACATCTATTTGAAAACGTTTGAAAATGAGATGAGAACCTGAAAAAATCATAGGGCCTTGTAAGTAAATTCTCGGATCAGAATATAATAATTTTGGCATTATCAATATAATGTTACTTATCAATCAAAAGCAACTCTCTAGAACTGAAGAGTTCCTGCTTACTGTTTTGGCAGGTCTCTCCATCGAATCCGGGAAGGCAGGTGCAGGAGAAGGCGTTAACCAAGTCAACGCACACACCTCCATTAAGGCAGGGGCTATTAGCACAGTCATCGATGTCTACATGAAATAGGTCGAGAAATATCAAAGATTAAAAAAAAAACACATTCATTAATGTTTATAAATTCACCGAGAAGTACACGATGCTATTCAATTTCATGTATATATAAGTATTGCTAGGTTGGTCAACAGCTCTTGCTGTGAACTAACACACAGTCTCAATTGAACGAGAAAAAATAAGGAAAAGCATAATCGAATATAAGCATGTATTATTTGTTTATATACGCACTTGTCCCGCAGAATCTTCCGGTGAAGCCCGTGGCGCAAGTGCAAGTGTAGCCATTGATTCCATCCACGCACGCAGCTCCGTTCAGACAAGCATGTCCCACACACTCATCGATGTCTGTGTGTATCAGAGACAAAATTGACATTTAATCGTCACAATATGTACTTACTTTCCTAGATCAGATCGGTATAAGTGTTTGACTAGAATGTGATTACAGGGAGAGCTTGAGAATAATGGGGCTGAACGCGAAATAGCGAGGTCTATATAAACACGCTCAGCAAGAATCAAACTCATCTATAAATAGACAAATGAACGATACACATAACACAAATTCTATATAACAGAATGTAAGCCAAATGTTGAGTATAGAACACATTGCGCTTATTTACAAGTGACATATTTTGTTCTAATTACAAGTCATGCAGAACGACTTACATGTACGCACAATACGTCACAAACGAACACTTCATACAGTGGGTGACACTACGGGACAATTAGACAATTAGACAATTAGAGATAATTTGACTTAAGAGGGGTTCTCGTCTTCTCAGGAATGTAAGGAGAACTAATCTGAAATTGTACTCACTGTTCCCACAATTATCTCCATCAAATCCGGCGAGACACACGCACTCGTAAGCGTTAAACAGATCAACACACACACCTCCATTGAGACAGGGGTTGGTAGCACACTCGTCAATTTCTACATGGGATATATGAAGACATGTCACATGTTTGAAAAGGTATCAATGTCTCATATTTTCCAAAAAGAACATTATTACTCACGCTATCATTCACCCTGCATGTTAATCCCGTATTTCTAAGAAGGTGTGTGTGGTTGATATGTATTGGGGCTAGAGAGAATAAGAGATACTCCATCTATTGAATACAATGCATTATAACCTCGCCTAGGATACCACACATTGAAGGAGTTCTCACATTTTGAATAACCACAACTTCTGTACTACTTGTCCCATTTCCCTAAAACTTTCCCTGATCTGCTCGCCTGACTTTTAATTCACACTTCTATCTCGCGTAAAATGCTACTTGAACCAGTAACCGTTACCATGGTGACATACTAATAGAAGTACTCACCGATGTCGCAATAGTCTCCGGTATAACCCTCAGTGCAGGTGCAAGTGTAGCCGTCAGCTCCGTCAACGCATCCAGCTCCGTTCTTGCACGCATTGTATTCACAGGTGCCTGTGAGTTGAAAGCATATAATTTATTTTAATTCATAGATTTCGCAGCATAGATATTGCAGCATTGTGACGGGGAGCTCTCCCAAAAGGAGGAGCGTCAGAAAGTTGTTATTTGCAAAGGCTTCAGAGACGGGGATAATGTAGTGACAGAGGTTCAACTAGATTATGAATATATGTATCAAAAGATAATAGATAGAAGGTGTGAATATAAACGGGTCACGAAACCGTGCAGAGACCTTGTGCTGTCAATACTGGTACCGGTCTCGTTTGATTTCAAGATCACGTGAGCGAATTGCTTGAAAATGATTGATATTTCTTGCTATTGAAATCAACCAAGATCGAACCCCGCCATACCCGTGACTGTTCAGTCACTATTACGGGTCCCGGCAATTTCACCGCTGATATCAATTACGCTGCAGATCATGCTTCACATCCGGAGTACGTACATTCAGGTATCAGATTTTCAGGTGGGAAATGGAGAACTATGATGGTAGGTGAAGAGAGCACGTCGAGTCGGATCCATTACCTGAGCAGTCTGGGCGGACTACGACGCGCTGCCAGTGCTTGAAAGTGGGACTACCCCGTTTCGTAAAGCGTATGGTGTGTCCTTGAGTATCCTCGCTGAATATTGGAAGACATGTTTCTCCCATGTTTCGTGTTTCGAAATCATTAATCAATCATATTGTGTCCGTATTTGTTGTCTTTCCATTCCTTCCCGTCCAGTACCTCCAGGACCTCCCACCCGCTTCTCCCTCATCTTCTTCTTCCCCTGTTATTTAATTCCATAGCCCCCTCCCTCTTCAAAGCCGTATCTATTTCTTCAATGTAAGTACTTTTTCTCATTTTCTCCCTTTTTGCTCTCTCCTTCTCTCACCCTCTTCTCTCTCTCTCTCTCTTTCCCTCTCTCTCTCTCTCTCTCTCTCTCCCTTTTCGATACCTTACACATGCCAAGAAAATGTCCGAATATGCAGAGTACCCAAAAGTGACATGTTAATGATTATCTTAATTTATTTTGATTTCATTCTTTACCGGATATACCAATCAGCATGATATGTTTTGCTGTCCCACCTATACTTTGTTCACCTGTTAATTCTTATTTTTTTTGCCTGTGCATATTTTTATGATGAATTGACGCCCCTCTCTCGTCTTCATGGAAACGCTCTGACCAAACCGGAGTATTGCAACAGGTAGCATAATCAGTGAATGTCCTAAGAAGTTTCATACCATGATCTGTTGATCTCACATGTTCCATATACCATGTATACATTATCTGCGTGAAAATGGGGAGCATTCATACCGATAAAGTATCATAACTATATCTATCACATCTGTAGGTATTGTGCTATCTGCGCACATCTAACCAATCAGACAGATTAGATTAGTATAGATTAGTGAGGGGTCAGCTTCAGTCAGTCAAGTAATATGTATCAATTAATTGTCCTTATAAATTATGTCAGTCCAGTGGTCTGTTCAGTCGTAAGTCCAGGTGTCATGTTGTCGAGTCACGTCTAGGCAGTCGCTGTTTCGTAAAAGATAGATGAAGAAATGGTTAATACTTAGTCGTTTATAATTCCGTCATGTCACAGGATGAGGATACGTATGTCATTCATTGAACTACGTATTTTGTTGCGAGCAACATATTATGTAATTGCTCCAATTTGTAAACTTCGTTCACTTAGTGAAAAGAGTGATCAGGCTGCTAATTTAACATTTACTTAATTTTTTTTTCAATCGCAGACAGGTGGCAGATGTTGGCAGCTTGGTGTAGAGGCAACATGCGATATGTATCGATTGTTACGATATATTTTAGAGGTATCGTTATGTAACCTAAGTTACTTTTGATTCCTTTCAAAGCCATGGTAGTTATGTCAGGGCCTGCATGTATGTTTGCCGGTCTGTTTGTGCGTGCGTTTTATACCAGTGTGTGTTCCTGCCTGCCTGTCTGCCTGCGTGCATGTGTGCGCACGTGCGAGCGCGCTCCCACCTGCGAAGCACTGGTCGTAGTGGTCCTTCACGCGGCATTTCTCCTGCGTTGTCTGACTGGTGAAGCACCAGGGGCGTTTCCACGGGTCGGTGTTGAAGTCGAACGAGCGGCACTTGTCACCCTGACTGCTAAAGATATCATTGTACTTGCTGCCTTTGGGCAGGTCTGACCATGCAAGACATGGCAGACCGGACTCAGCCACGTTCATGTTGCCCTCGTAGTCGGCTCCAAAAGCAGTCAACATGCACTCAGGGTACATGCCCATGCGGAGCTCTGGTAGAGACATTGAGAGAATAGAGTAAGGAGAAGAATGTTATGAATTGATTTTTCTCACCATTACATCTAGGTTACTGTCTGCTTAGAGAGTGTAAATAAAACGTGTGAATCACTTAATCTTTTATTTGAAAGGATAATTGAATTTATTATTTCATTAACTTCTCCGTCTGTCATGTCTGTCCAATTCTCGATCCGATTATTTCGGAAGCGTGTCGGTAACTATGGCAACGGGATGTCTCTGATCTTACTTACGGGAGATGGGTTGTCCTTTGTCGGCGCACTCAGCCTGGAGGTATTGAGTGGTGTTACAGTAGTCCCAAGATTTCCTACATAGAAATACAGAGAGATATATTCACATTCTTTCTTGGCCGCAGAGTCCTTAATGTTCGAAGTGTCTTTTTTAGGAGATTATTCATATTCATCATAATCATAGTTTTAGCATTATGGTATTGTGGGCTTCTTTATCATCATCATCATCATCATCATCATCACCATCATCATCAGGCCTTGTTTAACTATTGTTTGATGAAGCCCTACTCAATCAGTTTCCATTCACTTCTATATTTGCTGCCATTCTGTTCCATGTTGCTGTGTTCGTTTATGATGATATTTCGTCTCTCCACCTTCTTGTTTATCATGTTTATGTTCTTGTTTATGTTCACCGCAATGCTCACTGTCGTGGCTACCTAAACGTTTAAAATAAATAGGGAATAACATGATATTTATCTTGGACGGAATATTGTTAAAGACGACACTGGTGATAGGGGAGGGTTGGGGAAATAAAAAAAAGCTCTACCCGGCAGACTCGTCGGCAATCCAGCACCAGGGGCCGGTGGTGGCACCCCCTGGCCCAGCGCCGTTGGTTCTGCAGTAGTTGTGGGCTCCGAAGAGGATGTGGTTGTGTCTTGGTTTCGACTTCTTGGCGGGATCGCGCATATTGGGGAAGTTGACGTCCCATCGCTGGCATGTAAATCCCTCGACAGTCACGGACACGTAGCCGGTGTAGTCCAGACCGGTCGGGTCGACGTAGCACTCGGCGGCGGTGTATTCACCGATGGCTGCGAAGTTAGCGCGAGATGTCTCGATGGCTGCATGGAATGAGAAAACCACAGAGCTTATGATTTTTAATTTAAACCCGGTGATACATGGATCACATTAATGAACATGTGAGAGACTCGGGTAGAATGCAAAGCCATGGATATTAAGCCTCATGTTGCTAAATACCTCTTCTTCCAGAAACAATGTGCGCCCCTCACTTCCCCTACTCTACTTGAACATTTGAGACCATATTAATAGCTTTGAAGTTCGTGTTCGTCAAGATACAATTTTCCCGACGTTAAAAGAATGTGTTCTTCTTTCACCCCATGTACTTGCACAACCTCGAAACTACCTTTTAAGATGAAGTAGATTTAACATAAACTTAATCAAAAGACATAACCCTAACCCCAACTCTAAACAATAACCCTAGCACCTAAATACCAACTTGTGGGAGGCGAATTGGGAAGAAGATGTAGTGGAAGTAAATCACCTTATATGGTACCCAGCCATGTAATGGACTGACTTGGTATTAAAGAAGATCTACTGTCTATTTGCCATAGTGTCCTATCTTACTGCGCGGGAAATAATTAGCGCCAAAGTAAGTAAACTTCTCCTTATGATAATAACTTTTGAGTGCCGAAGCGAAAAGCATGTCAATCATGTTAACAAACCCAACGCACCTTCGATCGGCTGTGCGTCAGAGCAACGGTCGTATGTTTCGGTGGGGATGCCCTCGCAGTACTCCCATTCAACTGCCTCCAGGTTGGTGTAACACCACGGCCCGCTCTTCCCGCTTCCTTCCCAGTTACGGCAGAAGTTGGAGTGGTCTCGGAACAAGTAATGGGCAAAGTCTCTGTTGGAAGAAAAATCGGGTGACAATGAGCATAATCCCTGACTGCAATCATACTAAGTTTGCGTAATGGTTTTCTAGGACCACACCAATAATCCTGGCTCTACCAAAAAAAAGTCCCATTAAGTCTTCAAATCTAGTTGACGCATCGGCAAAATAAATGTTAGCAAACACTTCTTAACAGGCCTTTTAAGAGCGCTCGAAAATGAAAAATTTCAATTCCTTTTTATTTGCTTTTGCATCTAAACCTTTTCTGATGCAGGTAAATATGCGGTCCTATAGGATCTGTGTACATGCTACAAAAATACGACAATGACGCGTAAAGATGTGGTAGGAGCGTTATCAGCTAAACTAGTCAGGGTGACGATAGATGGCGCTCTTTTACTTACTCGACTCTGTTGGGGTGAGTGTTGACCCAGGCCTGGCATGGGTAGCCGTTGACTGTAGTGCTGGCTTCACCTCGGTAGTCCGAACCGTCAGCTTTGGTGTAGCAGTCGGGACCGGAGCTAACAGCTGAAACAATAGTGCAATTTGTCATATTACTTGTTCCATTCTTTTGATTACGTAGAAGGAACGGGGAGTAGAATTATACGTTGTAGATCTTGATTTTCATTGTTTCCTAATCATATGATTACAGACGACCATACCTTTTCTTGAAGAAGTGTATAGGAAAGAAAAATCGTTGAAAAATTTAGAACGCCTTGCTCAATATGTTCCTTAGATCTAGAGAGGTAGAGGGGAGAGAGAGAGAGAGAGAGAGAGGGAGAGAGAGAGAAAAAAAAATAGAGAGAGAGAGAGAGAAACAGAGAGAGAGAGAGAAATAGAGAGAGAGAAAAAATAGAGAGAGAGAGAGAAATAGAGAGAGAGAAAAAGAGAGAGAGAGAGAGATATATATATATATATATATATAGAGAGAGAGAGAGAGAGAGAGAGAGAGAGAGAGAGAGAGAGGGGGGGGGGGAGAGAGAGAAAGAGAGAGGGGATGAATGTATCTGAGATGGAAAAATACTCACTGGTGTCGCAAAGGGTACCCTCAAATCCTGCTTCGCACGAGCATGAGAAGCCTCCGTCGTGGTTCACACATTCGCCGTTCACACAGGGTGACTCGATGCATTCATCAACGTCTGCAAGGATACACCGCACATGGGATGTGTTACATTAAATTTGTAAAAATGTATTTGTCGCTAACAATGACATAGGCTGCACTACCAGCCAGTATTGTAGCAAAATTTGCTCCAATTCGATTCCAAATTTAAAATGGAAAAGAACAATTCAATTCCTTATCCAAAAAATCAAGTTTAAAAAGTATAGACACAAGGGCACTATTAAGGAATTCACATGTTCCAATCAATGGCTAACAACAGCTAAAGACGCAAATACAGCGACGGGTTCGAGAGCTTCATAGGAATGAGATGAGATGCCTGTACACTTTGATCTTGAAAGATGGGATGCGATTGTTCTTAACCATTTGGATGCCAGATACATTGCTACTTTATGTGAGTTGTGTGTATTAATGGTGAAATAATCCCCCTGTGTATGTTAAGGGTTAAGACTTTATGGTGGTAGGTCTATCCTTACCTTCCTCGCATTTCTCTCCCTGGTACGTCTCGGGGCAGGTACAGGCGAAGCCGGGGAGGGTGTTGGTACACTCGCCTCCATTGAAGCACGGGTTGGGCTCGCAGTAGTTGATATCTGGGAACATCAATGCACACAAATACATGTAGTTATATACCCTTTGCAGGGTTGTGTCCCATGATGAACCTAAAGTGATCAATATAATTTCCGAAAAATAGTAAATCTTTCGTTGCTCTTTCGTTGTCTATGAAACTTTTGTTATCTTTTCCATCATCAACCTATTCAGCCATTATTTTTTTTTTCACTTTAAATACCGAAATTGTGATTGAAATGTTGAAAAATTATGGAATAAATGTTCTTTTTCTCCTTCTATCTTTTTTTTTTCGTTTTTTCCTTGATATCATAGGTTGGTTCACTGTCATACAATAGACAAATATCTTGACACCGAAAGTGTTTATATTTTTCTACATTTTCTAAAATAAATAGTTGTGGGAATAAACATCGACGGAAAGAATTACATTCGAAGGGGAACATCATGAAGGGTAATGAAACACAGAAAAGAGAGGAGAGACATATATAAGGGGGTGGAAGAGGAGATGAGGAGAGGAGATGAGGGGCAGAAAGAAATGGAGCAAGGGTGGAAAGTAGAAGGAGAAAGCTGGAGAAGAGAAGGGCGACATAGAGATTGAGATGAAGAGAGTGGGGATGGGGGAAAGAGAGGGAAAGTGAGAGAGAAAGAACCAGACGAGAGACGGAGAGAAAGGCAGAAACGGAAAGACTGATTAAGCATGTTTTGGCTAGCACTTACGTTCCTCGCAAAACTCTCCCTGGAAGCCCTCAGCGCAGATACAGGTGACTGACGCGACACCATCCACACATTCCGCTCCGTTCAGGCAAGGGTCGCTGGCACAGTCGTCAGTATCTGCACACAAAATGAAAGACAGGGAAGATGAAAGCTTATACCAGATAGAACTCTGTAGTATCTTATATGATTAGATTGTAGAGCGCTGCTCCTCTAAGATCATTGCTGACAGCTTGTCGTGCATCATTCATTTCCAAAGTATATGCATGTACTTGGTCATAACCGACCGTACGTGTTCTTGCACATGCGTATGAACAGCAACACACGACCTTCGTACGGGCACTCACGGGCATCTTGCTACCTCCTCACAAAATGAGCTCCCTCTTACTCGCAAAAATACCGATTATTCTTCAAGGTAGATTCGGATTACATTAATCAATCATTTGGTGTTTTGAATGGTTATTTAATTACTTCACTAGCTCACAAATGTAAGCGTTCATGGAATAAATCCATCAGATAGATAAAATAATAAACAAGCAGAAACATATAGTAAGCGGTAGAATATTTACTAGTCTCGCAATTATCTCCTTCGTATCCGACAAGGCAGGCGCAAGAGTAGGAGTTGATTCCATCAGTGCAGACACCACCGTTCTGGCAAGGCTCGGGAGCGCACTCGTTGATGTCTGGAAGAAATTATTTATACAGTGATGCTATGTACAAATGATTAAATCTTTGAATGCCACTGTTCTATCTTCTGCATTAATCACATACATGTAATACAAAAGACCAGCACGCTGTCTGGACCTACGTGGCTGAAATCCTCGTATGCTTCAAGAATGTCACATCAAACGGATTCACTATCCACCGGTTTTTCATAAACAAAATGCCGAAAAATATATTCAGCAACATTGAAATGTCTTTATAGACGTATTTATGAAGTAGGTGTGAACATTTTATCATAAAAATGATATGCAAAGACAGAATGAATGTTAACCTCATTATTTAGTAACGCGTGTTTCATGGATTACATTATCCGCGATGCTTTGTTTTTCTCAACAAAACGCCTAAACATCAACGAGAAGTCGTCGTATAATTATCAACTGCAGATGAGTGAAATTTTTATCATGAAATACAATGAATATCAATGATAATCATTGCTCCCCTAACTTACCGGTCTCGCAGTAGACTCCGGCATAGCCTGGGACACAAGTACAAGTGTAGCTGTTGATGCCATCTACGCACGCAGCGCCGTTCAGACAAGCATGTCCTACGCACTCATCGATGTCTGTGTGTAATACGAAAACACGTAATAAACATAACTCATTCTTACAAAACAAGTATACATATGTATAACATCATTCATACAATAACCTTCGCACCATTTTATGAATTTAAGATCACTGCGTATACCTAATTTAAATATTGTGGCTCACATATTTGTGTTGATAAGGATTGTTTAATCTTTTGCTCTGTGAATAATTGTATAAATGCCCATGAAAATCATGAGCTCTATCCTTTTCAATCTGCTTTTCTAGATCGTAGCAATATGATAGCGTGAGTCAGAAATAGCCTGGCCTTTCAGCATACAAAAATATGCAATGATTGAACTTGCTTACTGATTTCGCAGTGTGTTCCCTCGAATCCAGCTGCGCATGTGCAGGAGTATGCGTTGACCATGTCGGTGCACACGGCGTCGTTGAGGCAAGGAACGGTAGCGCACTCGTCAATATCTGTAAGATGTTTCAGAAGGCAATCATATAGGTTTGATTATATTCCACATACTAAGAATGTTGCTATATGATTGGTCAAGAGTTGATCACGTGATGAGGCGTAGTTTTTCCTATCAGATCACCTGAGAATTAAAAGTTCGTTACACTCTAGGTGATAGTACTTTTTGGTTTCGCTGATCTCTTCAATCCTCACAGTCCTAATGCGTGATTAATATTTTGAGTACGCGCGAAATAACAGTGCGTTACACTCGGAATATCACTTTTAGCTCGAAGCAGACGACCCCGCGTTGCGCGATAATTAAAAATTTGTGTTCGTGGTTGTAAATACCGCGCTACGCCTGGCGCGGGTACTGCGTATGTACATGCATATACGTATACGTACGTACATAGCCTATGTACAGTTCGTGTTTGCCACAGTCGCGTTTCAATCAAAATAGCCCATGCCAATGGAATCATATTTGAACTACTCAACGACACTGAACTGGGATATTTGCTGCAAGAAAGTGAACGTGAAAATACAAAGAGACAATTGAAGTTTAGCCTTCGAATATTTCAGGAGTTTTGCGCAGCACTAGGGGACGTCGAGTTTGACCAGTTAGCGGACATCGACTTGAAATCATTGCCATGGCATTGCATGCATCAACTGCTTGGAAAATTCTAGTGGTGAGTCGTACAGTAAAACAATTGTGGTTTGCAGAAATATTTTTTGAATTTGCAGGACATAGACATTGTAGGATACGGTGCTTCTGTTGAGAATAGAAATGACCAAGTTCTGAACAAGAACAGAAATGCAACGTTTCAGTTTAATAACTGCGTTGTGAACATTTACAACTAACGTTAGAGTTAGAGTAAACGTTAGACCAGGCCTAGCGATGTTAGCCTAGAATGCTAAGCCTGTGCGGAATTGTTTTTCTTGTGAACTTGAGAACTATGATTGACGTCTCTTCACGGCATTTGCATGCATGATCAGCATCATGATTCAGGTGAATTCATCCGTACCGCAATGTTGTTCGTAGCCTCCCCCTCCAATAGGCCTAACCAGAATATGGTCTAAAAGTTACATTCAACGATAGGCCTAACGTTAGATTCTCGAACGCTTTTGTACGTCAATTTGTCATTTTCTTGTGTAGATAGTTGGTTTCAGATATTGCTCTAAGCTCTGAACGTAGGAGCCCGAGTCATTTTTTTTTTTTTTACATTTTCTGCGGCTTGGGCAAATCAACGGAAATTCAAGTTGCGCCTCGGCCGCATCACCGCGAGAGCTCTCCTAGGGCAATCAATTATTTTCCGCTGAACACACATAAAAGCAGCTGGAAAGAAATGTATCGCGTACTGCAACAAATTTTGTCACCAGTTAGAGAGCATGCGCAGTAGTGCCAAGGCCGAAGAAAACAAAAAGTAAGATCACGTAGCCGCACCGACCCTTTTGACGCTAAATTGTCATTTTCTGTATAGATTGTTGGTATCAGATGTGGAATATAAAGCAAATAATCAACTTTCGGTTTCAGGCAATGAGACGAAATATCACTTCCTCGGCGATCTGAATGTATACGCTATCTTTCCTCAGCTAAAAGCTTCGGAAAGATAGCTACATCCAGATCGCCTCGGAAGTGATATTTCGTCCCATTACCTTCACCGACGTTGATTATTTGCTTAATAACCTACTAACAGGTGTACTTCTACGTTAAATCCAAATTCACTTCCAGTGTTGTTACAATGTTACTGTGATTGCTTCATTTCTGTTTGTAGGTAAATTGTGGTGCGTTATCACGATAACGGAATGATGAAAAATAAAGACCAAAATGTTGAGGACAATCACACATTGTACTTCTGTCATTTTGGTAGAGGGTGGAAGGCAAGATAAATGATTATAAGCATAATCATAATTAGGACGATTTGGTGTGTGGGTTTTAAAAATGGCAAGTACTCATATTCATTTGTTTTCTTTATATTGTTTGCGTATGAGCATTGTACGTATACATTATTTCGATGTTAGGTTTTAGCCTTTGGTAAATGTTATGTTAAGTGTATTCAACCGTTATGTTCATTTCATGTTCGTAAATATATATGATAAACATCGCCTCCTCAAAGAAAGGTGTGATTTGAATAGACGAAGGAGTGAATTTGTTTTGACGAATATTTTTTACATATCGTGTACTAGTACGTAACAACATGAATTGCTCGATGCATATAGATTACATGTCACAGCATTTACATTTTTGTGCGTGGCATATACAAGTTTATGAAATGGCAAAACAGTCACTCTTTTGTGCGAGGCATAGGCCTATAATGGTTATTCGTTCGTTATTACATTGATGTTAATTGATGTTGTCATGCGTGGAAGATTCAGGGTTAGCGATTCTCACCGATCTCGCAGTCGTTACCGGAGTAGCCGTCATCGCAGAAGCAGGTGTAGGTCTCGGCTGAGAGACGGGTACACGAGCCATGGACGCACGGGGATGCGAGGCAGGGATCTACGGGGCAGGAAGAGGGATAAGGTTGAGACGATGCGTATGATTGACGGTGTGTAAGTGAAGGAAAGAGAGAGATGGGCAGAGCGAGGTACAAAAGGATAGGAGAGAAAGAGAGAAGGGGAGGCAAACAGACAGACAGACAGACATTCGCATAGAGAGCCAAAAATACATTTGTAGATATAAATCTGCCTTTTGGAGGACACATTTTAAATGCTCTTGTTAAAATGTAAATTGACACATTTTGAAAACGCTATACAAGCCTCTTTAGGAAATAATAAGTAATGGATATATTTATTCAAGTTTTGAATCTTGATCACATTTTACTAGAACAAGAAAGTTATTTCTAAATCTTATAATAATAAAAACGAATGCAAAATCACACCATGTCGACAAGGGAGTATCCATGCGATTAACAATTTACACAAACACATAGCATATTTAGTGAAACGTAGTAGCTTACCAACACACAGGTCGTCATTGATGATATCTTCAAGGAGAGCTGAATGGAAAATGGAAATAATGTATATATATTAGAGATATGTTTTGCTCAGACAATATAGAGAGGAAACACGCACAAACGGCTTAACAATAACACTCTTGCTGTAATTAACATCATATACGGCCTAAATACTCCAAAAATGTATAGCGTATGATACACGCGTTTCACAAACTCGTAATAGTTGTAGCCTATTGTAAATAATGTCAATATATTTTGAAAATACTTTGTTGAAGTTATAAAACCGAAATTTAAGTAACAAATATCAACATAAAGTAATTATCACCTGTTAAAAAAACAGCTATGTGGATGACTATCACTCATAATATTTCTATATAACAAGAATGATGCTATGCTGCCTCAACTAGACGAGTAGTCTTACTGGCTATTTAAGGAGAAAAGAGTGACTGACTGACAACACTTCTATCGGATATAAATTTAGTCGTTCGCCCTTTTATAAATGAGGTGTATGATCATGAAGTCTAAAATAATTGAAGATCAAATCATGTTTTCTTACCCAGGGCCTCGTTGATTAATTCCTCTGTTGCGATCACATGATGAAAAAGAAGAAACATTTATCATAATAACTAAAGATAAGAATATAAATGTTGTATGCATACAGTATATACAAAACCGATGTAAAACAAACGATATATTTTTCAATTAATCAATATCTAAAGAATGGTATATGTAAAAGTTTGTTAGATATCACATGAAAAATACTTAAATTACTCTACTTTCATAGAAATCGTTACTTCTACATGGTTTAAGTGCGTTCTGTCCTTTGTTCAATGATTGCGATGGTCTGATGTCGTTGGAAAGTATTATAATACATTTTTTCACGAATGGTTCCTTCCGAAACTTGCAGAAACGTTTCGACAAACATGGCATATTAGGACTTTCATAGATACAGATATCGAAATAATCACCAAGTCCTCTATATTGTTACGACGAATGAACATGTAATATCATGGTTCCAAGCCAAGAGTGCTACCATGGCTCCGCGACATATAACGAATACAAATAGAATATAAAAATGTTTCCTCCTAATATCAGTTTGAAGGGAGCTACTTACCAGAGTCCGGGCAATCATTTACTGCAAAATTAAATAAAAGGAAATATTTTAGTAGGTCATCATCACTGATTCAAAACATGCTTGAAAGAAACTTTCCAATTGTTATTTCATAGCATACAGCAACAACGAACGACCATTTCGAACTTCTTGACAATAATATGTATTGTATGTTTTTTTAAGTAAAGAAGAAAACAATGAAACTAATAAAGTCAACATAGATTGTAATAATTTCGTGGTAAATGAACATTAAGCATGTTAAGATGTAAGAAGGGATCCTATCGAACCTATTTTTAAAATGTTTGAACTGTTTCTAAAAACGTATTTGTTTCTAAAAACGTATTTGTAGACAGATAGTTCAAGTTGGGGATTTAGATTGGATTGTAAACCTTTTTGCCTATATTAACACTTTTTAGAATATATTCATCGATGATGGGATACCATTTGACATCAGAATACTTACTCGGGCGACACATTTCTTGGTCAACCTCAGCGATGCATTTCTCTGCAACAAATTGAAGATAGGTGTAAAGAAAAGAGTTATAAAAGAACGGAATATATTTGAAATTGTGATGAATCAATCATACCTTAAAAGAGGTTTGTAAAGCGTGTCAATCTGTACTGCCATACTCTGACAAAAGGAAACAACTAGCAAAAGAGACTTTTCTTGTACATGAGCAAGATGTGTCTGTCACTAGCATTGGCATCAGTGCAACACCACAACGTGTTAGATTGAACATCTCGCAGCAAGATGAATATTTCTTGCCTAGACTCTGACTTTATATAGGGAACGCTGGGTACAATCTCAGAGTATCAATAACCCATATTTGAGTGATTTGTCACTTGCTTCCTTTTGTAAGAGTAGGGCAGTATACCCCGGCCTACTTGTCAGAATTAGCGTTACTCAATTAACGCTGTCACTGTTTATTATATACTAATGTAAACACATAACATTTATGATCTACATGTTTATTAATATGCCTATCTGTACGAGGTCGATGTTGATGACAACTTACCAAGTTGGCCAGTGGTGATCATGCCCGGTAGGAGATCCGTGACGACCTCGGCGTAGTTGCAGAAGTCGATCTGGATCTGCGTCATGTGGTAGACGTTGCATGCTGCGCCCTCTACAGTTGGAGAGGACATCAACAATCGATTAAATTGTATTTTATCTTATTTTATTGACTCGATTTATTTAGTTTCTCCATTCCTTATACATCACATGTACAAAAACATGAACATTGCGCAGATAATATGACTACATGCAATTGCTACAATGACAACATCATATATTATCAAACGTATTTATGTAAGTATATGTCGTGATATTTGCGAAACCTAAACGTAATGGAGGAGGTTCAGAAGGCAGAACACGCTTTAGTTGCATGTTAAAAGGCATAGGGATACGTGGCGGATAGTACAATCACATATCTGGGCATAAATACAATATTGCAACATATATGCACGCAATAATGAATGCATATTCAATATGAATACATATTTTCGTTTGATTTCAGGATCATAGGAAGGAATCATCTAAAATGTGAGTCGTTAAAACATATTTTAATCCGGAACTGTGAGGACCGCAAAATCTGTTCTCTAAAATAACTACTTTTCCTCTCGAAATGTCTTAGTTTTTCTATACAAATACAATTATAGGTTAACTTATTCTCTGCATTATCAGTATAGTTATCAGAAAATGTATATTTTAAGACTGCGTATTTATAACACACAGTCAATGAGAGACCAGACAAAGTTCGCTCCCCCTTTAATCATAAGAAGATAATTTCTTAATCGGTAAATGGGGTGTGTGTGTGGGGGGGAGGGGGGGGGTCATGACTTACCAGCCGTCGCAGCCGCGAAGGCGAAAAGAAGGCCGACGATCATCAGCGATCGCATCTTGGTTTCCTTGGTTCTGTTCTACAGCAGAGAAACAGTTCTTTCCTAGATAAATTCCAAGCAAAAGCACATGTCAACGAACGATAAGAAATAAATGATTCACTCGAGGCAAAACACATTGGAAGTGCTCCTGCGTGTCTTAAAGAAATTGTGACATGAATATTAGAATGTGCTAATGAATCACCGACTTGATTGATAATATCTTTTTATCAAACTCTTTTTTTTTCTTTTTCTTTTTTTAGAAAAATATGTTTAGGTTTCCAAGTACGAAATCTATTAAGAAAATATGGTATTATCTACTCTGGTAGACTTATAATACCATCATTTATTAGAATGTTGCATTCTCACGATATCCAGTAGGCCTATATCTATTGTTATGATAATGCGCAAAACGAATGCTGGTAAATCAGATTAGTATATAATTATATTAATTTTTTTTTAAAGTAATAAACCAAATGAATAATTCAAGAAACAAGAAACTTCTGACGGTCATGTCGACTTACCGAATTGGAATCTGTTCAGCTGACTGTGAATGGGACGATGATTTCTGGGGTCTTTATACGACTCCATGTGTGCGTTGATGTGAGAACTGACACAGGTGTGGCTCTTTGATTTGTTTGACGTGCTTCAAAAGATGGCTGTCAGAAAGCCAATCATGAGCGACCCCGAATGATTCATCATAGTTGACTTATTGATACCATTTGACATTAATCTAATAAAGTGCTTCTTCACCCCAGCACGTATTGATATTTCACAGGGACAATCACCGAAGAGCGAACCAAGGGAGTGGGGTGGGAGGATTCTTGGGTAGGGGTGGGGGGGGCAACCCTATACTGATTAAGCGTATACGAGCCATTTGATTGATACAATTTTATTGAAGATAGGGAAAAACAAAGAGAAAACAAAGGAATACATCATTAATAACATGTAGCCCAAAATCTAACAAAGACGTAAATGATAAAAAGTTTTAAAAGATATAAACACAAGTTAAAAACAAGCTTGACTGAGGATAATTCAGCTCAATTCTTTCACAACGAAGTACTTATTACCAAATCTTCATCCCAAATGGGGGTATAAAAATGTAATATCTGTATAAGAAAAGATTCCCCGGTCATGGACTAATAAACTGTGTATGTTCACTTTCGCATCCCACCCCCGCCCCTATATCCATTTACTTGACAATACAAACAAATAACATAAACTAATGTAGTTGATTCATAGGATTGAGGACTTGACAAAGTCTGAGCAATATCAATTGTGTTGCACCCCTCTTCTATTTTGCTCCTTATATTACCTTGCTTCACATGAACCAGTTGCTGATGGGGTGGGATTTTGAAAACGAACTGAAGTTTTGATTTTACATGCTAAAGTTTCGACTTAAGTGCACTACGATTCGTAACTTTGATTACCCAATTGATGCAGTTTTTGACTTCAGTCGGTTTTTAAAATGCAAACTAAGTTAGCTTAAATTTTCATTCAGAATACAATTTATTGGTATGGAGAGGTTCCGGGGGAGGGGATGGATTGCGAAACAAGAAAACGGCTCCTTTTACCCTTTTTTTTTCTCCTAAACAATAATACAAGTCAATGGAATATGATTTATATGCATTATTTGTGCAAAAAATGTTTGAATGGCGCTCAGAGAGTTAAAGGAATAGCCTACCCTGAAATTGGATTGGTTTCAATACAAGTAGCCACGTGAAAGAAACATATTTAGTGAAGGTTTGAAGAATATCCATCAAAGGATAAGGAAGTTATGATCTTTAAAGTTTTGATTTTGTGACGACACGTGCGAGGTGCTCTCCCATATCATGTTATGTACAAAAAAATAATGTCCATTTTCTCAAAAAGACATGCATCATTTTACCTGTGCATTTGATACATCATTAGGAATATGTTTTACACTCATACCTCTATGGATGAAAAATATTCCGTTGTTCAAAAAAGAGCCAGTTATGGAATCATACCGCACACAATATTACGGAAGAGCACCTCGCACGAGACGTCACAAAATCAATATTTCAAAAGATCAAAACTTTCTCATCTTTTGACGGATTTTCGTCAAATGTTCATTTACTTGTTTCTTTCATATTTCTGTTTTTTTATTGAAACCAACTTAATTCCAGGGTGAACTATCCCTTTAATAGGGGACCTCGATTTACGTGAGTATCGCCTGATGGTAGTGCTTGAAACGTCATGAGTGCTGAATATGTACATAAAGTATGTATATATGTTTACGTTGTCATAACGTGTCAGTTCCAGCTGCGTCGTGTCTCTCAAATCGACGATATGTTACGGCGTATTGTAATGTCGTCGTATTAAAAGTGCAATTTTTCAATATCATCATCGGCCCTTCGGACATGATGTTTGCGTAGCCTACTTTAAGATGATCTTAAGACCGTGGATGTCGAGTTTTATATTCCACAAAAGATATGGGTTTACTCCTCACAAAACGTCTTTTGAAGAATATCTATTTCCCTGAAAAAGATATCTGTATAATTTTCTTTATTTGTCATAGTTCACTGATACCTTCACGCAAGTGAAACAGCGATAGTGTACTGTCACTTTCTCTATTTAAAAATAGATGTAGGCCTTCATGTACATGTACAAAATGGCCGCCGGGCGGACGGTCAGTGACTTTCTTTAAATTCATTCGACCCTCGGATTATCCATCATCTGTTGAGGCATTGTTCCTTGGTCTGCCACAGGTTCAAATGTTAAGATACCAGATTCAATTTAATTAATGAATGATAATCATAACATAATTATAATTAAATAATAACAATCAGTAATACCGTTTTGACATCTGCCTTGGCTTCGTTGATTACGAGAAGGCATTTGACAGCCTAGACCATCAGTCATTATTCAATGCCTTAGAAAAGCAGGTCACAGATGGAAAGTACATTCGCCTAATTAAGAACATCTATAAGGACTCTAGTGCCCGTGTACATCTAGAAAGCACTACAACAAATGCCTTTAAAATCCTGAAAGGGGTAAGACAAGGTGACCCCATCTCACCAAAGCTCTTTACTGCAGCTATGGAAGATGTCTTCAGAAACCTTAATTGGTTAATATTGGGAATAGTGGTGGATGGCGAACACCTGACACATCTCAGATTTGCAGATGACATTTTACTTCTTAGCCATACACCTCAGGAACTGGAAAAAATGGTCCGAGAACTAAGTGAAGAAAGTAGAAAAGCTGGACTGAAAATGAATATCACAAAGACAAAGGTAATGATGAGCAGTAGATTCAAAGAACACAAAATCACAGTTCGGGGGAGAACTGTAGAAAAGGTAGACAACTACATATACTTGGGCAAAAAGATCTCCATAGAAAATGAAACAGCAGGGGAAGTGAATAGAAGGATCCAGTTGGCTTGGGCAAAATTTGGCAAGCTCAACTTTATCTTTCGTGATGAGAAGCTCCCTCTTTCTCTCAAGAAACAGATTTTCAACCAATGTATCATACCTGTGCTCTCTTACGGAGCAGAAATATGGACCACAACTAAGAGACTGGACAGAAAACTTAGAGTAACCGAAAGGGCTATGGAAAGAATTATGATTGGTGTTACAAAGAGGGACAAAGTTAGAAACCAGGATTTGAGAAAGAAAATTAAAGTACGGGACATAGTACAGGAAATTAAATCAAAGAAATGGAGGTGGGCTGGTCATTTGGCCAGGAGGAAAGATGACAGATGGACATATAAATTAACCATCTGGACCCCCAGAGCTAACACTAGAAGAAGAGGCGGACAAAGTAGGAGGTGGATTGACGATATTAGAGAATATGGTAGTGTGACATGGAAACGAACGGCACAAGATAGATCAAGATGGAAAAATGATGAGGAGGCCTTCCTTCAGCAGTGGAGAGAAATAGGCTAAATAGAAATAGAATAGAAATAGAATCAGTAATGTTTAGTTTACTCGTATGTTCCTGATACGGCTGTTTTGTTCTGTAAGAAATCAAAATGTCCTAAATGAAACATTTGTATGTGTGGATTGTTTTCGTCATTTTGTCAATTATTTTTTTTTCAAGATCACTTTATTAGACATTTAGAGACAATAAAGGAAAATAAACATACAAAGCCCAGGTCATAGCCAATTAATGCTGAATGCAGGGCGATAAATATACATATACAGAGGAAAACATCATCGATTCAATATACAAGGATTACAATACAGAAAACAAATAGTTATTTGCCTTACGTTAAAAAGAAAAGGTGGGATGTAATTTGTATCAAAGAAGAGAGGAAAAAGCCGGCAATGTATACGGCTGGTGTCCTATTCCATTCAGATGGGGTAAATGAAAACGCAATATGTGTATATGATATAATAAACATTCCTTTAAATAGTGATAAATCTGATGTACAAATATTAGGGGAATATCTGGAGGACAAAAAGTGTGTATCTTTATGGTTTTCCTAACTTGTCAATGACAGCTGCGCTATCCATCTCGAATCGATGATACATTGTAATTCCACTGTCTCATGAAGTACGACAGATTGACAGCGTAGTTGAGTTGAGTTGAAGTATATTGATTAGAGGAGGCGATGATATATTATGGAGTGTTGACTGCAAATGTATCAAGTGTTTTTTTCCGCCAGTAGATCTTTTCTTTGACAAGCACGCCGATTGTAAAATCGATGAGCATTTGATTAAAACGGTTTTTTTTTTTAGATAGCGTGATAGATATTGCTTCTTCTTCTTCATTTACCTCTTCTTGTACTTCATTTTTTCTTCTTCTTCTTCTCCTTCTTCTTCTTCTTCTTCTTCTTCTTCTTCTTTTTCTTTTTCTTTTTCTTTTTCTTTTTCTTTTTCTTTTTCTTTTTCTTTTTCTTTTTCTTTCTTCTTCTTCTTCTTCTTCTTCTTCTTCTTCTTCTTCTTCTTCTTCTTCTTCTTCTTCTTCTTCTTCTTCTTCTTCTTCTTCTTCTTCTTCTTCTTCTTCTTCTTCTTCTTCTTCTTCTTCTTCTTCTTCTTCTTCTTCTTCTTCTTCTTCTTCTTCTTCTTCTTCTCTTGCTCTCGCACTCTCTTTATCTCATTCTCTCTCCCCTCCTGCTCTCTCGCTTTTGATTTCCTTGATATCCTTTGTTCTCTCTCCCCCTCCCTCCCTCCCTCTCTTTCCCTCTTTCTATCGTCCATCTCCTTTTTTGTTTTTCAGTCTAATTACCTCCCTATGCTTCCTTCCCCTGCCCCCCCCCCCCCCTCTCTCTCTCCTTTCTATCTCTCACTCTCTTTCCCTTTCTCTCCTTCACATACTTTCTCTTACTCTCCTTCTCTCCATCTCCCTCTCTCTCTCTCTCTCTCTCTCTATCTCTATCTTTTGTCTCTCACTCTCTCTCTCTCTCTCGCTCTTTCTTTCCTTTTCTTTTTTCCCTTACATAATTATATTGATGAAATCTTAATAGTGTATATTGAAAAGAACACAGAATAATATAAAATGCCAATCAGATATAAGATTTTTAATATTTATTATTTCAAAAAGTGTTTGCACTTCAGTTTGCCACATATGGCAGAACAAAATGAGCCTAACAGCCGTGAACCACCAACACTAACGATCTGAACAATCAAAGTAACTCTTTCCAAAACTTACAGATAACGTCTTTGAAACAATCTGCTTCACTTCTGCAATAAAGGAATAACAATGAATACACTAAATTTGGAATGTTTTCCAATATTAATTCTTTGAGAATCTTTAAAAGGAACAAGATTGTGAAAATTCTTCACTGCGGTCAAACATTTGAAAGCATTTTTTCAAGCATTCATGGAGCAATATCAAACATTAAGTCATCTGGGTCTAAACTACAGATTCAAATTAAATTTTCATTTCTTATTTCTGTTCTCTTCTTCAAACTTTGTATGAAGTTGATCAATATATCCCAGAAAAACCAAAGTAATTAAAGTATTTGTATTGCTAAATTGTGAATTGATTATCTACATGTACATCTGGAATTAATTTCATTTAAAAGGGCGATTGAGTTGCAGAGAGATATTTGTATTCAGATATACCAGTTAGATTTTCAACATGGTCCAGAAAATCAAGCAGAATTTCTGTCTCACATGTCTAAAAAAAAAAAGAAATAAGAACCTTCACAAAACAGATAAATTTTGTATCTATTGTAAGGGCATTAACGCAGTCAACAAAATATTTTTCTTAAACTGATCATATTCTACTAGAATTCATACTCATAATGAGTCCAACAGTCATTTGTTCTACATGTTACCTGCAATAGCGCTCTTCAATGTATGAGGTAAACTATAAATATATATACCACAGATACTTTTTTACATCTCATAAAATCTTAACTCTTTTAATAGATATCAAAAATATGATTTGATCAAGATGACTCCATTGTCAAATAGGACTTTACATACTTAATTAATGGCTGAAAACAAGGATCCATGCATACATTCGAATTTCAAAGTCAAGAATAAATATGCCCAAATTCAACGTCAGTCACAATGGAACATTGTGCTTAAAAGATGCAAATGTTATTTATATTTTAACTACATTTTCAATGGCAAGTATTTCTGATAATTGGACGGAATGGTAGAGTGGCCTCAAGGACTCTCTCATTCATAAAACTTTATGGTTAGGGTTCTCAAAGCAATAAATACTCCAACATCGCTGTTAAAGGGAATATACTGCACTGGGAAGACAAAAATGCCTTCAAAAGGTGATCGTGAGCAATTTTCTTGCCAAGGGTCTTAAATTCATGTATTGTCCATTTTAGAAACTTGCTGAAAGTTATTTGCTCTCAAACGATCCACATTTGGATAAAACCGTGATTATATCATAAATCATCATGATGTTCGGGCCGAACCTTTTGAGGATTTGTGATTTAATCAGTAATTACTCCAGATGTGGATCATTTGAGGGCAAATAACTTTCACCAAGTTCCTTAAATGGACAATACATGAATTTAAGACCATTGGTAAGAAGATTGCTCACGATCACCTTTTTGAAGGCTTTTTGTCTTCCCAGTACAGTGTTTTACCTTTAACTTAGCGCTATTTTGATTTCCAATCCTTCTTTCACCCTCCCAATACCAACCATTGATAGTCCCACATTAATTACAACATAGTTTATATCCTGTGAAACTGAGAGGGTTTTACCTGTCACTGGAGTGATTTTGCTCAGAATCAGTTGTTTTGACAACATGTCCGAATGACGACACCACTTTGGTACCTTATTAGTGCAGCTTTGACAAAAATCTGTCAAAGGACAAGAAAACTATTTTAAAATGTTCATTTTGTGATGTCACTTGTGAGCTGCTTTAACATATGTTGTGTGTTCTTTGTGATTTCATAATTGCCCCTTTTCTGTTTTTGATGAAGGAATAAATCTTTTTCAGAGGTGTGTTTTTAAAAGCATGCAATAACGATATATCAAATGCATAAGTAAAATGGTACATATCCTTTTAAGGATATGAAAATTAAAACAAAAATTAGTACACAACTTATAGCGAGTACGTCGCAAGTGATGTAACAAAATTAAGAATTTAAAAATTCATAAATCTTGTTATACTGTGATTGATTTTTGTCAAACCTTCACTAATTTGCTTCTTTAATGTTTTAGCTTTTATCTAAACCAATTTACCTTCAGGGTGGACTTTCCATTTAATGTCTTTGGGTTCTTATGCTGTGTACAAACAATCCCAATAGGGTTTTCTTTGCAATGTACAGCATCTTTCCCCCTATCCATGTAACTGAGTAGTAACAAGTAACAAGTTCTATGGAGAACGTGCCTTTGGCACCATAGCGGCTAGACTATGGAACTCTATCCCCCTCCACATACGCAATGCCCCTTCGGTCGATAGCTTCAAACGCGCTCTTAAAACATTCATGCTCTCCCATTAAGTACCCTATATGGTTTTAAGAACTCTTTGGTCTATTTGTGTAGTTTATATTTATGTTGTTTACAATTATATGACGTTAAATGTGTTCATTATGTAACTTGTTATCTTTAAAATGATTGTAAAGCGCATAGAGATTGTTAATATTATGCGCTATATAAATGTTTGATTATTATTATTATTATTACATTCACCTGTATCTATTCATGCTGTTTCAATGGGGGGCGGAATGTACTCTGGTTCATTTAGGTGTTGCTAAACAGACAAACCTCAAACAAGTTACTGCTTTAATAAAAATGTATTGTTCGAAAGACAGGCATTAAATTCGCAAATATACCGAAAATGGGCTTTGACTACTATCTATTGAACATGGACTTAATCATAGCATTTGGTACTGGTAGCCATATTAATATTGGTATTGGAACTGGTATTGGTTTCTGGCTTGGTAAAGTGTGCTAAATTCCCAGCAGATTGTACATCACAAAAGACAAACTCTGCTACATATCTCTGGCGTATTCCTGGCGACTGCTGCTACAAATTTTGGTCCACTTCCCACCAGACATTAATCCCCCACTCCATTACCGACGCACTGTCATGAAGTCACAGGGCTGGATTTACCAGGAAGGCATAGGAGAAAGTGGAGGAGGGAAGGGGGTTGACAGCCGTCTATTTCTATGCCTGGCCCCTTCATATTTCCATAGAGGCTCATGACATTATGATGTCCTTCGTGACATGCAAGGATTAGTGTTCTTATGAGTGTTGCTCTCACCAAGCATGCACACCCTGCACAGCTGTTTTTGTGTGTGTGCACACACTACGATACGGATGAAGCGCGGGATGGTCTCTTCCGTACGTCACATATTGCGTTCATAATTCATAAAATTCCAGAAATTCTCCAAGTTTCTTCTTAGAAGTCAAAATGTTCCTGGAAAATAATGCTACTGTTCTTGACGAATAAACATGTAAAGGTGGATATCCTCCACACACACAGACACAGTGAGGTGCTTCATCTCAGCCAGAATCTTGCTTTGATTTCTTCTTGGCCTTCTTAGTCCTTTCGTATCGTATTGTGTCGCTCTCCAGCGCCGTGATTTCATTGAGTCTTTGCTGGAAGTCTGGGGTAGCGCCAGAGGCTGGATCTGGGAACTGGTACTGGTTTTCTGGAAAGGGTGAAAGAACATTTAAACAAGCACCTTGTGAAGTCTTTGTATCTGTGCTGTAGTCAAGACCCAGCCAAAGCATAACACCAGGGGCCCATTTCACTAAAGTCTCCAATTCATCGCAAACGTCAATATTCATTGTTAAACCACAGATTGAACGCTAATTACCAATCAATTTGCAAAAAATATATTCACTAACACTTAGCGATGAATTAAGTCATCGCTAAATTTCAGTTAAAGATGAATTTTTGTGTATCATGCTGGGCTCAGCCATTTTGAATGGTTGATCATGATATTCACCGTCTAAAGACCACTTTGATGACATTATGTCTTCGCTAAATTCTGCCATAGGCTCATTGATCAAGATCAAATATACATTTTCTCATCACTAGTAATTGTGATGACCTTAGTGAAATCCAAATTTCACAGCAATGTGTCGTTGCACCCGTCCATACAGACCATCTGTTCATAGGGAAACCTTTTCCTGTTTACCTTTGGGTGACCTTTATAGACAGTTCTGACTGTATTTACCATTGTTAGATGCTGTGCTATGGGATTTACAAATGTATATATGCATCACTGGTGCAAAATCGCAATAATGGCGGGTTAAAGGTTAACTCACTCACTACCATTGACATGAAGATGTGTAGTAAGCTAATGGGGCTTTCAAGGCCTGGTAATGTAAGGTTGATGTGTACTCACGTTTGTACTTGTCGCTCTGCCCGGCCAGCAGCAACGCCCTCGACCTGGTCTTGCCTGCTCCACCTCTTCCCTGGCTCCCCGTATTCAGCCCCACTCCTCCTCCTCCTACCACACTGCTGCCCCCCTCTCGGCTGCCAAACCCAATACTCTGCCCCCTCAGCGCCCCACTGACGCCCCCTCCACCGGTAGAGGCGGAGGGGGCCACAGGGGCACCTGAGCTGGTGATAGAGAGCTCCTGGGGGGTGGGGTGATGGGCGTGGCGGAAGGCAGCGAGGTGCATGCTCTGCTCCCCCCGGGTCATGAAGGAGTTCTTGTTGGCAGGACGGAAGCCACTGCGACGCATGTTGAAATCGAACTGGGGAATGTTGTCACTTAGAACTGCATAGAGGGGAGTCAAAGTAATGAGAAACGATTGGAATAGAAAGAATCTGCATTCACTGTTTTTCACTCTGGTTTTGACAAGATCAACATGAATCTACATACATGTACATGTACACCACAGTTCTGATGTACACTATACATGTATGTTGAAGTCAAACTAGGTACTCTTGTCTGTAAAGAGTTCAACAGAATTGAAGATTTAGTGAGAAACAATTACGAATTTAGGATGGGCAGTTGGCATTTTAGTTTTTTCTGAGATTTTGAAGACAGATGTTTACGTACAGTACAATTCTGGTCTACATTTTAAGTCAAACTAGGTAATGCTGTCACTTAGAACTGAGAAAAAGTTAGAAACTCAGGATGGATAGGGTCAGCATTTCATATTATTTTAACTATAGTTTTGTTCACACAGTTTCTACAGCATGGTTCAGATGCATGAATGGAATGTTGTTTTAGGGAGTGGAAAATGGCTTCAAGCAAGTCTATCAACATGCTCAACATAACAATATATTCCAATATCATACAGAATTTTCTTTACTCTCTTAACATCCATAGGATAGGAAATATGTAAACATTTCAGAAGCAATTAATAAACCAGTTATATACATTTCTATATGAATGACAGCACTGATAATCATGTATGTAAACATCTAATGTAGGTTAATAGTCTATTAACAAGTTTCAAACTACAACAAATAACACGGCTATAGAGACAAATTATTATCAATGATTAATGTACACCATTTAAATTATAACAGCAATGACGACTTCTTGAGGAAGACTAAGACATGCCAGGTTTATTTCAAGGGGTGATTAGAGTATATCAAATTGATTAGTTCCAAATCTTTTTTGACAAGGATAGCTTACCATATTAAGTTTAACTATTACTTAAAACACCACAATCACAAATATGTAAAAAAATTAATGTAAGCAAATGAGATGAACCAGTTAGTAAAAGGAAAAGGAACAGGGTGTAGAATTCTGCTTAACAAATTTCTCTAATCTCTTGTAAAATTCATGAAAGGTAATAATTGCTGTACTCTACAAGTACATGGACACCTGGATACCACCTTCTACTTCAAACACATAAATGCTACAATCCCCCCCCCCCATTCCCCCCACCAAAAACAAAAGTGTACAAGACATTATAGAGTACCAAAGTGTAACGTCATTTGAGCATTATTGTCAAGACAACTAGCTCTAAACAATATGGGTAGAGCAAGTAGCAGTGACCACATCAATAGACAATATCGGACAGCTCAACGCCTCACTGGAGTGAGTTTGTGTAGAGCCAATTGTCTTGACAACATGTTCATATGACGACACCACTTCGGTACTCTATTTAGCACATAGTTAAATCCAAGCATGAAACACAAACATATTCACACCCCATTGTGATGAATACTTCCAAAGTGGCGGCCTTGTTTTGTCAGTTAACAATACTTCACAACCTTAAAATTCCTTGTCACAATGGAAAGACAAAAATCAATTCCCCTCATAAAAACAAGCATACCCTAGAGCAAAAGATACATGTGCATCCCTCTCAGACCAAAATACTTTTCTTTTGTCTCTCTCTTTCCCTTACTCTGTCTTTCTCTCTCTCATTCATTCTACAATGACAAAAGTGCTACTGCAAACATATAACATGTATCCCATGGTGACCAAAATATCCTTCCCCTCACCGGTATAGATCTCTTTATTTCACTTTCATTCTCTCTCTCTCTGTCTCTCCCTGTCTCTCTCTCTGTCTTACTCTATCTCTCTCTCGCTCTCTCTCACTCTCTCTCTCGCTCTCTCTCTCGCTCTCTCTCACTCTCTCTCTCGCTCTCTCTCACTCTCTCTCTCGCTCTCTCTCTCGCTCTCTCTCACTCTCACTCTCTCTCACTCTCTCTCCCTCTGTCTCTCTTGTTTGCTTTCTCTCTCTCTCTCTCTCACTCACCCTCTTGCTCTCTCTCTCTCTCTCTCTCTCTCTCTCTCTCTCCCTCTCTCTCTCCCTCTTGCTCACTCTCTTTCTGTCTCCAACCCTTTCATTCTGAAAAAGAAACACAACATGGCATGTACCTTCAGACCCTTGCACCAGTAATTGCTCATCTGAATTATCTGGGCAATATGGTAGGAGACTCATCTTCCTATACCTCAGACCGAAATGTACATGCACTATCAGATTACAATACATTACGGTGATAATAGTGATCCATGCAGCGGTGAGTGCAAAGTGGGTGCATGCAAGAAGTGGAAAGGAAAATGAGCGTAAATATATGAAACATGGAATGTAATATACAGGCATGACATTTCGCATCATATAAATCTACATTATCTCAGCTGAGCAGCACCATCATTGCAAAGGGGCTCAGTGCAGAGACGAAGGAAGGATGATGTGGGAGGGTGGTACAGTGAGAAGGGGTATCCCCCTTCATGGTAGAGAGTATTTTGTTTCTTCAGCTATAAATTGTGCAATCTGGTGCATACTGGAAATCTGTAGAGGACATTTTTGTATTGTATTCACAACTATCCCTCTAACTGCGTAATAACACATTCCTTCATTCACCTGTATTTCATAATTCAGCTTCAATGGGCGGACCGCACTCTAAATTTATTAACTGTAGCTACTCCGACAAACCTCAGACAGGCTTTGGGGTTACCATTAGAAATGCATTGTTTGAATGACTTGAATAAAATTTGTGTACATTTCAAAAATGGTCTATTTTCCACCAAAATCTTAGGTTTGTGTCAAAATAATTAAAAATATATTAAAAAATGCCAACTGTATATTGAACATGTACATGTCGTGGGGCTACTTCAATAAATCTCCATATTGTAAACAATTCTAAACAAACTACAGTATGTAATTCTTAGAGGTGGTCCCTTGGAAATAGTAAGTAAATGCATCTTGTGGACAACTTGATGTGTGGAAAAATGGTGAAAAGGGCACTTCAAGAGTGATACATATGTCTTGGTTGTCATTGCACTCTGCCACTACAACATACATGTAATTGTGTTTTGATATCTGCTGAGGCTGTCTGATGTCCTGACACAAATACCCTGAAATATCTTTTGCAGTCTATCCGATAGAGAACATAGTTTTTTAACAGGGGCTCTTTCTAATACGCAGGGTTCTTTTTTTTAGTTTACACAGGTAATATGCATAAAGAAGGCTTTACATTTTAAAATACATTGCTGTGCTACATGAAAAAAATATTGCTTGAGGGCTGAGAGCCATTTGGCCCAGCCTATGCAAAAATGAGCCCCTGCGAAAAACTTAAGAGCCACTGTGTTGTAAATAAAATAAACTCCTCAAAGAGCATAATGCGAAACATAGTTCCGCTGTTCATCTCATGCCATCAGGCTTGATAGATAGCTTGGAAACTGTTACTTCTAAATCCTGCTAGCAAATCCCAACTTCCCCCCCACACCATCCTCATAAATCCATCCCTTACCCTGAGAGCTAGGTTAAAAAGAAATGAGTATGATGCGGGTGCCTCAAACCGGCCCCCTTGTTTTCTTTTGAATATTTTCATTCCAAGATAACCAAATGAAATTCTGAAATTTCACACACAAATCAGCAAAATAATGCTCTTTCAAAAACTATTTTTGGATTGAAGATTAACAATAAAATTTCGGAGAAATTGCGCTTCAAATATCGCTCGATAAATCGTCACACATTCACATCACTGAAACTTGAAACCGGCCCCTACCGATAATGTGTGATATCTCCGTCAATCCGACGAGTACAGTGCCGACATTTCACCAGTATTGCGTCTCGATCATGCTCGTTCCAGTGCAGTGAAAAAATGACGGGAAAGTTTCGGCGATCGACGAGAAAATCACGGAAGTACGAACACAAGTTGAAAAACGGAGATGTTTCGAACGAAAATGTGCAATTGCCAAATAAGCGCACATTTTGTCTAATTTTGCTTCCGAAAATCTTGCATTTGGTTTACTAATGCGTAAATACATAATAAATCGCGCATCCAACCTTCGATAACGCGCACTGTGCAGAAATACGCGGGGGCCGGTTTCAAGGGTAGGGGCCGGTTTGTGGACCACTTATGATACTAACCTCTGGACTCTACCCTTGAAGTATTAGGAGGGGGGTCTGTGTGAATTCTCTTCTCTCGCTCCCTCTCCAATTTCCGCTCAAAATGCTTGAGGTCATCGCTGGACATCTGATGACTGCCATCGGAGCTGTGACCGTTGGTGGTGGTCGTCGTCGTCGAAGTGGCTGCGGTGGTGGAACTGGTCCCTGGAGGTATCCCCTGGATGACATCTTGACCTGAGAAGGTGGAGTTACTGGAGCTGGAGAAGGAATGGAAGATGTCGAGAGAATGTGGATTCAATTCCTGGATATTGGGGTTATATCTTTAACAAAGTATTTCAGTGCCATAAAGAGACAATAATTAAACCAACAAAGAAAAGGTTGAAATTAAGGACACACATATACAAAGAAGCACATTTAAAATATATTTCTTCTTGTTTGTTGTTCAATGCATACATGTACATAATATCATTGAGACAAAGTCAAATGGACTTGTATAAGGGTTCCCACTATACATGTATGTAGTTTTTATGTGTACCGGTACTTGAAATAATAGTGCGCTCCACGTCACACATGTACCCAGTTTGAAGATTAATTTAAAAAACAACGATGATCAGGGAATCCTTGCATGGATTGGATATATTTGTTTCTATTCATATAGCTCACAAACACACAGTAGGCATGCCCAATACGACCATTGCGTTCATTACATATTAATATTTATCATGGTTCAGATAGGATTTGATTCCTCAAGGCTTCTTATCAAGATGCTCATTATTGTTCAATAATTTTCAAGCCTTCTTCAAACTCCTTTTCTTCAACCTCCAGGAAGATGTTGTTGCCCCTTGTTCATTCTGGGAAAAACAATGACCCGGTAAAGATCCAAAAGCAGACAGCATCATTCCAGAGTAAATCCTGATGAAATTAAAGTCACATCGCTAAATGAACTGCAGCCAATCAATGATATTAGAAATATTAGGAAAACAGTTAAACAACATATTTTAGTGCCATAAAAACACAATAATTAAACCAACAAAGAACGTTTTGGAATAGGTACCCACATAAAGGAGCACATAACGAGAAAGCTTTTTTCACAAAGAGCTTACAATTCAAAATGCAATGCCAGGACAAGTAAGATCAAGACAATTTAAATTTAGCTTTTGAAGCAAGGCAGCATGCACAAATATGTGTTGTGACATAAATGCAGATATGGGGAGGTGGGAAAATCATAGAATCTTGGACATGTGTGACTTGTGAGAGATTGGAGCTTAATCACACACAAAAATGGTTTCAAAACATAGGTTGATTCAACCAATGAGCATGTTTCTGGGCAGTATTTTCGTTATTACGCTCCTACAAATTCAAAGCATGTTTTGAAAAGCACCAAAAAATAACACAAGTTTCTGGAGGAAACTCTGTTTCTGAATTCTTACAAATGCAACTGTTTTTGGAAAAAAATGTTTATATGATGTCATTATGCGTTGCACACAATACGCTTGCCCTGTATCAGCCGTTGCAATGGTCCACTTGATGAAAAAAACATGTTTTTAACGCATCAACGACACTCTTCTACAAACACTGTTTCTAAACATGGATTCTGGCAACGCAACATGCTATAAACACCGCCCATGTAGAAGCAGTAACATTGCTTCACACTAGTGCTCTTTTTTGTGCAAGAAAAGATACAAGTGCCCTGGCCTTGCACACTCCACAACATACAAACCTGTTCAGACTGCCTCTCTTCTTTCTACTCCACCTCTTATCCTTGCTAAGCGCCGCATGATACTGCGAATCTAGTACATCCATGTACCACTTCTGGTTCAAAATCGGTAGCTTCACGCTCACGTTGGATAACGCAGGCATGACTATGCATGACAGTAACGATTCACATAGCAGTAAAAAAAAATGCCATCTTCCTCAACAATTCTCCCCCCCTCTCTGACCGTTTTCTTCACAGGAGCTCATAGTGATGCAGTCCTTTATCAGCTCATCTGCACATTCTATTTTCTTTCATGTTCAAATTTCACAACATATCATAAAGTTTCACCGTCTGTACCATTTGCTCCTCTCCCTCCCTCTATCCCTCTCTTCTCTGTTGCTAGAAGATGAACAAGATGTCCCTCTTCAACCAATTGCGTTGTTTGAATAACCACACACGTCGAGTCCAAGTCCAGTTTTACTGCTTTTCAACACTTGCAATTACTTCCCATTTATAAAGTGGCACAAACATTTCCTCTACAACTGAGAGACAATGCAGTTTAAGCCTTTGAGAGTGTCGAAGATCAAAGTATGCTAAATTCAATGATTACTTCAGTATGTTACATTCAGCTTCTTTCACACTCCTTCAGTACAATGTTCATAGAAGTACTCTGTAGCACAGTTAAACTCTATTGTCACAATCATGTTCATGTACAAATGATCTCTTGGTGTTTTTAAACAAGTTAATCAATTATCCACTCAGACAAACATCGTTGTGAAAAGGACTGCTAAGGACATCAATGTTACGCACAAACCACAGTCAATGTCGGTCATTACTACAGCAACGTAATAAGAGCTCGACTTCACACCACTTTGTAATCCACCGTATTCAAGGTTTAGCTACACAGGAAAATGAATGGAAAACTGAAGCGACAATCGAACTCTAGCTAAATGCAGGCTTCAACTCCATGAAACATCCTCTGGCTGTACATTGTACTTCACACGTTTAGCAGAGTTACACAAGAGAGAGCGCTAGCCATGGTGAGGCTCTCGGACAGTAGAACTAGGCCAGCCATGTTTGATGCTGATGGTTTCCGGCTTTCCGCCATGCTCAGTGTATTCATTCACTGGCCTTCTATTCATAGAAGATGGATCAATATCACATCACTGTACACAGAAAACAAGCCAGAGGAACAGGAGAGTGCAGCCAGGATACTTGTATCAACCTGTTGTATATAACATCATAACATCTCCAATCTCCACAAGAAGAAATAGGTGTATAGCAAGCTATTCCACTGACGATTGATGAACATCCAATCCACCAATGGCTTATCTTAAGACTGCACCATACACCACCACTAGACCTTAATCCTCAGATATTTGTGCTCCTGTTGCTAATCCCCTTGTCACTCTCCCCTTCACCCTGTTTGTAAATCTATACCCTCGGACTGTGCTGGATGGAATGATTTTCGCACTAACTATTCTTTTCTGTTTGTATGGGAAGCCATCTATATGTTCTCAATTATTCATGGAAAGCCTAACACAACACACATGAGCATGGAAAATACAAATGGGACAGCCTCATGAATATTCAATGGCTTCATTGGCAACATGTAGTAACCAGATGGACTGATCGATTCTTCTTCGTAGGGGTGATAAAGGGAAAATATGTACTAAAATCCATATACTGTGCAATAGAATAATGCCTAGCGCCCTCTGTCACTTTATGAAGTTTATTCCTCTTCTGTTCATTTTTCTCTCTCTCTGGAAATCATTCTCTTTCAGTGTGCATTTTTTTCTTATTTCTCTCTTCCCATAGTTCTCCCCTTTCTAATGTCTTTCTTTTCATCCTTCCTTCCCCCCCCCCTCTCTTTCTCTCTCTCTCTTTCTCTCTCTCTCTCTCTCTCTCTATTCACTCTGTCATTCCTATTTCACTGCTTAAATCTCTCTCATCATCCCCCTTTCTCAACCCCTTTATTTCCTCACCCCTTCCCAGAAGATCCCTCTGTCACCTCTTTTCTTTCGTACCCCCTCCTCCCCCTTTCTCTCTCCCTCATCCCTTTATCCCCCCCCCCCCCCACCTCACCTCTCTGTTTCTATATTTCTCCATAGTCAATCATAGGCATAGGGCACAATAGTTAATAACATGTTAATCCGTAATGGTGGAGGCAGGAGGGGCAGAATGGTACACTACAGCTCACAGGAATTGGCATAGGGAGAGGGGAAAGGGAAAGGGGACGAGCCGCAGTTTTAAACCGCAGTATATTTTGTCCAGTTCAGCATGAAACAATGCTTTTTAGGCTAAAGCATCATATTTCATGCTGAACTGGGCAAAAGATACTGCGGTTTAAAACTGTGGCTCCTTCCCTTTCTTCCCTTTCACTTTACCCGTGCCAATTCCTTTGAGCTCTAGTGTATGTCAATATCACAGCTATAAAGTCTGTGAATATAAAGTACACATGGAGGCCTTAGGCCAATAAAGAAGACCCTGAAAGAGAGGCCTGCTGTGATAATGACCCACTGAATGTCTGTAACAATTAATGCTCCTCCAATCCTATTACTTCTATAAAGAGGAAGATAAATTCTTCCTCTGCAAAACTCCATACTGCCCTATGAGGATGGTGTGTATTACCAATGTAAAAAAATGTCTCAACAGCGCTTAAAGATTTGATAGACTAGCTTGATAGACGAGTTTGTATTGTTGCTTTCTTTCATGAGATGGGAGGGTTGTTATGAATAAACAGGCAATGCAAAACACTTCACTTCGATGGTTTACACAAGTTATTAACATTTGACAAATCTCCATGGCAACAGTATGCTGCAGCATGAGCAAGTGTAATTCATCATTTGGAATTGCAAACTCCACTGAATTTTGCAAAATCCGTTTCATTTATCAGTGCATGGGATAAGAAGAGGAAGGAGGAGGAGGAGAGGGAGGGAGAATGAAAACAGAGAAAGAAATAGAATAAGAGAAAGGAAGAAAATAAAAAAAATCACAAATAAGGTCTGTTAATAATCTACTTCCAACACAATTAGAGAATTATAAGGTGAAATCATCGAAATGAGCTCCATATTAACAGTTATGCAGTGTTCTGATATAGAAAAAGAAGGAAAAGCAGACAAACAGTGACTTTCAAACACAGGAGAATAAGGAGAAGGCAGGGAAAATCAGAAACAAAAGTAAACTTACATCAGAGGCTTGGATGCGAGCACTCGTCTACCTCCATCTAATGTGTAAAACACTCTGGTTGGTGTTCCCCCGGCGCTCCGACTCTCCCGATGACGGTAGGACATGCGGAACATGGTTCCGCGTTTAAGGACCACTCGCTAAATAAATTTACCCACTAGTTCAGGTCTTGCGAAAGATTGAAAACATGGCTTAACTGTCATAAATAGCTCAGTGATAACAGGATCTCATTTGTTACAGTAATACGTGAGAACTAGCTTGAAGTTTATGTCAATTGTTCACTTGTTCGATTACTTGTTCAGGTCTGCTGATAATCTGGTTCCAACATAGATGAGCAAACACTGCTTAATTGCCACAATCAGTTTGGCGCCACCAGCTGACAGTCCTTTGAAGATATCTAATGTATCAGTTATCCTTCGTTACAGTCCAATTATCTACTTGGTATGCATGTAGATACCAACTTTTGGACAACCCCAGATAAAGGGATTAATTCAATCAATTGACCTACAGTACTTGGTAAGAAACACATGCACATTTACAATCCAAATTCACATTGAAAATCCTGGAACTGACACACCAAAAAATGTTGAAAGTTGAAATGCCTTCTCCTTTGAAGCACTGTTGTTCCTGCTTTCTACTTCTCTACTACTGTGCTATACTTGTAATAAATGTTGCAATGAGTGTGCAGGCTCCACTTCTTAGTCCCAGTCAACAATATGTAGGAAGGAGTGCATCGTTCCTGAACTGAGACATATAATACACATAAAGCGCACATACATATAAAGCGCACACAAGCTCACAGGTGCAAGTACCGTTCATGTTCATGTTCATGCAGGAAGCATATCGTCTGAAGTCACAAAAGAAGCACCTGTATCATGGAAATGCACATGACTTGGTGATTTCTTGACGTCTGGGCATTGGCACACATAAATGAAGTATATCACTGAATACTTAGTATTAAACAAGCCAAAGTCTCTGCACACAGCACGCAAAGAAGATACTTCGCTCCAGAGATGGTTTTCAGTGGAAGGGTGGCATTTCTCCGCTCGATGCCGATACCCAGTCATCCATATAGTCACCCACTGAACTCCTAATAATGCCAGAGGTATTCCTGCGTTAATCTAGCGGCATTCTGGAGAAACCTTCACCAAAGGCTGATACCTATTCAGCGTCACTGAGCCACTCCGAAGAGCCACTGCTGTATAGATCACCTATAAGGCTTCTGTATTGTACACATGCATCTCCTTCAAGTAAGGAATGTTATCCTCAATCTGGTCAGGATGGAAACATGCATTCCTGGAAGAGTTGCTGTGCTTTAAAATATATTTGTAAGTAAGTCAATTACTGCAAACAAAATGATGGGATACTAGCATACGAGCACCTCACTGAACTCCCAAATCCAATCCGTGCATGTAACTGTCTGGCTTCATGCACTGCTGTGTACAATCCAAAGCACTGCATTCATTCCAAAACACATTCCAAAAGACAGCAAATACATGCAATGTAGCTCTTGAAATACACATGCACATAAAGGAGATGATTTACACGCTCAGAGAAGCTGTATGTTCAACCATAGTGCCCAACAGTTAAACTTCACTTTGTGGAAGGAATGCATGCATGCTCTGCGGTGACCCCAATCCTCTCCAATGCCACCATGCAACCTCCTGCATACAGGCAGTACACATCACTGCCTGGAGGGCAATCACGATCTGCAGAAATCCCATTCCACACAACAGCGAGGTTAAAGAAAAGAGCTATGCGCAGACACAATAGGAGCCCCTTTCTTCCCCTCTCCATTCACCCTCCCCGGGCTCTCAGGATCAATTGTCCTGTCAAATCCATGAATTGATGGGGTAACCAGGCTCTGTCCTGCCCCCTTAAGTCACGGCTGGATAGACCACCACATAAGACCTTCAGGTATTGTTGGTGGTGCAAGGATGCCGTTAACCCTGCATGTGCCAATCATTCATGTTGGCAAAAGAAATGTGCACAATACACATAGAGAGGCATTTGGTTAAATCGAACTGAAGCATTTTGGATTAACACACTATTTTCAAAATGTCATTCACCAGGTTTAACTTCCTGTCATAGCACAGGAGAAAAGAGGGAGAGAGGAGTCCTCTAAGCTAATTAAATAAAGCAGAGAGTGGACAAATACTGGCAATGTTGATACAGACAGACGTAGTGAAAGTGTGCTACAGGGTAGGCCTACTGCACTTGATCCTTAGCTTCAACAGTGAGTGAAAATATAAAGTCCATTATTTACACTTTGGATCTGAATCAGCTGGCAGTCTGAAGACTTTCTCAAACATGTGCTTATCTGTAAGATTCTACAGAGGAAAAAAAGGCTGTATAATTGAATTTAGGTCCTGGGGTACTGTACACTTATAAGATGAGAAAGCAGAAGTTTAAATGTTTCACACGCAAATCCCATAGAACAACATTTCGTCTGGCACAGGAAGGGCGAATCAGATGAAAACTCATTCTGTCCCTGGTGCCTATAGAGACTAAGGTCAGACTACTAAAACTGATTTATGACAAGAACAACCGCAGAAGATTCAAAGATGTTGCAAAGCAAGACATTACGCATCATTATCGCTGGTTCTCTCCCAACACCTGCCTTGATTATCAATTCATAGGATGTTCCAGGCACATGAGATGTGGGTTTGAATCAATAACATAATGATTGGTGGTTGCATACAATCAATCAGTAGGGCATTTCATGAACGTTGTCAGCACTGACCATTTGGTCAGTGCTGACAACTTCAGTGAAATCCTCGGTTTTGATTGACCTAGAGGCACTAGCCTCTGACTGTTGCTATGGTAACTGTCAGAAAAAGACAGCATGTCAGACCAAAAATGTTCATGAAACGCCCTCCAGGGGTAAGCACCAAAACTTTTTGTGCAGACATGGAGCATGCTGCAAGCTCTCAGACATAGCATACTTTTGGTAAATTCTAGAAATCATAGTTGAAGGTAATGGGAAGAACTAGAAGTGGTAGTAATTACTGGCCGGAATAATGGCAGATCCATTCTACCGTCATCAATTTGAAATGATTCCTTCCTGGTAGCTTGAAATTGATCAAACAAGAATACAGCCTATTGATTACAGGTTCCATGATTTTCCACTTCTACATCTTGACTTTTAAGGAGGTAAGATCATGAGACCCATCATCATAGCATGACAGAAACAGGTACCTTTCTGAAGTAATTTGTTAGTAAATATGATATTAAGTCAAACCTGTTTAAAATGCCCACACAAAGAGAAACACAACATGTAGCCTTGGACATGGTCTATAGACAGGTGTAACTGAATCCCACCAAATCAGTTTGTGTTGTAAATTATGTAATATCACACATAAACTGATTTGGTGGGATTTAAGCACACATAGTAGTCTGAGCAGAGAGGGGTTATTGGTAGACACATTTCACTGTGGTTGATATCATGATAATAAAGAAGAGAGCGACCCATAATCATGGCAGAACAGGTGATACATACTAGGTTCTAACATCTCACCACTCCTGAACATATCCCTTCAGTTACTTTGAGCCTTGAAATCCTAGTCTATTAAACATTTTTTTTTCATAGATTTGTAAGGAGAAATCCTAGATTCACATGCATTGGTGGAAAGTAATCAATTGATAATTTTCATGATAACCATGCATGAAACTACAGTATCAGCAATACACACAAGTGTCAAACAATAAAAAAAAAATATGATTGATAATGAGCATAATTTAATTTTATGTAATGCAGGAAAATACACGCTTCATTATTTGACACTCTGGGTTCTCAGTCGGATTGGCTGTGCATCAAGTGGAAAGATGGAGTTGTTGGCACAGAAAGTGCAGACTAACATTGGCTAAAATGTATGATGTATGACTTAACTACCATATACAGTATACTTTATTCATTTAACCTAATATAAAAACTGTCCAGAAAGTGCAGACTAACATTGGCTAAAATGTATGATGTATGACTTAACTACCATATATACAGTATACTTTATTCATTTAACCTAATATAAAAACTGTCCAGGGAGACAATAAATGTCGTCTTTATATAAACAAGTGGTCCTTACCTTGAATATCATAAATGTACACTCCAGCTCAAAGGAATTGGCATAGGGAAAGGGAAAGGAAAGGGGAGGAGCCGCAGTTTTAAACCGCGGCATAGTTTGTCCACTTCGGCGTGAAACATGATGCTTTTTAGGCTAAAGCATCGTGTTGCATGCTGAACTGGACAAAATATACCACGGTTTACAACTGCTGGTCCTTCCCTTCCTTCCCTTTCCCTTTCCCTATGCCAATTCCTTAGAGCTGTAGTGTATACTATGTACAGGTTTCTCTGCTACAAATACAGGCATGTACATGAGCACAATGCTCAAGGGATATAAGAAATGTAGTCTTTTTTTTAAGGTGGTCTTATTTGGTGGCTTTTTAAAGCATATGTTGCCAGTAAAAAAATTGTTCATAATGTGGGATTGTGGATAAAAACATGATACTGTATGAACACAGGCAATGGTCCTGTCAAGATACAGCAGCTCTAGAAATATATATCTGGACATTTCTAATTCAGATAGTTTATATGCTCATGAACAAGATTTAAATAGCATAGCACCTTTAAAGGAAACCTGTAATCATAGAATAGTTATTGATTTCCACACTTCATGTACAATGTATAATTTGGGATGAAAGGTAGTGATAATGTGTTTGAAGGCATCATTCAGGCACAAAGGCATTGCAGCTGCGCAGGAAGATTGAGGTGTTGAGTGGGTAGAGTCTATTGGATTCATAGAAATATTAAAGGAGCACGAAACCCTGGTAATATGTTAAATTGAATAAAAAAACAAAAAAGGGATCGCTCAGCAATAAATGGGAGAAAACCAGACAAACAAAAGAAGTGATTTTTGTCAATCATGATGAATAGCAGTGATTTTTTTTTATCAGCAACCTTCCTTGGCAGCTCTACTGATCTGCAATGCTAAATTGCACACTTTTCCCAATCTCATGTACCATACACAAAAATAAAAAAAATTGCCAACAGTGTTACTTGCCTATCTCAGATTCACAGAGCAATATAACAAGATTAGTGATTTAAATTTTGTTTAATAAATCAACTTCCTTGAAAATATGTGATTTTTCTCAATGTTTCGCAAATCTTTTTCTCTGATGCTTACAACTGCTTTTATTCAATTCAACGTACTTTCATGGTTCCATTCACCTTGAAGTTACTATGAGTAAGATAATATTACCCCCTAGGTAGACAGGTACAATGCGATTCCAGAATCCAGCCATTACATCTAGAAATAGTGCTGAAAAGGATATGATTGGATGATTGATCATGAATAATAAACCTATACAGTACATTGTAAATGCACATGCAGGTACATGCAGGTAGTCAGTAAGTCCAACTATAAATCCTAGTTATAAAGCAAATCCATAAAGGCATCTAGGGAAATACACAAGAGAAAGAAAACATACCGTGACCCGAAAGAGGATAGCTAGTTTTTATATACAGGTTAAACAGTGGGATGCAGAGCCTAGAAACTTGTATCGATGTTCTCATGATTTACAGATATACATATCTGTGGGGAAATGAAGGGGGATTTTTGGCTACACTTATTATAGAGATACTGTTTCATGATAAAACTTGACAGGGCTAATTCAATAATGCAATATAAGTAGATGCACTTCCAGACCTTACAGACATGGCAGCTCTCTTACAACAGTCATAAAACCCTGCCTGGATCAGCAGTATAACCCAACATAACATGTATCAAATTTCACAGTCATAGCTTCACAAACACTTTCAGGAAAAGTGAAAGACTATCCTTGTTTACCAAAGTAAACATTCATATTCTGTATTGCAGTGTGATTCTCTCATTGGACACACTGCTTGCATTACTGCAGACAATCACTGACCTCAGTGTGAAGAACGGAGAGTGGAGAACCATGATATGCAGTCTTGGTCTTAGGCTACAGGAATCGCAGAGGTTTTGGACAAACCGTACAGTACACAACGTTCTTGAAATCCACTACCATTCCCCTCATAGTCAGTTTCCTTCTCTAATATTGGTGAGGAAAGTTCTTTTACAGTATTTTCTTCCATTTTCCATCGTTTTTACCCATTTTTTTCATGCAGAAGGGATACCATGTCTTTAAAGGGCAACTCAAGTCCTAAAGTCACTTTCTCTCACTAATAGCAGAAATAAAAGAGAGATTTTTAAATAAGAAAATTGGATGACTACTTGAAAACAAATTGTACTTTTCTTCAAGAAACTCATCTTCTAACACATCCTTTACTGATTTGCCAATTTGCCTCTATTAGATAGCAATCACATAATCAGTATAACACCTACAACTTCCTTGTACACTCTCAAGATTTTTCTTGAACCAGTTTTGATCTGCTTCCTTTTTTTCTATTTTCATTGATATTTTGAGGGCAACTCCTTCATTTTCAACCACAGATGCCCCTAATTAAACCGTTCATTACTTTACAGTGCTCAGACACTGAGCATCGTGACTATGCTATATATAGACAATAGACAACAGGCTATGGATACCCAAAGCTTCAAATTTATTAAAGGGCATATACTGTACTGGGAAGACAAAAAAAACTTCAAAAGGGTGATCGTGAGTAATCGTCTTACCAATGGTCTTAAATTCATGTAATGTCCATTTTAGAAACTTATTGAAAGTTATTTGCCCTCAAATGATCCACATTTGGAGAAATGAGTGATTAAATTACAAATCCTCAAGTGTTCGGGCAGAACATTTGGAAGATTTGTGATTTAATCACTAATTGTGGAAAATGTGGATCGTTTGAAGGCAAATAACTTTCAGCAAGTTTCTAAAATGGACAATACATGAATTTAAGACCATTGCTAAGAAGATAACTCACGATCACCCTTTTGAAGGTTTTTTGTCTTCCCAGTACAGTATATGCCCTTTAAAGGGTGCAATTAAGCCACAGCCCTTTCGTTACTGCAGTTCCATGGCAAATGTTGATAACCTAACTGGACAAGGTTTCATGAAACCTGAAAGGTGAGTTTTCCTTGCCTGGAACTGAATTTCTACACATGCATAAATTAGGTACATGTACATGATGTACATGTATGTACGTAGATATCAGATGCACTCAAGCATAAAAACGGAACTTACTTGTTGGAATTCTGTTCTGATGTCTTGTTGGAGACGATGGGCAGAACGGTCGCACTTCTCTGGAAGGAGCTTTGGAGCGGACTCTTGCCTAATCGCTGCTCCTTCTCCCTCTCCCTCTTCCCTAAGGGGGAGAAGTTGCGGGTAAATGTGATCCCTGTATCGGCAACTTTGACGATGTAGCCCTTGAAGTAGCTCCTGTTACCGCTGCCGCTCTGAACACGCCGGGGTAGGCTGTTGTTGCCGCTATGGTGGTGGTGGTTGTTGTTCTTGTTGTTGCTCTTGTTGCTCATGTTGGTGACCATGTTGTCCTTACAAGGAGAACATACTTGTCATAGTGGGGTGGCTGAATTAACACCTAGGCAAAGCAACGACCTACATGTATGTGTGTTCTCAGTTGTGCAGATATATGCCGGCCGCTGACAGTTATAGAGTTAAGCAATGACGAACTGCTGTCAATATGGTGGTGTCTCCCTTTGTTTGTACATTGTTTGTACATACGAGATCCATACTCCTTGATCCAGAGAGACATGGCAACTTCTTTCTATTCCATGCAGTTCCCTTCACATACTCTGCTGATGAATCTCTTGGATTGTATGATGCAGTTCAATCCCCTTCTCAAAATCCTTGTCCAGTGAAGTACTTTGATCCATTAGCTAGTACATGTATGCGCATGTGATTATAGCTGATACCACCGCAGAGCAATCACAAGCTCTGATATTTGTTAAAAAGCAACAAACTTCCACAGAACTCATACAAAATCAATCACAGTGAAGTTACTCATAAAAATTGTATTTATGAGATAATGATCACTGAATATGTCATAAAAACTGTAATCAGATCAGGAGGTGGTCATGATATGTAGAGCATAAATACTCTGATATAGCTATTAAGGTTCAATGTCCACACTCCCAGAATTAGGTTGGTATGCACAAAAATCAGTAGCACAATCACTCAAGAAAGTACATCAAAGGAGAAGATGCAATACTCTATTGTACATTACACACGAAATGAATTGCCACCAAGTTGAATGGATTCTTCACTGCAGTTGTTGGATGGAAGACGTAGAGTACATGTACAGTGCATAGCTATCATGGGCATCCATCGCTCATAATACAGTAGCTCCATGTGTATCGCTCATACTGCACACCCCTTCTCAGCAAAAACCTTCAGATTCCCGTGTGATGAAAGGCCTCCATTTAACCTCTCTCTCCAAGGGTAAACAAACTATATAAAAAAAAAGACATCATAAAACCATAACCAACTGTGAAGTTCATGAATGATCAGCCTGCTGTTTTACAGCACTCAGTGAGAATATGAACACACATAGCCCCTATAGGCCACTCTATTTAACAGCATGTGCTGTATGCAGCATTTTCCATGGTAACCCTATCGATAAGATAGATGGCAAGATAAGGTCAAGTTAGGGTGCCCCCCATTGGGCATGCTGGGGGCAATACGAAGTGCTAGCTTATTCTGATACCTCTGGCTCTAGCCTCAGTTCTATTTGTGTGATGTGAGGATAAACTGTGTGCATGAACACACATACAGGAGTTGTAACTCTTGGACATATACATACACAGGTAAACCATGAAGCTACATGTATATAGAGTGATTGAAGTACATGGATGTATTAAATCGATCATCCCTTCATCCTCTTTCTCTTTAGGGGGAAGCTGGTGATTCAATATGTCATATCCTAGTGCCCAGACATAATAGTTGTGGTTGCATCAATACATCAGAAATAAGCAGCTTGGAAATGACCAGAATGGAAGAATTACTACAATTTACCATAGTAATCAAGTATGCAGTCACGTATCTTGATTGGTATAATCAGTCCCTTATAAAGTTATCAAGTTAGTTCTTGCCACCTTAAATTCCTTCAATTTGGAGGACATGTACAAAACTTTTGCAAACCATGTTGACACTTTTTGTACAACTTCAAAGGAAGACAGAAACAAACAAAACTTTGTTTGCTACCAAGTTTGTAATTCTACGAGGATACCACAAAAGTGATGCTTACCATGCATTTCAATGGAACAGAACATGTAGCTCTATAGTACTATTTGAAATCTATTCCTCAATCATCTCGTTGATTTCATCCAAGAAAGCGACCCTTCCACACACGGAAACATTAATTGCACTCAAACAAGCCAAACTAATACACTGTTTTAGATATCCTCCAACATATGGATAAGTTCCTCCAGTGACTTGCAATATTTAGCAACGCTCTCATTTAGCAATCTGTATCTAGGTTGAAGAGCCCTGCTCGGTGTATGCAACAACTAAAAGTTTTTCCAACGACTTGTCATGATCAGCAACACAATCGTTCAAGAATCTGTGTCCGTTTTGCAGCTCGGCTTAGCGTGGGTATAAGTCCGCGCAATGGAGTAAACTCCACACGCTCAAAGGAGATGAAGCCTTCTTAGTTCTTTATAGGTCAACAAAACCTCTGAAATGTCAATTAGGAATGGACAGACCAGCAATGCACACAAGAAGAAACATCTGCTAACAAAGATAGTGTGGAACTGCAACCTAACTACTTGGCAAATACTGGTTTGAATAACTTGGGACACGCAACAGGGAGGACACAGAAAATAGTACAGAATCGGGCAGTATGCATGATTGGGGTCTGAAAAGAGAGTTGAAAGACTCCAACCAAGCATGCAATGAAACTGAGAAAGGATTACAAGAACAGTAGCCTGATAACAAGAATAGCTTTACTGGTGCTTTTGACATTATTGATTTTTATTCTTCTTCCTGAAAACGGATCCATGTTTCTGTAGAGCGTATGGAATTCAACATCAATAGCTTCTCCTTTCTCCATTCCCTGCTATCCCATCATATCATGGTGGAACCCTAAGGCCTTACCTTCCTCCTTGTCTACATTGTATGTAACTTGTATGACCACTTCACATAGTCTCTGTCTATCTATTTGTCTGCTATTCACCCCCTCCACCCCCCCCCCCCCCCCCGTCTCTCTCTCTCTCTCTCTCTCTCTCTCTCTCTCTGTCTCTCTCTCTCTTTAACTCTCTCTCTCTCTCTCTCTCTCTCTCTTTAACTCTCTCTATCTCTCTCTCTTTAACTCTCTATCTTTCTCTCTCTCTCTCTCTCTCTCTCCCTCTCTCTCTCTCTCTCTCTCCCTCTCTCTCTCTCTCTCTCTCTCTCTCTCTCCCTCTCTCTCTCTCACTCTCTCTCTCTCTCTCTCCTTATGTGCAGAGTTTCATGTATGTAGCTGAAGATGCCATATTGAGGCGACTTTGCACAATTCAATTGCTGATTAAACTCCATATTATGCACAAAGCTATAAGCCACAGGGCTATATGGATAAAAATACTTTGAGTGGAATGTTACATTACATTTCAATACTTTAATGCACACATAAGATGGGGTGATGATAAAAACTGTACATGTTGTACAATGTAGGCTTAAATAAACACAACAAAAAAGTAAGCTCCCCCCCCCCCCTTTTTTTTTTTTTTACCGCAGAGGTTTTGAGCAACATAACTTGGCAGGATTGTACCTTCACTTATTGACTAACTTCTGTGTGAAAATCACATTAATCTACTCAGTCGTGCATGAGTGAGCACACATTACAGGCAAAATTGTAAGAGTAAGCTCGGAAGCATTAACAACAACAGAGAAACAAGCAAAAAATAAAGAAAGAAGCAAAAAGTAACAGCCAAGTTAACATTTTAGCCCGTGTATGCTCAAACATCTTTTTTAATGTGGGAAGCATTTCTTCATTTCTGTTTTGGTTAATGTAATGCAAGCAGCATTTGTTTAAAAAAAAAGGAACAAAACTGAATAAAAAGCTATAGGAACATCAAATTTGCTACAATGGCCATTTTGAAATTTCACTCATTTTCAGTATTTAATAAGCAGCATTTCTTCTAGAAACAAAAAAGAAACTGAAAAGAAAGCGAAAGCAAAACTGAATCAGATAACAACAGGCGCAGTAACATTTCAAACTTGTGTTCATACTTTACTGTAATTCAACCAGCAGTTCTTCAACAAACAAACAACAAAACAAATCAAAAGCTAGAGGAACAGAAAAATTGCTGACAAGGGTCACTTTCAAACTCTTGTTTTGGTTACCACTTCGTCCGTCTGTGCTCAAAGAAGCTAGTCCATGTTAGGTCTGGTTCCACAATGTCCGACTGACTGCCAAAACCAAGTTTCTCTTTGGAAAAAGAATGTATGATGTTAATAATTGCACAGTGCATGCTGCAAACTGCCATAATGCTGAGCTCAACTAGCAGGCACACAGTATACAAAGGCACCCAAATTAATATACACTGTTCTTGACCTCTTAAATTGAGAAAATTAAAAAGGGGCCTTAAACAAATTCCTTAATAAGGACTTCCAGACCCCCTTTGAAAAGGATAGTGCACATGGAAAAATTGTGTACATGAACCTTGCATAATAGGAATTTGTTTTTCTAGTTTGCTGGCAATGAATTATTGTGACGCTGTGCCAATTGGCTAATACAGCACATACACATGTACAGTAAAGGGTACCGATAAACATTAAAGTTACACCAATTCTGTCGCTAAAATAAACCATATTGCTGCACTCTACACAGGTTAATGTATAGATATCTTTAATTCATGCACTGATAACAGAACTTAATGGTTTGTCATGAGAATATGATAAGATGGTAGATGCCTCAAAATACTATATTTTCAAAGTAGAAAGGTACAAAGGGGAACTACTCACTATTTTCCATCTCAAGAGCTTAGCCGATATCAAGCGATATCACCTCTCAATACCGATATCTGATCGATTACTCTTGGGACGTATACTTCCGGTAAGAGTTTAGTACACTACAGCTCAAAAGAATTGACATAGGGAAAGCACGGTATATTTTGTCCAGTTCAGCATGAAACATGATGCTTTAGCCTAAAAAGCATCATGTTTCATGGTGAACTGGACAAAATATACCACGATTTAAAACTGCAGGTCCTTCCCTTTTTCCCTTTCCCTTTACCTTTGCCAATTCCTTTGAGCTGTAGTGTACGCATTCAATTCATGCGATAATGCACAGAATCTGTCATTTCGACCCTCGTAAACCTCGTAATATTAAAATGGGAAGTTTGTTACATGGACGAAGGACTTGAAAAAAAATATCACCAATCACCCACGGCGATGTTTTTGCCTACCTCAACATTGATTATGGATGGACTAATGTAAGAATGAAAAGACACAAGCAAGACGATGGCTATAGAATGTTTGTGAACCGGAAGTTCATATCTCAAGAATTAAAAAAAAAATTAGAGCGCCACACACGTGCAGATTTAGAAAGCTATAGGGAGAATTTCATTCTTCTATATAATAGAAGTTATCTTCCCAAATCATTGTACATGCATATCATGATCTAAACACATGACTATTGGGGTGCAGACTAGTGCTGCGTAATATCGGCTTTGTGCATTAGGTGATTATCTTCACTCAAATATCGCCACGAAGTCGGTATGATGGATGCTCAACATCATTTCATTAACCTAAGGCAAAATTCACAAAAAAGCTGAACAGATGTCTCCTGTTGAGTATCATTTGAGCATTAGTTCAAAAAGCTAGATTAAAATTACTAACATTTACCACCGTTTAATGTTCAAATCCCACTAAAAATCACTAGTGTTCACTTATTCCTTTTAATACTATCAAGTACATCTGATTTAGATGTTTTATATGCTGTGGCAGGCAATACATGCATTTACTTTTTATCTTTATTTTTTTTATCATTTTTTATTTTACCATATAAGTATTAATTTTAAAAATGGCATGCTTGCCTACACTAGCAATAACATGTTATCTTTCAACACGAATATGTCAAAAATGGAAGGCACAAAATCAGTGAATTGATTTTAATCAGAAGAAAATGAGAGATCAATGTCGCAAGTTTGCAACAATCTTCATAACGTTTATCGCGAATTGGCAAATATCAACAGACAGCATTGAACCGCAAAACATTATGTTTACTCGCAACCGCACATTCCCAAGTCGAAATGTAAACAAGCAGTCGTCTAGCTATAACATGCTCTCACCGAGCTGCGAGCGCTATGATAGCTTGCCCCCTTTTCGATCCCATGTCTACATTACGGTTTTAATTAGCAATAAACCTTATTGGAAGGATTTATTTTAGATCAAGCCATATAATAATCAATGTGTCAAACAATACTTCATCCCCTTTATTTAACAAAATTTTCGTTATGTCAACCTGATATCTTATTAATTATTGCAGTATGATGCGAAAGGCTATCAATGTCTGAAAATTCTGATCCCCCACTATCGATTCACAAGATATCTTCTTCTTCTCTATAAGTTCAGGCCACCGTCAGGTGTTCTCAAACTGTTGAGGGTGTGGTGTGGGAATGTATAGTGCTCAACATTGAAAGAACTAGTAGTACAGGTGGATAATGCTAGGTGCAGATAAAAAAAACATCTGGTACTTAGCGGAGCTGTATCTTCTGTACCTCTTGCTCAAAGGCTGGCAAGGAGGTATTAATAATGGCGGCCTGGGGAAGACTGTCTGGGCAGTCTGGCTTTGCATTCTCTTCGAGAAACAGTTTTAGCATCATTGTCATTGATGCAAGCATCAATGAGATTTCATGCAAAAACAGGCCCTTTAATTTTGTTTATGAGAAAAAAAAATGTTTTTGACAGGGTACATGTAGATCAATGCTGATGTAGACCCTTGCGTTTTTGTACTTTTGTACAAAATTGTAGTCTACTGGGTGCTCTTTTATTATAAGTTGGACCTCTGTCTTGTTCTTTCAGTTTGAGTTTGACTCTCTTGACCCTGTCTCTTCTTAATTCTTGACTCGAGTCTTACTCTTGGTTTTGGACAGGAGCAGATAAATACTAGTTTAGAGTAACTTACTGCTTGACTGAAGATATGACGTTGCTTTCTGTTGATTCATGTACAATCTTTTACGCCGCTGGGCTGCTAGAATCAGATTTGAGGCCGATGAAGCAACTCCAAAAGTGTTCTGGTTGCACAGTGCATGCCGGTGGTGGTGATGGCCCGTTACAACAGATGGCGACGCGCCGGTACACGACCGGTACCCCGAAGCTTGTGGGCTGTTTTCGGGCAGGGGGTGGACGGGCAGCGTTACAACGCTAGGGGTTGTTCCTGAAGATTCCCAGGCTGATTGGTTGGTAGACGGACCAGAATTATCTCTAGGTGAATTGTAATTAGACGAGGACCACCAGTCTCCTTGCATTCTTTCACATTAAGGCCGCTGATTTATGAGAAAATTTGCGAATTTGAGCAGACGACATGTCGAAGTCAGACTGCCATAAATCTCAGCAACTACGCATAGCGCATGCGCGATTTCCGTTCCAGCGATCGCGAGCTGGAGCTACATGTAGCTCTCAAAACGCACTGTAGCTGCGCTGAGCCTTTGACGAAGAGTTCTTGCATATCATCATCCGTGTTAGTACAGTCCACCGGGTTGGTGTATCATCATACTTGTTGCTGTATCTACATGCATCATTCTGAATAATGCTCATACCATGGTCGTCACTGGGGGGGGGGGGGGGGGTGCGGGGATGGGGGGATGCGGAGGGTGCGAACGCACCCCCCCCCCCCTACCACCACCACTTTTTTTTTTTTTTTTAGAAGTTGTTTTTGTGTTTTGTTTTGTTTTCTAGAAGGGGCCCAGGGGGCGAGATAGTTTTATTTATTTATTTTTTTTTTTGGAAGGGGGCGTCGCCCAAGAAGGGGGGGGGGCGGTAACGAGGCGCGTTATAGGTCTTTTAGATGGGCGACTTGTAATTTGTCTTTTCCCCAAAAAAAACACCCGCCACCCTTGAAAAAAGTTGTACGGCACTGTCATACTGATCACTAGTATGTCATAAACAAAGGACTTCAAAAGCTATCACCATAAAGCATATTTAGAATTCAAGAGGTATATATATATGGCAAACAACTATTTCTTTGAAAGTCACGCATGTTCTCTGCATTTCAAGATATTCATGAATCACATAAGCGGCCATGCCTAGAATATCGCAAAATTATAATAGTCACTACTAGCTCATACATTTGATTTTTTTTTCTCATCACGTGTAACTTTAGAGAATTCTGAAAAATTTTGGGGCCAAAATCAAACGAATTCATGGTGTTATTTATTTGCATAAGTAAACCAGGCTCCCTGGCCCTGTTCATCCTTGAAGGAGGATGAGAAAATAAAAATGAGGTATTAGCGAAGAGGGCGCTATTTGGTTGCGTCATCAAAAACAACGACTGCAATCAACGAAGACGAAGGCGAAGCCATTTAGGTTGCACCTTTTCAAGCTTTTTTTCAGCTTCAAGATTCTTTGGAAGTAAGTTTTACCCTTTCGAGAGAAGTGGGAAGAAAATAAAACAACATGTACTGTTTGCAGTGGTTATTACCCGTGCTTTTGATGCCAATGCCGAAGCCAAATGTGATTGCACCGTTACTACATCACCACACGATGTTTATCGTGTTGTATTTGACGAGTTTCTTTCTCGAGAGGAAACCGTGCACAATTTGCAGCGCGGTATTTCTTGTAGCGATAACACTAATATGCTACAGCTGCTATGGGAACTGTGTGTTCTTCTGTTGTAATGACTCATGTAATGAGACGTGATGGCTTCAGAATTGCTGGAAGTATGGGTGTGATCATCTGGAATGAGTGCTGATCAACAAATCAAGAACAAATTTGTTGGTTTCTTTGATCAATTCCTCAATCATGACCGTCCAAGTTCTACACGAGCAAGCCATGCCATGGTGATGGCGCAACGACCATCAGATCGCCATCAAGATTGTGCAAAGATGAATGGACTGATAGTCAGTGATGCTAATGGAAACCTATTTTAAAGTACTGCAACATTATAGGATGATCTACTCGACACCAATCGTGAACAAAATATCTTCTTTGACATTGTTCCAGCCCGGTTAATTGAGACATAGTCTTGGAGTGAGATTTGAGTTTGGATCCATGGACCAGGCGGCACAAATGTGAGAGAATACTGCTTTGATGTTGATCATGCTGATTGAGCCAACTGACATTCATGTGTTAGCCTGGACCGTCACTAGGAGTTCATCATGCTGGATGTTAATCTGAGGGATCAAGATCTGACTATGCGAGCGCGAGTGTCCGTCCTAGTCCCAGGCCCACCTACACGTTTGCCAAAAAAGCCAACGGCTGTAAACATGAGCAGCTCTGTCTGTTTTTTCCAGCAGAATTCAACAAAGGCATGTGAAGCTATTAAGTCGAGTTGAAACTGCAACAGTCTAACACACAATGTACAGATAACATTCGAAGAGCTTAAACCAGCTTTTCTCTTTTAACTGTAATACATGATGACTTGATGTATCCTCAAAGCAATGCTTTACCTTAATTTTTGTGTCACTGGAGGTTTACCTTACCTCATATTTTCATGGTTTGTTTGATTTCCTTAAACCAAATAATTTCTTTAATGTGCCTTTAATCAAGAATTCAAAATCATATCCCTATTTCATTGATTGCTGTTCCATAACACCCATTGTGTTGATAATTATACATTTATGTATGTGTCATATTTTTGTGTGCATTATGTATGGATTGAAATGGGTACAGAAGTTTCGTACAAGATTTGGCAACTTATTTTGAAGATTGTTGAATGGCAAGCCCCTCAAATGAATTTGCTTGTAAATTGTAATGGAAAAATATAAATCGGTATTGGAGGTACGGAATGATTGGACAAACACTAAGATCAATTGTTGTTTCACTTACAGGAACAATAGAATACATTTCTTTTGAGTGTACCGGTACATCTTTTACAAGTACTCCTTGGCAAGCTTTTAGATGAAACACTTGAAGAGGAATAATGTGTATCTTCCTCTTCCTTTTGCTGTTTACATACTTCTTTCAACTTACATTTCATTTTAAGTTTTTGATTATTCTTTGCATATTGTATTGGTCCTTGTTTTCCATTGTACAAAGTCTGCATTACTGTTATGAAGGGATCAACTGTAATTTCTGTATCCTGTTTGATATAGTCGCCATGTCCTAAGTTACAGTATTTCAGAATGTTGAGGGGGGAGCTGTTTCATATTTTAGCATCAAAATGGCTCATGAAATATAGGATGGCGCTTTCGCAAAGTGGAGCCATTACAGTTTACGAGTCTCTGCAAAGCTATTTTTGGCTGACAAGACACTCGCGTGTGTGCAACACGGGATGCATAACATGCAAGCCAATGAAAAAGTGGCGTATGATAGATATCTGGCAGCCACAAGCACCCGCTGAAATTTGTTTTAACAAAGCAAAGTCATTTATTGTATCGTAGTGCTCTGTGCAAAAATATCCACTATGGTTTTTAATAGTCACTAATACATTTGGTGTCACTTATAAACAATGTTACAAAAATTACAAATTTTGATTTTTACGTTGATACATGTACTTAAGAATACAGTACAAACTTAGTTACCGGTACTAATAATGTGACATGTGCCTTCACAATTTCAAATTGTGCAATGTGTGGGGGAAAAAAATTGCCAACAGGAAGAAAATATGAAAAATGTCAGTTAAGTTACGTATTATGATTAATTGTGTTGATTGTAGCATGTATGACCTCTGTACAATTTAATTCATGATGCTAATCCTGTCAGTTCACCATTCAAAATCAGTTATTAACAAGAAAACTTGTAAAGTCTCTTGACCAATGCCATATGCAAACATATGTTTTATGGTATTCAGACTTGTAGGGTTTTTCTATTTGACATATGTTTACTCAACATCTCAAAGGAATTGGCATAGGGAAAGAGAAAGGGAAGGAGCCACAGTTTTAAACAAAACAAACAAACAAACAAAGGTAAACAAAACTTTTTTTAAATGCTGAGCAACAACAGGCTTTTGCCCTTTTCATGCTCTGCCCACATGTATGTGAAATAAGCCTCCATTCGTTCATTAAATCATTTTATTTCATTTAGGTCAAAATAAAAAACATTTAATGGAAAAGGCATACTCAACTTAATTGATAAATTGTTACATTACTCAGCTGTATTATGTTAAATTTACTGTACATGGAATCTCATTTTGTTCTCTTGTCCTACTTACAACTTGTTAATAACAAATAATTTTGTTGTGATCGCAGTTCCCAGGAGCAAAATTTTCAACAAGATTTCAAAAATATTTGATAAATTTCATGTCAGTAGGATAACTAATATCATAAAACATGTGGTGTAATACAGTGTCATAAGAAAAATATGTTGGCATTTTGTCAAGGATGGTTTTAAGACAACAAAAAATACCTTTGACTCTTTATGTACTCAAGTTCTGCCATCATGATACTACATGTATTGTATATGTAGGAACTGATTTCACTGTTAGAATTTCTATTTACTATGATAAGTTGTCATGGGATGATACATTAAGCGTTTCCTCTATCAATATCTAAAGCTAATTACAGCGTATACCTGAATATTTTACAACAAACGTTATATTTCTGTTTTGAATATGGAAGTGTTTCTTTGAGAGATGCAAGTGATTAAACAGTGGGAATTGAAAGGCATCGTGTATGAGGATGTTGATGCGTATGGGTATGTAAATGAGATACATGTAGGAGAGTGAAACAAACGGAGTGAATAAGATACATGTATGTACATCTAACGACCTTTATTGTTGTTCTCCATAACAACCCCATCGCCTCAACGCTCCTCAAATACACTTTTTCTGTATTTTTTTCACAGCCTCTGACCCCCTCCTCCACACACACACACACACTCACAACACACACACACATACATACACACATACACACACACACATACACACACACACACACATACAATTGCATCGTCTTTTTCTACTCCCTCTCGACATATATAAAACATGTCTGTCTTTCCCCAAACTTATTCCCCCTCCTGTTTATTCTTTCTCTTTGTCTCTTTTTCTCTCTCCCTTTTTCCCTCTCCATATCTCTCTCCATCTCTCTCTCCAATTGTCTCTTTCCCATTGTCCTCTCTGTATCCACCTTTCACACTTTTCTCTTCCGAATATAAAGCTTATTCTCGAATTTCACTCTTTTTTAAAGGTGATATTCATAGGAAATAAAATAAAATGAATATAGTTTATTTTATAATTGAATGAGTTATTAAAGTAATTTATGCAGCTAACATGCCTTGAAAGTGTTCAGTTATGTGTTAAATGAAAATCAAATTTCACTAAATTGACTCTCTTCCTGACCTACGAAATCGCCTAAGGGAAAGTGGCGATGTGTGTACGTCACAGCCGGGATATGCTTCACAATGACCATTGTGTATCACACCTGTTAATCCACTAGCAACTGTCATCACAGTTTCATTAACAATGCCTGATGCTTCTGGCGGAAAAGAAGCTGCGGATTGGCATGTGTGATGCACAATAACGCCTCCCGTTTCTTACGTCAGACCTAAAGGCCGTTTCGGATGACAGTAGGTCAAATTTGTCCCCGAGAATACGGTGATTGTTTTCACCCTAATTTCGCTTTCTGGAAAGTGATATATTGTTAGAATGTCATCCGAGCTCATTGTATGGCTTATAAGCTTTCTGTAGATAAATATCTTCATATTTTTGGATTTTCTATGAATATCACCTTTAAGACCCCCTCTATTGTCAATACAACACGCTATACCGTGTGTCTAAAAAAAAAGCTTTACACTTTTGAAATGGCGGCCAAATAAAAAGTGTACGATTCTGGGGGGGGGGGGTATATTATATGTATGGATATCTCATGGACTGACACGAAAACCTCTGAAAATATTTCATGCTTGGATGAGCTTTACTCACTTTTGTAAATAGTATGAAAATTAGACTGCGCAGGAAGTAAACTTCCAATTTTGCGGGAGGTTGAATATTGAATATTCAATTGAATATTCAATTATGGGTTGTCGAAAAAAAAAGAATGCCATAGATGCCGGCAATTTATTTTTTAGGTCAATGGATAACCTGAAGCATAGGCAGCCAGTAGCTGGGACAATCCTTTTCTTTTTCAAAAAAAAAGTACATGTGTTTGAAAAATGAATACAATGTATTCGATTGAATATTCAATATTCAACCTCTCGCAAAATTGGAAGGCTGATTCCTGCGCAGCCTCATTTTCATACCCTTTACAAAAGTGAGCAGTGCTCATTTAAGCAAGAATTATTTTTGGACGTTTTGCTGCTATTTGAAAGTTGAGACCATAAGCTATCCGTACATGTAAATCATTCTCCCCAGAATCAAATACTTTTTATTCGGCAGCCATTTCAAAAGTGTATAGTGTTTTTTTTTAGACACACGGTAGAGTCACGAAGTGTTTTCGTCATATGAGCATGTTGTCCAGACAACACTTCGTAAACGCAATTTGCGCATGAGCAGATAATTGCTGGTAGAAAATGATCTCTGGTCAATTTCACTACTCACAGAGTAAAATAAGATTTCATTACATAGTCGACCACATTTCAATCTATTATGCAAATATGGCAACAGCTATTCAGCTCTGAGAAGGTAGTGCAAGAATATTCCACCATTCTTTTCTATTGTTGTTCCAGGCACACTGAAAAATGTGTTTACATCCATCATCCAACACCAGTGCCGTCACCATTTTTTTTTTCTTCAAAGGGGGTACGTTTGGGGGGAAAAGACACAAACATTTACTTATTCCGATGTCAGGCAGTGCTGCTGGTGACATAGGGGCAAAAGCAAACTAGTCTATAACTAGAATATACAATGTATGAGACATATGTATTGAAATATTAATTATCGCATTGAAATGTCATGTTTCCTTTTTTAGACTTTCTTTTTCCCCTCGTCTTTCCTTTTTCGTTCTTCATAGTGCTCTTTCTTTGTCTCTCTTTATCTCTTCTTTTCTTTTTTTCTTTTTAACCTTTCCTTCTTTTATTTCTTTTCTGTGTGTCTTCTTTCCTTCTTTCTCATCTTTCTCTTTCTCTCTCTCTCTCTCTCTCTCTCTCTCTCTTTCTATTTCTGCACCTATTTCTATATATTTCCTCTCTCATGACGTTTCAATATAGTATAGTTTATTGTCGCTGTATTTCGATACGTTTTGTTTTTGACAAATTCGTTTGCAAACTATAAGGAAGTTAACGGCAGAAAATGACAGATCCTTTACTCTGCTTTTGTTTCGAAAAGTATTGAGGAATCATTAAAAATCGGACATATAAGCTATTTGTATTACTTACAAAATTGACCAATTTCTTCACTTTCTGACATTTCGTGCATTTGGGGGATTCAACCACTCTCAACATGATATATTAAGCTGTGTATTATCATTAACGACGTTTGTGTGTGTTTGCGTGCAGCAGAGATATTTTACTTGAAAAACTTGTTTATTTGTGTTTGCTGATACCTGTTGTGCTCATAGAAGTATTAATGGAATTAACAGAACGGACAAGCGAAATGAGACTGTACATTTCTTTTGTTCTCTCTGAGAAGCCGTTGCCACACAATCATGTTCACAATTGTTCAAACACCTGAACAGCACCTGTTGAGAACACCATAATTTTTCAGCGGCTTGGCACATGGGCTCAAAGGAAGAAAGTTGCTTCATATCCTTCCATAACACATCCCTGGTTATTCATGTAACACTTGAAATAATACACTTCCAAATAATAATCAAATTAGATTTCAATTGTTGGTTTGTACAAACAAACCAACAATTGAAATCTAATGTTCAAAATAAAAAAAAAAATCATGACGTCATACATGAAAATTCATATTTTTCGATGCATATGGCAATATGATGACGTCACGATGTACTTAACAGTAAAATGACACCTGAAATCACATCTACATTTCAAACCCTTTTCGAATATTAAAAAAAAAAAAAATTGAAGACATTCATGTTTTTTGCGATATTTGCACACAAAAGCGTATTGACGCGCGTGCAGACTTTCAAATTTGACGCATTCGCACGACCTTACCATTGCATGGAAATGGCTCAAAATGACAGGATGTGATGTATGATGTCAGAAACATGAATCTAGTAAAAAAAAAAAAACGGTATTCTGACGTTGCGTTCGCGTTACGCACGGAAAAACGCGCGAACGTGTTTTTTTTTTTTTCATTGAGTAAAATTGTCACGCCTTTAACTTTGTGCATGTCAAATTTCATTACATATAAATGAGCAGTTCTCGGGCTACATGAGGTAATAGGTTTTCATTAAAGGGCTCGTTGATGACGTCACGGTCATGCCATGACTTTAAAAAATTTGCAATGACAAGTTCACATGTATACCTACACATGGTGAAAAATTGATGAAACATGACTCGTGCATTGTTGAGATATAGATGACACAAAAAAGTGGGCAAGAATGAAGAAAGAAAATTCGGACGAAATTAGAAGGTGATCCGTCGATTACGACAGACCACCTATTACATGTATTATACATGTTTACATGATACGCGATGTCCTTCGTGACCACCCGCATCTTCCCCGATGATTAACTAAGGGAGGAAAAGGAACAAGATGCCCCCCCCCCCCTTTTCTCTGTACTGGTTGAGGGGAGGAAACACGGAGTGAAACATGCACACAAACATTGCCATATCATACTCATATGCCTTTCTTCTTCTACCATCATGCAACAAGGTTGCCATTTAGCTCCCTCTTTTGTGCATCGTGTGTCTTTTGCTACATATAATACAATTCCTTTGTGAATAGAAGGATCCAGTTGGCTTGGGCAAAATTTGGCAAGCTCAACTGTATCTTCCGTAATGAGAAGCTCCCTCTTTCTCACAAGAAACAGACTTTCGACCAGTGCATCATACCTGTGCTCTCTTATGGAGCAGAAACATGGACCACAACTTGAAATAACCGAAAGGAAGTAATTATGAGTGGTGTTACAAAGAGGGTCAAAGTTAGAAACCAGGATTTGAGAAACCAAAGTATGGGACATAGTACAGGAAATTAAATCGAAAAAATGGAGGTGGGCTGGTGAATCTGGCTAGGAGGAAAGATGATCGATGGGCACATAATTATATTAACTGTCTGGATTCCCAGAGCTAACATCAGAGGAAGAAGCAGGCAAAGAAGGAGGTGGATGGATGATATTAGAGAATGTGGTAGTGTGACATGGAAACGAACGGCACCAGATCAAAATGGAAAAATGAGGAGGAGGCCTTCCTTCAGCAAGGATCGAGAAATAGACTAGATAGATAGATCATACACATAAATTCCGTCCATAGAGCAGCAGTTGAAATATGGCACATAAAGTGCTGAATATGTGACAAAAGGATATTGCCGTAGAGCCACATAATTAGACCTAATAGCTCTACTATAAAATCACAACAGTGAGCAGATATACAATCGAGAAATATTTATTGGGATACATAAACAAACCTCACCTTTTACAGGCTTAATGGGGCAAACAAATCCGATAAGTAAGCTGAATGTGCTCTAGATAATGTGTATACCGTCATACACGACTAGCACATAGCCGTCTCGCACCTTTTGAGAGAAAATTTGACTTTTGCTTGCACTTTTCGTTTCAACTTGAACCACGGTAAGCCTGGGTTTCAGGGGTCTAGATTACACATTCAGCTCCTTCTTCCATTCCTAAAAATGTACCCGTTTACAGGGTTTACATGTACAATCTTATAATTGTCTCATTCACTCTTTCAGATGCTATTCTCTACAGACTTATGAGCCAATCTTTCTCTCCAACATGTATTTTACTGTAGGTCTATGTATCTCCCTGTATCTCCATGATATATCTGTCCTTCTGCCTCCTCAAACTCACTTTGAATTTGTTTTATCAATCTTCTCCTTTTCCTTTACACTGTTTCCTTTCCACTCGCAATGCAAAATATATCTCTGTTGCAAAAAATACACATTAAAAAAACACATTGACAGATTTTACTCTATGGAGGGAACACACATGATTACTTGTGGACATTCTCTGGACTTATATATTCCACTCATTTTTAATGACCGGCCTTGCCTTCTCCCGCATTCTTGCCAAACCTTAGGGTATTATCCCCAATCTGGATATAAAACAATAAATACTTCAAACAAATTGCTTTTCGAAACTAGACGTAAGAACGCTAAAATCAATACCTTATGAAGCGCTGAAGCGGTCAATTTTTAAATTTAAGACATGTTTATTGTTCGTAATCTGAAAATGTGAGGTGGCGGGTTCCCTCGATCTCCATCTTTAGGAAATAAAATTTTTGTAAGTGCCTGTCAATGAGTTATATAGTGCGGACATTATTATATAGAATGACGTTGGCTACCGCTGGAGGAACCATCACATCATGTTCATACCGAGGAGATTTGCACTGCGCTGAATGGACGCAAATAAGTAAAGATCCAAAGGCGAGGGACTTATTTGTTCCCGAAGCAGCAGTACAAAGCCCACAGGTTTAAATGCACTGCGCTGAGGGAACGCAAATAAGTCACGAGCCAAAGGCGAGGAACTTATTTGTTCCCGAAGCAGCAGTGCAAAACCCATAGGTTTAGATATACTGTGATGTTTACGACAACAAAGCCAACATTTGATATATCATTCAGGGCTCCGTGACATAAAAGTTTGCGATCAATCGCAAAATGGCAAATGCCAGTCAATATCACTGTTACATGCGCTTTTCGTTCAAAAGACTGACCAGTAACCAATCAGAATTCGTCTTTCAAATTTGCAATTGATCGCAAACCTTAATGTTACGGGGGCCCAGGTTAGTTTTCCGAACATTTAGTTTAACATACTAGTAAAATGTGTCGGAATAAAGTCACTCCACCTCGCATCGGTAGGTCCATTGCATGTGGCTGTGTGGTTAAAACACGCACGCAATGTATCAAATACACACACGTATAGCTAGGCCGGTAGAAAGACCGGTACAGTGCGCGTAACAAGGGGGATGAACGCAGCGCGTCTATCAGCGCGTATCAGCGCGTTCACTTGCGTGCAAAATGTTTCCCTAGGGAAACATAACACTAGTGTAAGAGTGTATATGTGTTGTTTGTAGTCGTGGCTGGTATATACACCCTTACTCTTCTCAAATGAGGAAGAAAATAGTAGAAGTAGACACGCTCTTGTCCAGTAGTCAATAGAGAATTTATTATTGACGTATCTCCAGTTCAAGTTGTACATGGAAGATATATACAGTATATATATGACTCCGGATACAAAGTTGACATGTACAAAGACTGAAATGTACAGAGGTATAAACTCGGAGGTAGAAACTCAGTGGTAGAAAATTCAATGGTAGAAACTCAATGGTAGAAACTCTATGGTACTCCCAGCAGACGGTCCTATAGTAAACCCTAAAGAGGGAGGACTAGGGATCGAGACCTAGCAAAAATCGTCTTCACGCCAAGAGGCAGAGAAGAGAAGAATGAATTCAGATTCCAACTCTTGGAGTTTTCATCTAAAGGAGGCAGAATTAAAGATGGGTGTTTTGTAAACTGGGGCAGGAAGCAATACAACCCAACGGAGGTAGAACTGATAAGGGGACCGTACTGGCTACTTTTAATGTAAACATATCCACCCATGCAGGAGGGAGTTTGGGTTTCAGCCCACAATTTGTGTCAACAAGTAGTAGGTTGTTTTTATTAATATCTGGGACAGAGGAAGTTATTTTGATAGGCAGCATGGTCTGTGAATTTTCAAGAAACTTTTGAAACTGTTAAATATAACTGGAGGTTGACAACTGTAACTATTATATATAAAAATGTATGACATTAATATGGATAAATGGTGTTACATTCGACCATTCTTTCTAGAAGAAACGTCCTCGTTTCAAAACAGAAACAGAGAAAGGGAAAGTGAATGGGGGAAATCTAATAGAACAAGCGGCATGGTTTCAAACACTAAAAGTGGAATACAGAGAAATGCGGAACACTGAGAGATTGTGCAGAGACGGAAAAAGTGAGCAGGCAAATTTGATACCTAAACAAATACCTGGGTATAAGCCATAAGCTATGTACAAAGTATATAGTAAAACACGGAAATACAAAATCATTACGAAGGAAATAGAACTGGAAGGAAATAGAAGGAAAGAAAAGTACATAAGAAAGTTCATCCAATAAGCATACGAACTGAGGTCAAGCCTTAACATGATGTTACAAACTGACCATGAATACGACGAAAAAAAAATAAACATGAGAATTGAAAATGTGAAACCAAGGAAGAGAGAATATGTATCACATGAATATCATGCATCAAAAGATTGTAACGACACTGCATGAGAGATGTTGGTAACAAGTGAAACAAGTGAACTAAATCAAAACAAAATAAGTACATGAGAATATGCACATATTTCCGACAAACATAATGAACATTAGGGAGATGTAAAAACATTAAAATGCACCAGAATATGGTAGAAAAACTTAAACAGCTCAACTTCTGCATAAAAAACATAAACTCGAGAAACACCTAACAAACAGAATGTTATTGTCTGGTTACTAAAATTTGGCACATATTGCATGTTCCGCGAAAAAAATTATGAATAAGCTTCAAACAAAAGAAGCCGAAGAAACACAAATTTAATCCCAGTGCATTCTCGCACTATGAGGAAGGAGATTCATTAAAACTGTAAACATTAGATTGTTAAACCAAAGTGATTGAGGAATCAAAAATCACTAGCCAAAGAAATTAATAAAGGTGTAACAGAGTAAAGTAATATTGTCCTTCGACAAATGGGCAACAAGTAATACATACAAAACTTTACGATATAAAGCAAAAATGAAACATGGAAACAAGACTGATATAACATCGAATTGTCATCAACTGGATCACTCAATCCAGAAAACTACATAATGCAAGTTAACATAAAAGAAATCAATAAAAGAAATCCAGAGCAACAACAACTATCTTACACTAGGCCTGATGAAAAGATCTGCAAGGGTGATCAGGCGAGATATGAAGGAATGGGGTCGCCCATAGTAAGCAGGGGGGCGTACCACGCGACCACTTCGTGTACGAGTTGGAGGGTCGTGGTTCCGGGAATGGGCATCATGGGATGATGTGGGGGAGGGGGAGGTATGTCCGGCAGGACGGGAGGTTGGAGAGTAAAGTAGATAGTGAAGGAGGGGGATATGGCGGGGGTCAGGCAGCAGGGGAAGGTGGGGGACACGACGTCATTCGGGGTGACACAGTGGGAGGGAGGTCGAGATAAGGCTTCAGCCGGTTGGAGTGTCCCACATTCGGCTATGACACCATCGTGAAAAATCTTCCTTCCCATCACCAGAGAATGGGGGGAGGGGGATCAATCAGGATAAGAGGGTGGGAGGTGGGAAAAGGCATGGAAGTGGGAGGGAGAGGGTGTGCAGTAGTCATCATGAAATACAATGTAGTTACAATGAACTTGGAAACGGAGAAATAACGAACTGTGTAATATACAAACTAACCCAAAGAAATAGTGCAAGAAATTGTGGAATGAAACAAATAGCACAAATTAACTAGCTAAGATTACGAAAAGTAAGCCTAAGAAAAGAGGGAACCGTAAATCGAAGGCTAGCGAAAAAAAATACGGAAGCGTAAAACTTATCAAACGGTAGAGATAAAAGCAAGACATAAACACCACACAAAAAAACGAGAAACGAAATAACAGGAAAAGAAAGAGACGATATGTATGCGTATACAAAAACAGGTGTAGTGTTAAACTCACTAAAAGGTTGCCATACATGAAGTGGTTGTAATTTAAAAATACTAATAACAATAATCACAGTCAAAAAGGTCACAGTTCAGTCCAAGACTTGGGCAGGCAGTAACGGGAGAATGGTGAGCACAGAAACACGACGATGGGGCTTGAAGATACAGGCGACATCGACTGCGATGACGGCGGACGAAGAGGATGATGAACAGAAGCTGGACCGATGAGGCAGCTCTGCACGATCAGGAGGAGAGGGACGCCAGGAGGATGACACAGGAGTAGGAGCAAAGGCGATGAGACGAAACGGTGACACACACGGCCAGAACGATGAAAAGGAAATAGGCTCGAACAAAGTTGTAGAACGGCCGAATTGTAGAAAGATGACGAGTTTGGTGAATGGAGCAGTACATGTACACGAGCGGCGACGATGACTCCAGTTACCCGCTGCCACCAGCTGTAAGAGTGTATATGTGTTGTTTGTAGTCGTGGCTGGTATATACACCCTTACTCTTCTCAAATGAGGAAGAAAATAGTAGAAGTAGACACGCTCTTGTCCAGTAGTCAATAGAGAATTTATTATTGACGTATCTCCAGTTCAAGTTGTACATGGAAGATATATACAGTATATATATGACTCCGGATACAAAGTTGACATGTACAAAGACTGAAATGTACAGAGGTATAAACTCGGAGGTAGAAACTCAGTGGTAGAAAATTCAATGGTAGAAACTCAATGGTAGAAACTCTATGGTACTCCCAGCAGACGGTCCTATAGTAAACCCTAAAGAGGGAGGACTAGGGAGACCTAGCAAAAATCGTCTTCACGCCAAGAGGCAGAGAAGAGAAGAATGAATTCAGATTCCAACTCTTGGAGTTTTCATCTAAAGGAGGCAGAATTAAAGATGGGTGTTTTGTAAACTGGGGCAGGAAGCAATACAACCCAACGGAGGTAGAACTGATAAGGGGACCGTACTGGCTACTTTTAATGTAAACATATCCACCCATGCAGGAGGGAGTTTGGGTTTCAGCCCACAATTTGTGTCAACAAGTAGTAGGTTGTTTTTATTAATATCTGGGACAGAGGAAGTTATTTTAATAGGCAGCATGGTCTGTGAATTTTCAAGAAACTTTTGAAACTGTTAAATATAACTGGAGGTTGACAACTGTAACTATTATATATAAAAATGTATGACATTAATATGGATAAATCGTGTTACACTAGTGTCGGCGTTATCACGGTTATGTTCACTGGCAAAATGACGTCAGCGGGCAACATACCGGTTTGTCTTGCTGACACGTGACCGCATTCAACTCTAATCGGTAATTATTAGACTAACCTGAGTATTAGACTAACCTGAATAAAGCATTGATAAGACAAACATGAATGAAATGGAAATAACGGGCCTTTGCAATAAGCCGGAGCTCTTCAGAATGAAAACCCCACAGTACACCATGATTTATACATCGTACGCTTTGTGCGCGCTCATTAAAATTACACGTTTGCTTTTGAGCCGACATGAATTAGAGGGGCGGATCCAGGGTGGCGGGCCGAAAAGGGCGCCAGCAGAATCTTGCAGAATCTTGGAAAAATCAGGCGTCGTCTGTGGTGGTTTTTATAGCTCGGAAATGCAAACGGATCCTCTTTCAACCTGCTCGCAGTGACATCAATCTCTCATGACAGATGACTTGTATACGCCACTGGGTGTGAGTCCATAGCAATCTGCCAGCAAAATGCGCGTCATTTTATTACAGGAAGTGTTGATTGACCATTGACGATAATTAATAAACTCGCGCCCATGTCTTCAGTGAAAAGTAGGCCCAACCAACGAGACGGTCATAACATGATTCGCTGTGCATGCTCAAGAACGGAGTTACGCCTCAATTATAGATCAGCTGATTAATTTACATAGCTTAGAGAAATGGGTAACCGATTATCAGACACACAACTAGAGGCTCCGGATATCGATGATGCTGTGTACGAGCAAAATATAAAAAGGCGAGTGGAAGGCATACTTCAAGGGGTTGACACAAGCGTTTCTTTTAATCAGGTGAGCATTAACATTTCGGTCCTTTTCACTCATACCCAGTTTAATCTCACCCTTATTTATACTTGATACCTGATGCATTAAAGCAGCTACATGAAGCTACACTAGATTGATTTAGTGATGTTGTGTCATAAGGACATACTTGGTACCCTGACATCAAAATATATGTTGACTTTTGTTGATGCAACTAAGGATGTTTATTTCAAAATTATTAATTGTTCAATGGAAATTTATGTCATATGTTTTAAAATATTTTTTGAATATTTTTCTTAGCACTGCTAAGCCCCGCCCCCCCCCCCCAACAAAAAAGAATCATTCAGCTCAAGATTCCCATCGTGATTTCATCAAAGGTAGAAATAAGCAGTACAATATACATAATTAATGCACATAGCTTGCTATTTCAATGACTACCTTCACCTGCTTACGAGCATCACATGTCTCCACACGATTCCATCACACAATAACAACCGTTCGTATGGGAACAATCGTTTGCTTTGTCACAAATTTGCCAGCTATGCCAAGGAAGAAGCAATAAGTTTGCATTGTATATCAAACACGTGTTGTTATTATAAGCAATTACGGTTATAAGCAATTTCACATTTAAACTATGCACTCTTTTGTATATTGTAATACTTTTTTGAAACAAAGTATTTGATATTCTCAAAAAGCTCTCAATATCTTTGCTTGCATATTTGGTGAAGCTGTTCGTTTGGGTGAACATGGGTCAAGTTTAGGCTTTTGAAGGCGATTATTTGCAGTTTATCAAGCATTCCCCGTGTGCTTTCAAAAATATTGTATCGATTCGCAGAAAGTGGCGCCGAGGCGGCTTGTTTGTTTTAAAAGTATTTTTGTAATGTCATTGTAACTTGTTTTACAAGCGGGAAAAGGATCAGCGTAAATCACGCTTCATGCTCTGTCTTGTTGATTTCTCCTTTCCATACGTGTTTTGTGTTTTTCTTTCTTCATTTACAACATCAACCTGCTGTTCAAATCTTGACGTTGCCTATAGTTAGATTCCTTATGTAAGTTCCTTATATAAGTTCGTTCAAAATTTAGGGTGATTTTCAAATCCAAAAATTCTTAGTTTTGGGGGGAGCCTAAACCCACATTTTCGAGACAGAGTAATTAAATGGCAATACTAAGAGAACTTGAACATGACGTCATTATTGAATTTTCACAGTTTTCAAAATTTCAAATGTCTAGATATAAAAGGCTACAGAGTTCAGTGTAAGTATTTATTTTTGGTATGTTGTACCTTTCATTTGCACCCATTTTTAAAGTTAAAATCTTTGTCGTTCATGGGATATTAAAGTACACATGAAAACGAAGTATGTGACGAGGACTTTAAGGATACTTTAACTGGAGGTTTATTGGTATTTAAAATGCTACGTTTGAAAAAAGAAGCCATCTGACATGAAAGAATACATGATATTACTTGGTTTAAAACAGAAATACAATTGAATAGACCAAGAATAAATGAACAGCAAGGGGTTTTAGAAAAACGGACAAAGTGTAACGTAACTAACATGACTAAAGGTGTTTTTATTCTCGCAGTTGATACAGAACATATTTCTTGTAAAAAGAAAACTATATTATCAATTAGCATGACATCAGCAATGATATACATGTAGTTGGCACATTTTTTTAATGCACCTGGTTTTAAGAAAATTTTGTCCATGTCCTTTTTAATGCAACGTAACTGACTGAAATTCAATGTCTTGTAATACCCGAAAAAAGTGTTTGTCATGATGTTGTTTAGATACTTCAATGCAGGTCTAACCTTCAGGTATTGACATGAAAAAAAAAGTTAATGTCAGTGCATCTTCCTACAGCATTACATTGGGAAAACCATAAAGTGTAACATAGTAAATCGTGAAAATCGCCCACATACATTAATCATATCGACATGCCAGGGTGACATATTTGCACAATAATCAAGATACATGCACATACATGACGGCGATAATGGTTTTCAAAATGGACCCATGAATTACGCCCCATCCTCATATCCTCATATTTCCATATAATACATACATAAATATGTAAATTAATGTCAGACCCTAATTCGGTTACTACATACACGTACTAAATGACATACCAGAATTATTTCAATAGAATCAGGTTTTTCTTCTAATTGAATTATCCAGTTGTATAAAGACCACTTTATTATTTTACCATCTATAGGGCCATTCTATCTAACAAAGACTCTGTCGAGTTAAGAGAATAAACGTTTGTTACATTTCTAACTAACAGTTATTTATTTTTATTTTACTGTGCAATATACTGTGCGCAATTATTATTCTTCTGTATAAAAGTAACACCATAAGATCATCATTACTAGTTATATGCGATAAAATAATATTTTCAATATGACCTTTAAAATTAATAACTTTTTTTGGCTACTGAAATTAGTGTGCGTATTATATTCCAAAGGTGTCTTTTTGAATATAATACGTACACTAATTTCAGTAGCCAAAAAAGGGTATTAATTTAAAAGGTCATATTGACATATTGACTTAATTTAGCAGGATAATAGACAGAATTTATGCACAAGCTAAATAGTGCAACGACTACCTGCAAGTGCTTATAAAAGTATCATGTGTTTATACAATGCATTTTTTTCCTTGACATAGCTAGCACATTTCTGCCATAAGAAAACGATTATTCCCACATGAAAGGTTGTTAGATGTTATCGTGTGAAGAAATGTGATGCTCTTGTGGGCAGGTGGAGGTAGTCATTGCAATGTAATTTGTGCATAAATTCTGTCTATTATCCTGCTAATTTCTACCTTTGATGATGTCACAAGAAGAATCTTGAGTTGGAGGATATTCTGGAGGCGGGGATTATCAGTGCTGACAAAAAAATAAAGAAAAATTATTTTAAAATATAGGACACATAATTCCATTGAACCGATAGTGAGTTGTTTTTATATACATATCAAGTTGCATAAAATTAAGTCAACATACAGTTTCATGTCATAGGACCATTAAGTATTTATTTTTAATCAAAGTAATATTATATCGATACGGAGGGGATTTGCACTGCGCTGAGGGAACGTAAATAAGTCACGAGCCAAAGGCGAGGTACTGATTTTTTCCCGACGTAGCAGTGCAAACCCCGAGGTTTAAATATTTTGTGACGTTAACGACAACAAAGCCAACATCTGATATATCATCCAGGTTATTCTACAGAACATTTAGTCTAAAATATACCAGTAAAATTTGTCGGAATAAAGTAACTCCACCTCGCGTTGGTAGGCCCACTGCATGTGGTCGTAAGGTTATAACACGCACGCATGAACGTATCAAATACACACATACACGCCATCTCATCCCCCCCCCCCCCCCCCCCCAGCTCCCCTGACATGCCACTGTTCTGTGGTGGGGATATTGAATTAAGTATACCGTCAATGTTTTCTTAAATGGTGCAATTCTGAATATGCACGTACAGTTTGTATGTTCCTATGGTGAAATACAATGTAACCCCTTACCCCCCCCCCCCTTCCCCCATACTTCCACCCTTTATCCTTAAATATGCCACTGCTCTAAATGTAAGGAGGGGTATGTATGACACCTGGCTCCTTGGACATAGGTAAAACCAGCGCACTTCAGTGGTGTAGAATTATTAAGGCGGATTTTTATACCAAACCCGGTTGAATATGGCGGTCATTTTGAAAATGAGAGATGACTATCAGAGTGGCTTCGGAAAAAATGGCAACTTGAATTTTTGGATTTGGCTGACTGCAAAGCTTTCAAAAATGAAAAGTATTGAAAATCATCCAAAATTTTGAACGAACTTTCGGAAGGAACCTGACTAAATGGCGATGCAAACTATGTATCAGGTATAACCTGAGTTACTCTCGGAATGAAGACTCCACTGTGATATATATTTTTTTTTTTTAGATTTTTTTACCTCTGAACTTCGTCGATTTGATTTGATTTATTTCATTTTGTTTTGTGATCGTGGTCTTCTAGGAATCGGATGATGCGTTCTTCGTGCTCGATGCCGAAAGGATCAGGTCGAAGCACAAGCAATGGATAAAGGAGCTCCCCGATATTGAACCGTTTTACGGTATGTTTTGTGGGTGTACAATAACCATGGTTACCGTGACGGCGATGATTGTGGACTCTTTTAAGAACTGCAACTCAATATTGGGGACTATTACAATGCTTCCCCGCACTCCATTCGCACATACGCGCACACGCACGCACGCACGCACGCACACACGCACACACGAAACACATACACACACACACGCGTCATGATGTTTTGTCTAAATTACATATAATTAAATATATACTGTAATCGTATCCTCGACAAAACTCAACCTTCTTTGCTTACTTTGACATAATCAAACAAATTAACATTTCCATTCCAGTATCTATCTATCGCCTTTGATAAGAGGAAAGAAATAATAAACATTTTCTTGACATTCAGCACGTTGTATCACACTGCCCTCTTTCGCAACACATCGTGACCTTTACATCGTATTATTTAATTGGCCGCATTTCTAATGTGCGATCAAACAAAGAACAAGCGAATAACAATAAAGGGCATTTACGGTCACCAGTTGTGGAAAAACCTTGTAGTACATTGTCGTGCTGCACATTGGGCTGGTGAATCACCGTCAAATTGGATCTCCTATTGAAATTATACACTTGGCGAAATGTCTAAAGGCATCTCGTGGTCCACTCATTCTCATCCGCCACACACACGTCCTCATATCTTAAAACACTCTGCCTTACTGCTATGCAATAGACCATTTTCATTATGTTTGCAAATGTTATTCACATCGTTCTAATAATACGTTACTAATGGGAACCCCAAAGCTTGTCCGAGGTTTGTCCGAGTAGCAACAACTAATAGTGCATTCCATCCATTGAATCTTAATGACTAGATACAGGGGAATGCAATAACGCGTTGCTATGCAGCTAGAGGAAAGTTGGCAATACATTACGAAAACGGTCTATACGCCCATTACGCCTTTACATTCACACACCATACATGGACAAGTGTCCGACTGCCACGTAGGCACCACAATTCCGTGACACGAAGCGCGAAACCTACGTGGAGCTTGTCCGATTGTTGTCCCGCAAACTGCTGCTGACGTAACGCTCACTAACAGCACCTGTTGAGAACACGTAACTTTTCAGCGGCGTGGCACATGCATGACATGGGTTGAAAGAAAGAAAGTTGCTTCATATCCTTTCATAACACATCCCTGGTAACACGCAGGTAAGGGCAAACGCAAGGGCAAGCGCAAACGTTTGCCGATTTTGATCTGTTGAGCTTAATTTGCAGAAACCAGTAACAGTGAAATCAATGATCAATCTGCTCGGTTGGTGACAGTGTCCATGTTGTGACGTCAGGCGGCTGAGCCCAGTATTTTTATGACTGCCGATCTCCTTTCAGGAAGACCGGTGTCCCATATGGCAAGCCGTTTTAACATTTATTCCCATTTCTTGATATCACGAATTCGACTTCTTGATATCAAGAAATAGGAATAAATGTTAAAACGGCTTGCCATAGTCCCTTACCTTGTATTTATTGATTTTTTTTTTTCATTTTTTTTAACAGGAAGATAAAAATCATTGTACAGGTAATGCGCTCAAAATGAGCTTTTCACTGATGCCTAATTTTGAAGGGAAGAACATCAATCAATGTCTACTTCAGGGGAGATGTTCAACTTTCCGAACAAAAACATAACGTATACCTGGGAGCTTATTCATCTGATTTTGTAAGAGTTTTAATTTATCCGAATATGCGTCGCATTTCTCCGAAGGATATGTACATGTTCATTGATCCGAAAATGAAATAGATTGCGTGCGATTGTTATTAATGGGTATAACCTCAACATATATTATCAAACATGGTTACCGTTTTTTGTAAAACACTGCTCTTTGTACAGCTGTGAAGTGCAACCCAGAACCCCGCATTTTGGAGACACTAGCGAAACTTGGGACTGGTTTTGATTGTGCCAGTAAGGTAAGCGCTTCCTATCTCTTCTCATTGTCTCTCTCCACTACAATGTGAGACCCGTTTTCACACATGAAAAGCTAACGCTGTAGATTCTAACCGGACATGTAAACGCATTCGAATTCCTTGAGAAATATTGGCTATCACTAAGCATAACAGACTTGCCCACCGTAAGTGAAACTGTTCAAGAAGTAAGCCGTGTCAATAGTTTTATTGAGACTCATCTCTTCATTACATCATTCATCGATTATTGCCTCAAAAAACTAACGATCGGAGCCTTAAAAGAGCAAAAGTAATCATTATTTTATCTTTCAACTTGACAACACTTTAACATAAAATCATATTGTGACTTCCCATTATCACTTAGAATAATATCAAAACTGTTGAAGTGGTATAGAGTACCGAAGTGTGACGTCACAACTGGTTCTAAACAATGCGGGTAGAGCAAGTAGCGGTGATCACAGCGGGGACGGGACGGGACTAGCCCGATAGACAATATCGGACCGCTAAACCTCTCACCGGAGTGAGTTTGTTTGGAGCCAATTATCTTCACAACATGCTGATATGACGAAACCACTTCGGTACTCTACTGCTCTAATTTCAGACTTAAAGCGTCTTCTAAGCATTTTGAGCGTGTTGCCAATGCGAAGATTAATTTTGGTGATTTATTGACCATTTTTCGTTTTGTAAAGTAATGACAAATGCGATAAATATAAAAAAAAATCATGTCGTGAAGAATTCATACTTTCTACACCTTTCAGTATGTTATACGACTTGACATAAAGAGTTATATCCCCCATATATTTAACACGTTAAAATTAATAGGTCACTGTCAAGAGAATGAGTATGGAGAGTTGGATGTGTGCATTCCATTGTGATGAAGATTACCTTTCTGTGAATATTTGACCAATAAGACAGTAGGCAAATGACATCATAATATAATCCAACAAAATGGTTCCACCAACAGATCTTCCCTTGGACAATAGACCAGTTTACTAATGTGGTCAAATTATGGATTTTTCTTCTCTCGGGGCCTAGTAACGAGTTATTCCATTAACCTGTACCTAACAATGGTATTTCAGTACTTGGAATCCACTTTGCATACATTAGTTGTTGCTATGTCGGGCAAACCTCGGTAAGCTTTCCGGTTGTTAGGGGCAACCTTTGTTCAACTGGTATGCATAAAATTTGAAATGTTAGTATACCGGTCAATTAAACAGAAAACAGGGTGCCCGTGCAAAGTGTTTGTGTGTCTGAATAGGCTTTCCCTGAATTGGTAAGTACAAAAGACGTGCATTAATAAAACAAAACTAGAAACAAGAACAACCACAGACACCTCGATGGCTCAGACAATAGCGCCATTCTCATTGGGCTTTAAGAAATCGAGAAGTTAGAAAAATCGAGAAGTTAGGGGACCGGGACAATAGGACCGTTCGGCTTTTGGTACGGTTGCTAGGCAACTTTCACCCTAACTTCGAGATTTGTCTAACTTCTCGATTTTTTAAGCCCAATGAGAATGGCACTAATGGAAAAAAAAAAGTTTTAAAACAAGTAGAAAAGATATAGACAATAGCTAATTAGCCTTAAAAGGTCTCATGGCCTTTGTCAGTCATTAACGTCCACTGCATTTTTATTCCTTTTTGCGTAATAATTTTCTTTAAAGGTCCCCTGTCATCAAAATGTATGTCGACTTATGTTGATGCAACATAATATGTACATAACAGAATAGGACACATCATCAAAGGTAGAAAGTAGCAAGATAATAAGCAGAATTCATGCACAAACTAAACATTGCCATGACAACCTCTACCTGCCCACAAGATCATCACATGTCTTCACACAATACCATCTAACAACCTTTCATGTGGGAATAATCGTTTCCTTCTGTCAGAAATGTGCCAGCTATGTGATGCTATTATAAGCACTTGCAGGTAGTCATTGCAATGTTTAATTTGTGCATAAATTATGTCTATTATCCTGCTAATTTCTACCTTTGATGATGTCACAGGGGGAATCTTGAGTGGGGGGGATATCTTGGAGGCGGGGCTTATCAGTGCTGAGAAAAAATATAGAAGAATTATTTTAAAATATAGGACACATATTTCCATTGAACAGTTAGTGATTTTGTTATATACATATTAAGTTGCATCAACAGAAGTCAACATATATTTTGATGACAGGGGCCCTTTAAGTCGAATATCATATCGTGTTTGAATATATGTATTGTACAAAATGTTACATTGTATGTTATATATTATGTTATCATGTGTAATGTAATGTCTCTTTAGATGTATATTTATAGATATAAATATATATTTATATTTTTTATGGATGTGACAACCGAAGTGGTGTCAACATATCCATTGTAAGACATGTTTTGGCTGTTAATAACGTCCCCGAGAGAGATTTACTGGTCCGACATTGTCTAGCAGGCTAGTTTTAGGTACCCCCATTGAGCGTCCCCGCTATGAACCGCTTACCTCAATGTGCGGTGCGTAAAGCAGTGATATGCGCTTCGAATGCGTTTTGAGGTATCCGGTCTCTAAGCTACAGGTTTTGGACGACCGTCCAAAACCTACTCAAAATCTTGCAATCAATATAAATCTGCTCAAAGTCTGTTTCCAATTATGTGATTTGGAGAGCAGTTCTTGTACATTATTCATCTTATTTTCTTACATTTCCGTGGTGTTTTTTTTTACAAATCAAAAGCGCTACTCTGTCTTTAAAGCTACGTTCGTGCGGTTAACCAACTTACAAGCATTAACATTTATGTGTTTCGTGCAATGAAAATATTTGTAGACATTTAAGGTCAAATTACAAAGAACTGGTAGTCATGAATTAGTCTGCAAATTCTTGAGCACATCATATGACTCGCAACATTCATGTTTCATTAAACATCCATGAATATACGGAAAGTATTGTCTAACAACCTGAGAGAACTAAAATTAGACTTATTAGATTCAATATTCATATTAATCATCTCAAGTTCTGGTTTAATGCATTTGTGTAAATCTCGGTAAATCTCGGTAAATACAATTATCATGTGTATAAGGCATGCAAATAACCGTGATGACCGTAGAAAAAAGTGACGTGACAACGGCAGCTGGGGGAATCCAATCATTTCTCATCATTATTCAGTGTTGTCAAATCCAGTACAGTATACTGTTCACCAGGTCTAGCGAGGTACTGTGATTGATCGTTGCCATAGTACATCACGTTAGAGGTTAGGTGATAAGACAATCCCACGCTCAGCAAGAAAAAATAAATGCGTGGCTATTTCCACATCTCAGAGGTAGTGAAACGTATTAAGAACAAAATGTGATTACTTTTCATTGTCTTTCCCAGCGGATTCGCGTCTGAGCGTGTCTCAAATGAGGATAAAATCCAAATTTAATTCGGATTAAGGGTTCCTTTAATGAGTCACCACAGACCATAAAATTACGTGATTATGTCTGGTAATATGCTGTGAGTTCACATTTCTATTTAAGCTCTTCTCTGAGATCGTAAACTTTAAGAGATTATGTCACGATGTCACATAATACCCCAAGCGTGATTGGTATCACCACCAGCAGTCAGAATCTACAAGGTCCTTTTACATTATTGCTGGTCATAAGCATAAAGTGCTCGGTGTAATACGAGCTTATACTGCAACCATCATTTCAAACTGGAGGTGAGTTTCCCTGCAGGCTGAAAAGGTCAAATGATTACTAAATGTGAGTCTTTTTTTATAACCTAGGGAAATTAATAATACCCGTCTACCATATCTGCAGCTCCGAATTGTAGCCTAGGTTTGCTTGAAATCAAACAGAAATCAATACTCCAATCATTCCCCATCAGCTTTTCTTTCACAATTTCTCCTTTTAATTGTCTTGCCTTTTCTTCCGATTCACTTCTTTGTCATCTACCATCAACATGCTCCACCCTACTTCCCTCGCTCTTCGTGCTCCTCACCTCAACCTAATAATCCATACATTTACTCGTTCACCCCCCACCTCCTCTTCCTCCTCCTTTTCCTTCCCATCCCCTTTTTCTCGACCTTTCATCGTCCTCCCCTTCTCCTCCCCTTTTACCAACTCCTTCTTTTCCTTATAAATTGTACCCTCACCTCGTTCTGTAATCTGTCCTATCATATGTATGCCTCTCTTCCTTCCCTCATCCTGTTTCAACTTCTCACACATCCATCCATCTGTTATAATCCCCCTCCTCTTCCTCCTCCTTTCTGAACTTCCTGGTTTTACAACCTCTTTATTTTCTTCGCCCCCTCCCCCATCCAAACATCTTCTTCCCTCACCTCTTCCCTTTCCTTTCCTTTCTCCTCTTCATTCTCCATCCTTTTCACGTTCCTCTTACCTTTCCTTTCCTCTTCCCTCTCACCCTCTCCCCTTACCTATTAGCCTTCCTGTTCCCTCTCTTCTTCCCTCTCCTCTCCCCTTTCCTCTTCCATCTCCTCTTCCTTCTCCTCTCCCCTCTTCTCTCCCCTTTCTTTCCCCTCACCCGTCCCCTTTCCTCTTCCCTCTTCTCTCCCCTCTCGTCTTCTTTCGATCCACCTATTCTGCTTCTACTTTGCTCCTTATTTGCAATCCATTTCCTTTTCCTTTCCATTCTTTTTCACCTCTTTCTCTCTTATAAAATCCAAAGACGGAGATACGCCAGGTACTGGAACTAGGGGTAAAGCCCAACAGAATCATCTATGCAAACCCGTGTAAGGCGGTATCGCACCTGAGATTCGCGAAGCAGCGAGACGTGAATCTTATGACCTTCGACAATGAAGAGGAGCTAAGGAAGGTTAAAAAAGTGTTTCCAGATTCAAAGTAAGAGCAGCAGAGAAACTGTTGACCACGAGAAGGAGGTGATGATGATGATGATGATAATGGTGATGCTGATACTGATGATGAATGCTGTAAAACGGTTTAAATGCTTGACAAAGGTGATAATGGTGATAGCAATATGCATCACGGTGTTAAACGGTCTAAACATGGTAAGAGACCTATTTCTGTAATGTAACATGTATAAAAATGAAGTTATGTTCATGGTAATATCAGTATTAGCGCCATTATGATGATAATGACAAATCTAATTTGAAATGATTATTCAGTATCATTATTGTAATGTGACATCGGAGATGCTAATGTTGTTACTGATGAGGAAGGAGCGGTCAGTAAGATAATGACGAGGACAATTTTGTTGATGATAGGCTTATGGCTGTTTTTGACAAAAAACAATGATGCCGATAGTGATGACGAAGACGACAACGAACATGAAGGTGGTGGCGAGGATAAAAAGAATAATAATGGTTATGACGATGGCAAAGGATGTTTAAGCATTTCATGGTGGCGAAGACAACAACAATGAAGATGGAAATGGAATGAAAATTAATGATCGAATGTTTTACCTTCATATCATATCCACGAGGCTGGCAGTAAAATACAACGAACTAGTACCCTTTTTTTGCAGACCTCGTATATAGAGTTGATGAAAACGATGGTGCATTTAGAAAATGGATTACACTTAAGAGCTCCATTCTAAATATATAGAAACTTTACTGAAAAAAAAATATTCAAATCCTGTGTTGCTGTTTAGCTATAATTGATGATGAAGTGGTACCTGACATGAATATGTCATAGGCAATATATTATGCTTTAATTGACCTGGGACTATGATGTTTGGTACCGATATGGTTAAGGGAGAAATTAACAACAATACATGCTGTGGTACATGAATTGTTTCACAAAATTTGGTGGTGTGTGCAAAAGGAATGCACCACCTATCACTACGTTTGTGTCCGGTTGGCCCCTGCGCTGGGGTGTTGGAAAGTGCCCTCAAAGAAGGAGAAAAAGAAGAAGATAATGATAGTGTTTGTAAAGGATTTGTGTGTATAACTGGTGCAAATATGCGGAAATGTACGGCAAGCAAAGAGTTAATTCGTCCGTCAACCTAGTTTCTACCTCCCTCGCAGATTACTGCTTCGGATCTGGGCCGAAGATGCCTCGGCCACCTGCCCTCTCTCCGTCAAGTTCGGATGTCCACTACAGCAAGTGAGAAGTCTGTTCCTAGTTGCTCGTGAATTGAACCTTTCCGTCGATGGGATAAGGTAAATACAGTATCAAGAGAAAGTGGATAGAGAGAGGGGATATACATTATATATAGAGAGAGAGAGAAAGAGAAAGAGAGAGAGAGAGAGAGAGAGAGAGAGAGGGTAAACACAAACATTTGATGAAACGCCGGAAAAGAAAATATTCTTACATAAATAAAAAAAAAAAAAAAGAAAGAAAAAAATATTCGAATTTCCGGTCATACTTTCATTCACTTTTTTCTGCAGGAATTTTACTTCATGTCGATCTGTGCATTTTACTTCCTACTATAGAGTACTTAACTTTGCGCCTATCATGTCTTCTTACTACGTAACAATGTGTAATAAGCGCTCTTAGTTTCAGTTCAAAATATTATACGCTAGTCGTACGCAATCATGTTTTTGTGTAAATTGTTCATTCATTCATTCATTCATTCTTGATAAAGGTCTATAATGACCGAAAATTCGAATATTTTTTCTTCTCCGGCGTTTCATTAAATTTTGTGTTTACCTCTACTTATTCAGCGCCATCGACATGAAGGTTTAAGACGGCAAACACGTGCCTGGAACATGAATTCTAACATGACGTCGGTGAATAGGGTTTCTTCCACACCATTCATGATGGAAATGTTGTCATATTCATCTATTAAATCTGTCTGCACATATCCATAACTTCACTCCACATAGTGGAATGCAGAGAAAGACCAAGTGCGTATATATGTAGTGGATATACATCGCTTTGAACGAGGTTCGAAGCCACAGCGTATGATTAATGACCGACAGCTGCTATTAACGATACAATGCGTCCTGACCGACTGGATTTTACAATGTGTCATGCCTATATTTTAATTTTCGCTGATTTACTTGTAAGTTTGTTATGCACATTTAACAAACAAATTTTATCTTTTGGTATTCCGAAAAGCCAACTTACAATAAAAGATAAAAATTTTATTCAAATGAGCTAGAGATAAAATTTTTATGTAAATGAGCCTCCGAGATAAAATTTTTATGCAAATGAGCTAAATCGGTATTCTGAAACGCACTTAGGAAAAAAAGTTAGGATAAAAGATAAAACTGCTCCCAAGCAATTTTATCTCCAGACGTACGCGCCTAGGCCCATAGCATTACGTGCAAAAATAATTCGCGCATTCAACTTTTTGCACATGGGCGCATCAAATGCAATAAGGCGCGCTCATAGACATTGATGCGCAATGTCCCTTTCAGTTTCATGACATCACACCATCAACTTAATGGTGTTAATGTATGCAAAATACATGAAAGGACGTTTATTACTGGCTGTCTCTGGGATAGGAGCGCAGTGCATGCGCTCATTAATATTGGTTAAAATCTTCCTAAAATATTTTTCGGAATACCAAAGATAAAATATTTTAAGGACATTGTAACTTCGGGGAGATAAAATTTTTATCTCTGTGGATTTTCGGAATACCGCCCCAGGCGAATACGAAATCTGATACTTCTCATGCTACTTTGGGGCGGCTGGGCACGTTTCTCATGTTTCCTATTTGAAAGGAGCATATCTTATAGTAATGATTCGAACAATTTGTTATTGGAATATGATGTGGAACAGGGTGAAATCGACATTTTTCTATTGCAACCAGAAATCAAATTTATAGCCAGTATCGCTTATTGAAACAGCATTACTATGTAAAGGTGCGTTGTAAGTAATATAAGTAGGTAGTATATCTTAAAACAGTACTGAAGAAGCATTTAGGCTGTGCAGCTTTACCTTAAATCTTTTGCACATCCTATTGTGTTTATGCGTCAAATCCAAAATTTCAAAGAGAGTCGGTGGCATATAACTTGAGATCCACGAGAAATCCAGTAAAACTTGACATTTGAAGGAGAGTACAATGACTGTGCAATAATTAACCGGCTGGTGGTACTCCATGTCACTCAAACATTCTTGGAAACACTAAGGTTCGGGTCTTGGAGCTTTGCTCAGGTAGTTCCATTCGGGCAAGGATTACCCCATACACTCAATAACTGTTAATGTTAAGGTAAAGTGCATCCCTTTTGTCAAATTTTGCAAAAGATTGCAGGAACCATAAATACAATAGTTGGTTCCGATCTATTAAGTATAAAACTGATCAGTGATCTTGCGTTTAAACGATGCATGAAAAATTTGTATTTTGCCGGTCAGTGTCAGTTTTTGTTTTTCCAACCATAATTCAAAATTAGATTTTGATATCACAAAGCTGAAAGAAATGTATGTTTAAATAGAAGTAGACCTATTTACCATTATATTATTGTGTTCAACATTAAGTTGACAATAGATTTGTCTACATACGTGAGACGATATTATATTCGACCCAACAATTATTAAATCTGACGTAACTGTAATTGCTACATAATTCCATTCAAAGTCAGTTTTTATTTTTGGAAAATGAGGGAAACACTTCCAGTTTTCTTGTATTTAATGTTGAAATACCTTTTCATTACGAAAAGAGCAAATCGGCTCTTTGTAAAAAATATAAGAAATATGAAGAGGAAACATGACGTAAGAACAGCTCTGATTTTACAGTCGTATTGAGTTATTATCATCTTGCTGGTTCAATGTGCTTCAAATATGTCATTTACGACCACAATCTACTCATATTGAAATATCAAGTGTTAGAAATACGATATAATTAGAGTATCTAATTACAACACTTAGCCTCATTTTTCTTTACTGGAAAGGGGACGGGAGGTCATATAATAACCCATGTTCATTGACGAATGCCGGTCACTTTTTGCATGTCACCAGCACGAGGTACTCATATTTGTACATCGGAAGAAGAATTTTACGACATTGAGCTACAAACCATGGATTGTACATTTATTGTCAAGATATGAATACATCCTTTCTAAGTAAACAAATATTGCATCAGAGTAAAAGGTGTTTGGGACACAAAGAAAATAGTGTCAAGGTTACCAAAAAATAATTAAGATAAAATCAACTTATCGTATTAAATTTGTATTCACTATTTTAGCTGTAATGTGTGTCCTTTACTTAATTTTCTTTTCTCTCTTTATCAAACGATCTTTGCACACTATAACACTGTTGATATAAACACCGTTGTGAAGTCCACAATAATACATTTCTTTCACTGCGGGCACCACTGCGTTGTCCCACAAGCAGAGATTTCACGTTTTTACACTACTGTGTTGCTGCGCACGGCACTAAGTTGCGTTTTGTAACACGAGATTTGATTGGGCAGGATCTTCCTGCTTGTAACGAACAAGACGAAATAACGGGCGGAGGGGTCAATAGAGCTACATTCTCCATGCTGCATTCGTGTGCAAAACAGAAGACAAGATAATACATACGTATATTGCAGAATTGCTATTATTTTGTCAGTTCTTTTTCGCCATATTATAGCTCATCTTCGTAAGCGTCGCAGCTAAAACGTCAGCGACTGCACGATTAAATTTGTGCACCTATCCTAGCTGGCTGCATATGTGTTGGACCGTTCTGATCCCAACTGACAAATATAGTCAGCACTCGAAGACTAGTCGCTGTATCATTCTCCTCCTTTCTCAGTCCGTCCCTTTGTCTTGGAAAGCTGTAGAACAACACCAGACCTATTTGTTGAACAGTTGGTTTAAAAATACCAACAGCCTGGAAGCTAGGCTAGTACACGCCTATTGTTCAACATTTCAGATTGGCAAGATTGGCATTTCTGACTTTAGGAACACCGCAGTGGTTCCGATGTACATTTCCTATTCATAATGCCCCTCCCAATATGTACTGAATCTGCACAGATCCAACACATCCTAAAGTAAGGAACATGTTCATTCGTTAAGAGAAGAAATGAAGTGTGGGGTGTTTAGATTAGAATGAGTCCTGATCAACATGTCTTCATTTCTAATTCAGCAGACTGAAATTGAGGATGGGACTTTTTATCGGAGCGGCAGAAAAAGCGATTGGTAACCCACTCACTAAATCACCAACCACCATCGGGTACCTTTATCTAATTTAGTTCACAAGAGTTCATGTATATTGAAATGACCTCCCTTCTGGGAGGTATATCAATATCATTTTAACAGAGCATACAAACAACGAGAAAATTGTTAATTGAAGTAAGCAGTAACTATTTGTTTTCCAATATGTGTTTTGTTACCACGAAGCAATAATGGGCAAACATTACGTAATCTTTGTTAGATCACTATCATCAGCTTTAACCCTAAGCGCGCTTTTGATGCAATTTTTCACAAAAAATAGATAAAACTCATATCAAACAGCAATTAAACTGGGCACAAAACGACACTGTATTACACCTCTCCATTCTCTCTTCGTTGAATTGATTTCCCTCTCTATTTCTGTTTCTTTATTTATCTCTCTCTCTTTCTCTATCTCGCTCGCTCTCTCTCTCTCTCTCTCTCTCTCTCTCTCTCTCTTTCTCTATCTCGCTCTCTCTCTCCCTCTCTCTTTCTATCTCTCTCTTTCTGTTTCTCCTTCCGTCTCTCTCTCTCTCTCTCTCTCTCTCTCTCTCTCTCTTTCTCTCTCTCTCTCTCTCTCTTCTCTCCTTCCCATTCTCTTTCTCTTCCCATTCCAGCTTCCACGTGGGCAGTGGCAGTGGCGACCCCAAATCATATTTCACATCAATTCAGGACGCTCGGACAGCCTACGATATCGGCATCGAACTCGGACATGACCTGCATATTCTTGACATCGGGGGCGGCTTTCCGGGTACACCGTCGCCAGTACCCTTTGAAAAGGTTTGCATATCACGAAACCCATGCAGAAGTATTAAATACTTTTGCTGCGCCGTTGATTGTTACAGATACAAATTTTGTATCTGTAACAATCATCGGATTACAGATACAAATTTTGTATCTGTAACAATCATCGGCGCAGCGAAAGTAAGGCAATCCAACCGTTTTAAAAGATGTTTATCAAACTACTTCATTGTCAAATTACTGCTAGTAGCCTGAAACCATTTACATAAAAAAAATCACAGGGGACATCGTTTCCACGAGAAAAATAGGGACGTCGTTATCGGCAATGCTCTTTAATTCAAATTGTACTGGAAGTCAAGGGAATATAGCGCCTTCCAAAAATCAATTTCTTCATTTGCAGTCTTCATTTTGGGTTTATATCGTTAGTTTGCAGCCGCCGTCCGAAGTGGACTGAGTACCTTCTTTCCCAGATCCACCAATCAACCGAGGATCATTGCAGAACCAGGGACGTTCTACGTGCAGGGCGCCATCTCTCTTGCAGTTTGTGTCATTGGCAAGCGGGATCTTGGCATTAACCCGATGAATTCCACAGGTGTGTCTACGCGCTCCCAATTAACGTGCCATTATCCAAGCCATGAAACGCCTACTCACCATTCACTCATCACATACTTCATGAACTCATCATACCGAGAGGGTTAACCCGTTCAGTAGCCTACTAAGCCATGAAAAGCCCATATACGTATTACATACTTCATGAACCCATGATACTGAGATGTCTTATTCTATGCCATGAAAAAAATCCCGCCATATCATAGTGTGCATTGCCCGTCCACAAAGGTGAGAGTTGCACATAAATATTTAGTTCCCCAAAAAAGGCTAAGGTCCGTCAATTATTAGCCCTTTTTGTGCGCTGCAAAATGCGGCTCTATTGGATTTGTATGATTTAATGGGGAAATAACCCATCCATGGCGCGTTAAGGGTGAAAGGACTTACCCTAGATGTCATTGTAATTTTCTGCTAATAAATGGTTTTCTTTACGACGTAATGAAAATTTATTGAACTACATTTAAAACTCTATTATGTACAAATGAAATTGATTAATTCAATTGTAAATAACTAGAGTGCATAATTGATAGGTTTTTGATATATGGTGGGTAACTGTTATTTCTTAAACTAGTAAATGAGAAATATTCCCATCAACACACAACGTATCTGTAAATTTATGTAAATGGCAGGGCGTATAATTTTGCAATCAGGACATTGTAAATTCGGGTAAGCAGAAACTAGTCTAGACTTGCGCTCCAAAATGATTTCGAATGTGCTTGCACCTTTAAGTAAAACAATGTTAATGTTGAACATGTTGAACTATGATTTAATGTTTATTTGTGACAACTCTTCTTGTTTTCGTTTCTTGTCCATGTCAAAATGCAGATATATGTAACAACATTGTAAATACAAAGGAAGACACACCGGAAATTGCGTACTACGTCAACAGCAGCATCTATTCATCTTTGAAAGACGCCCTCCTACTTAACGTGAAGTTCGACTTTAAAGTACTCGGTCATAAAAAGGTGGGTGTTGGACACAATCATGGTGAAAAACCTCACTTCATGCGTGACTGAAATTCATGTGTGATATCTAATCAATTCGGAACCAAACCCCACATCTGTGGTTTTGACGCTACAACTTTAATTTTATTACAAATAATAAAAGATGCGTCACGTGAAAGAAAATGTTGTTTTGCAGAAGATGAATTCATTTTGTAGTCATGTGATGTGCATCACCTTGTTAATGACTTTTCAAACCGAAATAAAGGTCAAATGATCATTATATTTTCACATTGGCAACGCGCTTAAAAATTCACGTTTTTGCTTTTTAGATTAGGACCATTATTGCTCCTGTTGACGTTGTGTTCACTTTAAAATAGCTTTACGTTTCGATATAAAAAAAATCTGATTAAAAAAAGTGTTTGAAAAACAAATAATGATAACTATTGCTCTAAAACGACCTCGGTTATGAATATATCAACGATTATATACATTCACATTTTTGAGTAGGCAGTCGTTTCAGCTTCGAAGAATGCTTTTCCGAGAGGCACTGGGCAAATAAAACTAGATTCTATGTTTATACGTTAGAACTTCTACCTTGCTTTTTACACACTTGTTTAAAAACAATTAAACAAAAACGTGTTTTAAATCATCTTGCAAATGAAATGTGTACATACATATCGATCCCTAATCTTGAATTGGTTTTCTTAGACACTTTAGTGAGCTTGATTGGTCCATCTCTTTGATGATTTTGTACATTTTATCAGGTAAAATTCTTGATTATATCATGTATATAATGCGTGTGATGGACGACTCGTGAGAAATGTTCTTAAATTAGTGGACGCTGTGCTCGTGAGGGAAGTTTGCATTACTTTAACCCTTTTTGCCGGATATTATGGCTCTTAATCAGAGATTCTATCAGGAGAATTTCTTGATTATATATATATTATATTAAATTGTAGTCCAGTGCACAATAGTTACACGAAAGCAGACAATTTTTCTGTTTTTAATTGTCAAAGGGGAGGGGTAACTGATTCTCGAGATGATTAATGGATAGATAAATCGGTGATTAGGATTTACCTGCAGTGTTAAACTTGTCATTATCAATATGAATATGTTCTTTTCGTTTTACATCCAACGTCACACAGAGGCAGCGGCCAGTCCGACCAGCGGTAATATACGGTAATACAACTAGCAGAAGAGACTGCGTAGCCAGATTTTGTTTACTACCGGAGTTAGAGGAAGGCGATTGGCTGCTACTTACCGGTGAGTTCTTTCACAGTACGTTCACACATGCGTGACATAAGAGAGTTTTGGATTGTGACTGGGACTGTGACGTGGATTAGCAATCACAGTGTTGTCACAGTACACAGTGTGTCAACACTGTGTTCTTTCCACATGTTCCATAAGGGTTATACTAACATAACACCTAGGTGGACGTGACGCGATTGCGCACGAATCGTGTTATTAGAACAGCTGTTATAGTCATGTTCGTATGTACAGAAACAGCCATGGTAATATGATACGTGTTATTCCTACGTGAAGATAAATGATAACAATGGTATGGTTTTATTTACCTAGGGTGACCTCATCAGTGAGAATATTGCTTTTCACGAGGGCCCTGCGTGTAAACAAAATCAACATAATAACCGGAAACGTAAGCGGCTGAAGCGATCATCTCAATTTAATGATGGCCTATAGCACTTACATTATTCCCTTTGTCTGTGCCAGATGAGGTTTATATTTACCAAGAAATGCCTTTTTAGACATACGAAGTTTTACCGATTGAGTTTTACTTCTGCATGATAATAATTTTACACGTACATTGTATTCAATCTTTACATTAGTGTCGCACTGCTTACAATCTGAGGTAGATGATATTTCTTGTTTTCTTTCATTTGGAAATAACAATACGATAAACGTCTTTCCTTATTTTTTCCCCCAAAAACAGATATGGGTGCTTACACCATGGCCTTGTCGTCAACTAGTTATAGCGGATTCCGTCCTCCTTCCTGTTTTACTCTGTAACTATGGTAACCATGGTAAACCAACAACGCCCATTTGTCCTCTTCTCTAATCAAGGGTCTATCATGATGTAACATTATTTACCTGTATAGCTTTTCAGGCGTAGTGCGATTGACTTTAGAGATGGGCTCGGTTTCATGAATAGACGACAGCTCTAACCTCGGATGTGACGGTAGAATGCTTTCTCAGCTCCAATATAATTAAATTGAATTCAGTTAGTTTTAAGTTGATTGTTCACACTTAATTCGTTTACGACGAACTTTACGTATAAATGACACACGCAATATCAAGATTTTTTTTTTAAATATTGGGATATGATAACAGCAAGGAAGGAACCATTAGAGAGCTGGCCAATTAACAAAATATATGAATAAAAAAAGATCTTGAACATTGTGAATTTTTTAGCTTAGTGGGCCATTATAGTCCGAGTGCTGCTGATTGCCTGATTGTCGTATTATGTATTGCAATATTTAGCAATGCTGAGGTATTCCTGACATACCACATACATATGGTTTTCAATGTGCTACACACACCTTTAGGTGTTGACACGGTGTATTCATAGCTGTCATGAGACGTGATATCATGTTTAGAGCCTGACAACCAACAGCAATCAAGATTTTCACGGTATTCATGCTGCTACCTGTGCTATATTACTCAGTACTACTGTTACTGTAACAATCAAGTACCGATAAATGCTGCCAAGAACGTTTTAGCTGCTCATTATGGTATTATGCCGAATTTGACAAATTATTTTGTGTCATAGCAAGAAACATCAACACCACCACGGTTGCTACTTCTTGTACTAGCATCGTTTTCATAACTCATAATGCTACTGGTATTGTGACAAAACTACTCCTACTACTACTACTACTACTACTACTACTACTACTACTACTACTACTACTACTATTATTACTACTACTACTGTTACTACTACTACTACTACTACTACTACTACTACTACTACTGTTACTACTACTACTACTGTTACTACTACTACTACTACTACTACTACTACTACTACTACTACTACTACTACTATTACTACTACTACTACTACTATTACTACTACTACTACTACTACTACTACTACTACTACTACTACTACTACTAGGCCTACTACTAATACTACTACTACTACTACTACTACTACTACTACTACTACTACTACTACAGCTACTACTACAGCTACTACTACAACTACTACTACTGCTGCTGCTACTACTACTACTACTACTACTACTACTACTACTACTACTGTTACTACTACTACCTCTTCTTTGTACTAGATCTCCACTTTCAAACAATATTGGTTATAACGAGGTTCACCGTTCAAAGCATATACATTTCATTTAAAAGCCTATTCTGTTTATGCAAAACCCCAAGTACGTTCATCTTTGAATATAAAGGGCGCCCGCTTGTGCGAAAGAATCCATAATTATCCCATTTGTTTCTATCCACTCCCTCAATAATTTCTAGCCTCATACGATCGTTCAATCTGCCCAACCCATGCACCCCTTCCCCTTCCTTTGCTCCCCTCTTCTTCACCTCTCGGTCTCCTTCTGTTCCTTATCTGTGTTTCATTCTTGCCTTTTCCAGTCCGCGATTCTCTCTCTCTCTCTCTCTCTCTCTCTCTCTCTCTCTCTCTCTTTCTTTCCGTCTTTCTAAGCTACCCCTGCCTCACACACACACTTTTTTTTTCAATATTCTTTATTCTCAAAATTACACATGGTACAGCACACACACACCTTTTCTCCTCCTTTTCTTATTTCTTTCGTCTCTCTCTATTTCTCACCCTCTCTCTCTCACCCTCCCACTCTCTCTCTTTCTTTCTCTCTCTCTCTCTCTCTCTCTCTCTCTCTCTCTCTCTCTCTCCCTCTCTCCCTCTCCCTCTCTCTCCATCTCCCTCTCCCTCTCTCTCCATCTTTCTCTCCCTCTCTCCCTTTCTCTCTCTCCCTATTTCTAAACCTCATTTCTCGTCCCACTCTTTCTCTTTCTCTATATCTCTTTTTTATCCTTTTTTCACTTTCCCCTTGCTCCTTCCTTTTTTGTATTTTTCTCTTTGCCACTCTCTCTCTCTCTCTCTCTCTCTCTCTCTCTCTCTCTCTCTCTCTCGCTCTCTCTTTCCTAACAGACTTTAAGAAACTCTCTCTAAAGCATTAAATATTCCTGAATATGTGATGACTTCAATGACAGCTAAGCTTATGCAAATCTGACGTTAAGATATCGCCACGTACAATCATGCTCCGAACGGAAATGACAAATACAAGTTTATGAATCAATGCTTGGGGCTTTCAGAATTCTAGCCATACGCTTAACCCCTGCGGTGCCGAAAGAAAGGCTGATATGGGGTTTCTGTGTGTTGCATATGCCAACTCAAGACTAAACCAACCGAACCAAACCAAGACAATGGCACATAACAAGTTAAATGAGAAAAAAATAAGTTCCCTCTAATCTATGTAAACTTATCCACTGAAAACGAATTTCACATTCGTTTGCCGCAATAAAGTCTCATTTTGACGAAAATTTGAAGAAAAAAAACGTTGCCATAAATGCCAACGGCGTGAATAAAATATTTTATTCACGCCGTTCAAACAATACGTTACCAATGGGAACCCCAAAGCTTGTCCGAAGTTTGTCCAACTAGCAACAACTAATAGATTCAAAGTGCATTCCATCCATTGAATATGACTGATAAGATACAGGTGAATGCAATAACGCGTTACTACGCAGTTAGGGGGAAAGTTGTGAATACATTACGAAAATGGTCTATTGTTGACTTCCCTACACGCCGTTGACATTTATGACATGTTTACTTTTCTGACGGCACTGGAGGTGTGCGGTTTTTTCACATTTTCGTCAAAATGAGACTTTATTGCGGCAAACAAATGTGAAATTCGTTTTCAGTGGATAATTTTACATAGATTAGTGGGAACTGATTTTTTAATTTAGTAACCCTTTAACTACCACTATCTCCAGAAGAGCAATATCAGCACTGTGACCATGGTGACAAGAGTACGCGTATTTTGGAATGCAACATATCCTAAGTATGTAAGAGACGTGCACGGAAATCAATTGGCCGTAAGATTTTAATTATTGTGAAGAGCAAACATCAAATGTACATTAATTCTCCATTTCTAATCGAGAAAACAAACCTACAGCATCTGCTTGTTAAATATCATATGGTGGAAGACAACACGAATGAAGGAGAACACGAAGAATAAGCAAATCAGCAGACGTGTCTAACGAGAAATATACTAGAAGAAGCGGATGAAGAGAAGAGGAAGAATTAGAGAAACGAAAAGGTTACTCACAAATTATATCGATGATGAAGCTCCTACAGTTTGTTGAAAACGTATATAAATTCAGATGCTCAATTTTATTCAAATTTTGATATACATTACATGTGATTTTGTGAGAGATGATCATTAGATATTCAAATAATTATATTTCAAAGTGTATGTTTATCAAATTATGTAAAATGTATGGGAGAATATAATGTATATTTATTTATATCAGTGGAATGATATTGTCTGGAGGAGGTCATAGATAACAAATGAATCATGAATGATTGTAAGATTAAAATATCACAGTACTTTATATGGTTATAAGCAATAATGTGATAAAAATGGTGCTTTATTTATAATGATGAAATAGTCAGTTCTTGATTGTTTGACTTGTATAGCTGATATACTAAGTATATTTATTCATATCAGTGGAATGATATTGTTTGGAGGAGGTTATAGATAACATATAAAACATGAATGATTGTAAGATTAAAATTTCACAGTACTTTACGTGATTATAAGCAATGATATAATAAAAATGGTGCTTTATTTATAATGTTGAAAAGCGTGACTTCTTGACTATTTGACTTGTATAGCTGATGTATGTATAAAAACATTATGGCTCGGTAAATACTCATCACTACTCAATGGAATATACAAGTAGTTGAAGGACTTAAGTATCGTCGGAAAGGGTTTGAAAATTCGTAAAGAGAAAGGGCCCGTCTTTATTCAAGTTTATACTGAAACTATCATTATGATACCAAGGCGTTTTGAATCATGAAATATAAGGAACAGAAACGGCCCTACAGCACAAACTTATATTAGGGGATTATAGTTAGGATTAAGGATAAAGACAGGGCCAATGCAAGGGTCGCTTGAGGATTTACAAGGTAAGGATCATGTCAAAATGTTTAGGTTAATTTCATATATTCCAAAAATGTTTTAAAAATGTGTATTTGTGTTGGGGTGTTTGTTCGACAGAGAGAGAGGGTGTGTGTGTGTGTGTGTGTGTGTGTGTGTGTGTGTGTGTGTGTGTGTGTGTGTGTGTGTGTGTGTGTGTGTGTGTGTGTGTGTGTGTGTGTGTGTGTGTGTGTGTGTGTGTGTGTGTGTGTGTGTGTGTGTTTGTGTGTGTGTGTGTGTGTATGTGTGTGTGTCTGTATATATATAAAATATATATATACGTGCGTGTGTGCGTGTGTATGTGTGTATGTGTACATTATAATTATTTAGGATCATTGTTTTGGTTAATTCAACTCATTTTAAAATGTATATTATGCGTGTGTGTATGTGTATGTTTGAGAGAGAGGGGGAGAGAAAGGGAGAGAGAAGGGGGAGAGACGTGTACGTGATTTGGGTTAATGGTCGGGATCAGTACTATAAAAAAGATTAACAGTGTCACGGTCATGGCGTAGAGTTTTGGTTAAGTTAATCTATTGTTAAAAGATACAGTGAATGCTTTGCCTGTAGGAGAAATGTCAAATGTTATTTCTATATTCTATTCTAGATAGAACACTTGTCAACTTGTGAACATGATAATTATACCAACGCCGGATAACCCACGGTCTACAAGAATAATGACAGACCGAAATCATTTGAAAATCTGCCAGTAGAGGGCACCAGATCACTGCGCCAGTGGTTCTTCTTTGTTTTGGATGCTTTGTTTGTGTTGGTTTAACCCGTCAAACTGTAATAAGGTCATTAAATTTTCACGCATATATGTGTGCCCAGAGTAATGCGAGGGTTAACCATGTTAACATTCCACTGATATTGCGCTCATGCTCTCATATACACCTCAATTTTATTTGGGCACAATGTATTAATTTCGGGAGAAGTCACAATTCATTTCCATTACTTTTCCTTACCTTTAACCCTTTGTTTGCCAGACGAAATGCCGCTCTATGGAATATGTGTGTGTTCATAGTGAAATAATGCACTTGTGGCATATTTAGGGTTAAAGATAGGGTGTCCCTAATGCAAGTCACACAAATAAAATTGTGTAAAATCCACGGGAAATGGAAGAAGATAGATACTGTATCAGAACTTCCCTCCGAATAATAGAATTAGAAACTGACTGTAAGCGAAACTATAGCGATCGCTATATTTTGAGGTTTTGGGCGGGTCGTCCGATAACTATAGCCTAGAGATCAGAGACCGCTGTTCGCTATGCCGATGGTCCGCATCGGTCCGCTCCACAGTGCATGCGTTCAATGGAAGTAATGACAGCATCGCACGATTATTGGGACAATACGTTTAGGATTGTAGACTATGATCGGTGCGATTCAAATAAAAACAAGGATAGTTGTTCACTTTTACTGAAAATGTTAGATGTAACTGTGAGATTTTATACACGTTATGGTTAAGGTATACTGCTGATTCTTGCCGAGTTTCATGACATTTACAAATGGGACACTCTATATTTAATGCCAAAAATGTTGCACCTGCACATGAAGGGGTAAATACCTATAATTAGCCTCTCGGAACATCCCCTACACGGAATGCTCCCCGGTCTAATTACGTTCATGTGGCTGGCACGACAGGTGTCAAGGTTATCGAAACGAAAAATGCAGGAGAGTCATCAAAAAGGGAATTACCTCGGAGATTAACAGGACCCGTTTAATGACTCGACACGTGTATTTCTTGATCACTTTGAGCAACCGTTTCCCTCGCTCTCTTTATTTCTACATGTATGGGCGTATATCCGAATTACTTTCCCCTTTTAATTATGTTTGAATTATGCGTAAATGAGCAAATGTTGTAACATGGGCATTTTGTGCTTGGTTGTAAATTACGTGGGATTTAATCATATAAGTCAAATTGTTTTAGCACTTTCCATTGTTTTTGACGACTGGTATTCTGGGGTGAATTGCTCTTCCATCGCTTCTTGTGTTCTTTTAACTTTTTAAGTGCTACGTATGACTTTAACTCAAACAATTCACACTGGAGAAAGTGATATCTGGTATACAAAGTGTTAGTAAAGTCACTTATATAAATGTCATTTTAAAAAAACACATGGGTGTGTTTATGTTCAAGAAAGAGAAAGATAGTGTGTGTGCGTGCGCGTGCGTGTGTGTCGGTGTCGGCAAGGATAATTTTTGTAAAGAGCAGACCATTTTTATGATGATAATTTCCTTGGCCATCACAGGGCACAAATTGACATTGAAGACCATAAATTTGACATGCAAAATTGGCAAACGAGCACTGGAACTCTATGACACTCGGATTATTAAACAAACTTTACCTCTCAAAATGACAGGCAGTCAGCACAAAGTTCACGCCAATTCCCCACATGGCAGTAAAATCTGGGAATAGTTGATGAGTCATGAGTAGGGATGTATAGTTTTGTAGTCTAACGCGTAGGGAGTGTTCGGCATAAAATCAAAACGAGTGCCTCTTCGTGGGGCTCAGGAAGGAGAAATGCGTACATGAGCGGAAGTTAAAAGAGACCCCCCCCCCCCCTTCCCCGAGAGAAGGTTCATGAGATAGCATTCGCCTACACACCCCACCCACCCCTAACCATCCTGCCCCAGCACGACCTACCCCTGCCTGCCCCACCACTAACCGAACGCAAGATTGATTGTAGCGGGCAAATTAGCCTGGTGTCCGGGCTGATGGGCAATTATAATCCAAAGTACAGTATACAAGTTTGGCTTTTTAATACTAGACTAATTATTATCTCGATCTTTCCTGGCCCTTCCTTGGCCTGACTATGGTGGGGTGACAGGAGAAGGGAGGGCAGCATAGACAATCGGAGAAGGAGGTATGGAGGGGTTGAGGGGGCACCTGTGGTGGCATGGAGATGGGGTAAACATAGGGGGGCGTGCCTGAAGGGGGCGTGGAAAGGGAGGCATAAAGATGGGGCAGCATGGACAATTATAGACTGAGAGTAGTGGAGGGTCAGCATGTACATGTAGACTGCCCTACTCTGATAAAAGGAAGCAATTAACATAAGATACTTTTCTTGTAAAACGTGTCTGCCACTTGCATTGGCATCAGTGCAACACCACATCGTGTTAGATTGGCTATCTCGCAGCAAGATGAATATTTCTTGTCCAGATTTTGTCTGTATGAAGGGAATGCTGGGTACAATCTAAGAGTACCAACAAACCAGAATTGAGTGATTTGTCACTTGCTTCCTTTTGTCAGAGAAGGGCAGTAGAGGAGAGGATGGGACGGCAGCCTAGAAAGGGGACAGGAAGCAGGAAATGGTCGACAAAGAAGAAAAGAGAGACTGAGGGGCATGGAAGGGAGACTAGAGAGAGAGAGGGACGTGAAGGGTAGGGGAGGCAAACAGAGAGAGAGAGCGTGAGGGAATGACACTATCATAGCATCAGAGCGAACTAAAACTAATAGTTAGAGAGAAGGAGAAGAAAGGGATAGGGAAGAAGAACGAATAAGAAGGAGGAGAAAATATGTAGAAGAGAGAGAAGTCAAGGACGAAGAGACAGAAAGAGAGAAAGTAAAATACCAGACGGTGGTAAAGAAGACGAGAAGGAAGAAAAAAGAACATAAACAGAGGAAGAAGGCGATGAACACAAAGAGAAGATCCGAAAAAAGATATAGAATGAGTTAGAGGGGAACAATGAGAGGATCACGAAAGACAGTGAGTACACGTCAAGTCGGAAGGAAGCCTGGTCACACTCATTTTCCTTCCTAAAAGTATTACGATTTTACTGGTTAGATTATTATCCCAGAAGTAAGTTATTAACCTATATGTACTTGAGATGAAACCACTTAAAACAACCTTACAACATGTGTATAGAACTGAACAATAACAAATATAATGCATAGTGCTTAGACAGTGTACATAAAATACAATCTAGATGTGTTTTCATTTGAACCTTTTTCTACAATCAAAATCAAGCTAAGAGTAGTGATACGCCTTCACACGATCACGAATGATAATAACAGTAATACTGCTAAAACTATAATGTGAATAATAATACTCCTAAAACCTCTAGTAGAAATCGTTGCATCTTTAGGTCTAATTACTGATCATTGCACTTGATTATAATTACAAAACTAACTTCAGCTCTCAGTGAGTGTGTACATCATGTATCGATGGGGGTGTTGTTGTTCCCAACCGGAACAGACATGAAGATAGCATATGTAGGAATAGGGAGGTGTTAGGAAGGAGAAACAACTCGAGCATTACATATTCAAACATCTTCATGGATAGTGAAGCGTGTCAAAAGCATTCCACACTTATTACAATAATTTGATGTCCCATGCTCGGCACCGACATTAGGGGATGTCAACTTGGAAAGAAATATCTTTAATTCCCCACTTTGTCTCTAAAAGCTTTGTTTCTTATCACATCATTTAGCAATTTCCATAAGACTTCAGGGCAACATCATTAATGATCCTGTAATCCGCTTTCATTTAAAGGAATGAGGAATGATGAAATAACGGAGATATATACAATACATATTTCTTCCCTATAAAATTTACTAATTTCTTCACTTTCGGGATTTTGTGAGATTGTGAGATTGTGAGATTCAATCACTGTCAAAATAAGCTGTATATTTTCATTAACGGTGTCTGCGTGTATTTGCGTGCATCTGCGATATTTTACTTAAAAAAACTAGTTTATTTTTTTTCACTAGTATATGTTATGCTCACATATATATTGATGCCATTAAAAAAAATGGACAAGCGAAATGAAAATCTACATTTTCAATTTGATCTCTCTGAGCAGCTTTTGCCACACAATCATGTTCGTAATTTTTAATACACCTGAAAAGAATATGTTGAGAACACTTAAGTTTTCGGCGGTGCCGAGCATGGGATCAAAGAAAGCAGATTGATGTATATCCTTCTATAATAGTCTCCCTGGTAGGAAAAATACGACCGATTATCGGGCCACTGTCTTCACAGATTACAACGCAAGTATATGACATTTGGATTGAAACACAATGAAGATCACTTACAGATATGAGGTACATGTAAGTAAAACATGATTGCAGACAACACAGTGCAGTCCTCAGCTCTGAGTTTCGTATTATTTTAGGGGATAAGGGTCGTTTTAGGTAAAGTAAATATAAACAAATTAACCCATTTCATGGTTTGCAACGTGGTCGATAAAACTATTGACTTCGTCTTTATTCAAACTTGTGGTGACATGACCTTTGTCAGTAATTTTGTCAGAATTTCGTTGTATTTTCTTTATCACCTCTCCTCCCCTGTTTCTCTCTCTCTCTCTCTCTCTCTCTCTCTCTCTCTCTCTCTCTCTCACTCTCTTTCTCCACCAACCAGGTAATGTTTTTTCCGTCCCAGTGTTAAGATAGATAGACGTATTGACTTACTTTGCATGTTGACTAACTCTTAAAATACCAATGTAGTGTGCAAAAATCCTATAGTTAACCATGTGAAAGAGGAGTCAAAGTAAGGAAAAACGGAGAGGTGTTTGACAAAAGGAAGCAACTTACAAAATAGATTTTTCTTGTTTATGCCACTTGCATTGGCATCAGTGCAACATAAAATAATGTTAAATCAAATATCTCGCAATAAGATAACTATTTCTTCTCCAGGCTTTGTCTGTATGTAGTGAATGCTGGGTACTACCTTTCAGATTTACGTCACCGTATACCAGCCTTTTCTACATCATTAGGTTTGTAGGTCTCCAGTCTATAGGCTATAGGTTTCGGACGACCAACCCGAACGCTCCTCAAAATCTTCTGATCGTCTCAAGCCAGTTTCCAGTTCTATTTTGGGGAGGAAAACCATTCCCATACCCAAATTATTTTCATATTGCCCACTCTCATGCGCCAGGGGTATGATATATAGGGCAGATTATTTTATTATGAGCACTATTGTTATCAACATCATAATAATTATGAAAGTTATTATGATGTTGTTCATTAGTGTATGAATATCACCATGGCAACCAGAATAAGTATATAATCATTCTGCAGATTACACAGCTTAACATTCAGCTTTTGAGCTCAGTTATGCAGACGCATACAAACAGCTGGACACAATTGAATGTGTATTAGATCTGACAGTATTCGGTGAACACAATACAATTCCATAACATGATTACACAACTAAAAGGCGAATGAAACTCTACTAGCAAGTTGAATTGAAAACAAAGTTTGGTAAAAGTTTAAGCTAAATCAGAAATGTGTTAACGAAGCTGTGAATATCTATTAAAAACATGATAATTGGCACTGAATGATGAATATTATAAATCTTCATGGGCAAGTTTATTGGTTCGCAATTCCTTACGTTCTGCTATATGGACTTTATTTCCATTGCTCTTGTGTAAATGTATCAACATCTATGTATATCTATGTTGATTATAATTATATAAAGTTAAAATGTTTTCATTGTGTAATTCGTTACGTTTAAAATAATCGTAAAGTGCATAGAGATTATTAATATTATGCGCTATATGAATGTTTTATTATTATTATTATTATTATTATTATTATTATTATTATTATTAGACAATACCGATATAATATCACTCATCTACGTTCAATACAGCCAGATTACACGGGTAAGGATTAAGATTTGTTATAACACAAATAACTTACTCAGAGAATGTGTGAGCATTCCTCAGCCTTTGCTTATCTCCTTCAGTTTTTCTTCAATTCAACTTATTAGTAAGGTTTTAATTGTTCTCCTTTAATCATTTCATCTGAAGGGCGGCATGCGTAGTGTTGACGCCGCCCAGACCCGTTGATTGATATCGTTTCCTAGAATGGCAAGTGATATGAACATTTGAAAGGACGGACAAAATACTAGTGCAAAAGCTATGCCATTTTTTGTATAGTGTATTACTTCATAGAGACAAACGGCATCTCTCTAGGTTCTGCGTGTGTTGTTGATTGCTGTAAACCACAACAAAAAAACGCGACCATGGTCAAAGGGATAGTCCAACCTAAAATTTAGTTGGTTTTGATAAAAGAAGAAATATAAAAGAAACATATAGTAAAGGTTTGACAAAAATTGGTCTAAAGATAAGAAAGTTATGATTGTTTTAATTTTTGATTTTGTGATGTCATGCATGTGGTGTTATCCATGTTGTGTACTACTTTTTTTTCCATAAATTGCCTTATTCTGTCCTTTGATGAAGGTCTACATTCTTTTCATAGTGGTATGTGTGTAAAACATGTGTCTTATGATACAAAACGCACAGGTGAGATGGCTAATATCCTTTTCAGAAAAATTGACATTTTCAAAAGAAATTACAAAACGTATTGGAGTGCACCTCGCGCGTGACGCCACAAAAGTTAAAAATATAATAACTTTCTTTTCCTTTGGCCGATTTTTGTCAAACTTTCACTAATGTGTTTCTTTCATGTTTCTGCTTTTATTAAAACCACCTTAACTTCAGGGTGAACTATTCCTGTATTATATCTAAGCAGGAATGTGGAAGTGATCCCTGGTCTAAGTCAATGCACTATGAGGACGACAATGCAAAAGCTGTAGATCTATATAAATACTCAGTTGAATACATTTAAAGTGGGTTCGCTTTTGATGACCATATATGGTAGAGTTTATATTAATACTTCAGCTTTTCTCCATGAAGGAATCGACATTGTGCTTGTAGAAGAGCAAGCGTGAGTCATGCCAGTGGTCCATGTACAGAAAACAGTGATTGATGCTCGCCGGTTTGATGCGCGTTGAAAACCGAAACAAGTTTTGCCTCAAGTCGTTACATTTTCCTGAATGGGAGGTGACTGGAGGTGAATGCACCGCCGCCCCGCCCCCCCCCCTCTCTCTCTCTCTCTCTCTCTCTCTCTCTCTCTCTCTCTCTCTCTCTCTCTCCTTCTCCTGTACCCGGAATGTATTCAATGTATGATCAATAAAATAAATTGTTTTAAAAGTAGCAAACGTAACATAAACACGGTTCATGTCACACATTGTATTGGAAAATTGGTTGTAGATGTTTCTTCAATTCAATATAAGGTATCACATAGTATACATGTAGAAATAAACAATATACAGCTTCTGTGTCCTATTTTTTTTTTTTTTTTTTTTTTTTTTTGGGGGGGGGTTAAGGAGAGCCGTGGAATATGTAGGGGGTAATGACAAAAAAAAGCGGAACCTTACTTTCTTTACTCCCAATATCAATCTTAGTAGCAAGCCACGAGTATGCGCTTGTGTGCACTTGTGCACACACACACACACACACACACTCTCTCTCTCTCTCTCTCTCTCTCTCTCTCTCTCTCACACACACACACACACACACACACACACACACACAAAGCGGCCCAATTAGTACGGATATACTCGATCGTTCCAAACGGGGGGGGGGGGGGGTGATGGTCATATTATCTGTTTATACACTTCCTGACAAGCCGTCCCTGAGAGAGCGCATGAACTTCAACATATCCCTTCATTGAGTCAGTCTGTCAGTTTCCCCCGCAAAGAGGTTTGTTTTCGCGATGTAACGAGTCACCAAAAACTAATCGCTTTGGATAGCTTGAGAGATTTAACGTAAGCGCTTAGAGAATCGTATTATTCGACTATCTCTCTGTGTTTCTCTCTCTCTCTCTCTCTCTCTCTCTCTCTCTCCCTCTCGTCGTGCCAGCTACTGAGTAATACAATGCCGTAATAGGGGCAGCACAAATTCTCCACAGTAACTTCTGCATTGTCATATCATCGATATGCCTGTGGATTGTGTGTACATATCATGTACCCGTTGGCTATGATTAAGGGTGAATCTGCTAAAAGTATTCCTACTGGAAGACTGTGTATACGCCTGAATGAGTTCCAAAGAAATGTCAGATTGACTTACGCATCTTCGCTTCTTTCTTAAAACCTACGTCCGGCTCGAAAAGATCACACTGCCAATAAAGCAACGTCGATATCGTGTCGCAGATGTGAGCATGTATTGCATGTTGTCCTGAGGAGTTGCCTGCCAGTAACAATGCAACATGTATTTTGAGCAAAATTGACACGGGAACTCATTAGTGTGTGGTTTCTCGAGATCTACCGTATCGGTATCGTTGATCCTGTAATTGATCCCGATACTTGTGTGTGTTGCGTGTACACGTACTATGATGCTTGACTGGCAAAGGGTGACAAATCGAACTTCCGCATTTTTAGCCGTTTTTTTTTTACTTCTACGCAAGGACGAGTTTCCACAAATTGATCGTTTCGGTATGACGGTTGACCCACGGCTCGCTGTCCCAGGTAGCTCTTCGCATTGAGTGGACAAAAAGTGTTACAGTTCGCTAGTGGAGTCAACAAAGCCATTATCTCTTTATCTTCTTCTTTTTCTTCTTCTTCTTCAAGGTAGTCCTGTGTCCTTCCATTCTGACGATTGTTACAGGCAAAGCGAGGTGCGCCTTGTGCTTACACTACAGTGAGGAAAAAGAAGGGACTATTACGGAGTGCGCTCTCGATGTGCGCCGCATAAACAACAATTCAGGACGTGCGAGAACTCACGAAATGTCAACGTTCTGCTTGGAGCCTCTCATAATATTGCTTGAGCTCATCACTACAGTATACAAGTGATCATTTTCGCGATTAGACGCTTTTAGTTCTGAACGCGCCTTCAATGGATTGTTTAAACCAGTGATACACTCAACTCCCTCAGAGGAGCATTTGGTTCTTTACGCCAAGTGTTAAGTGACTGAAGTTGGATAATGGCTGGAGCTAATTTGAAGAGTCGTGGCCTTCCCCTCCTTTTTTATACCGTGTTTTTTGCTGTCTTGCGCACTGACGTTCAGGCGTATATAAGTAAGTATAATTTGCAGTTCTTTTCATCACATTTTGTTTATTAAATAGACGTAGATTTTACTGGTCAATGGAGGTCTCTATCGGTTGGTGATTTTTTTTTCAGGCTAAACGTTTGTATACAGAGTACTAAGGCCACTTATATCTGCGCTTGAGTCATAGACATGTGCTAATGTCCAACCCACAATACCCCTTATACTCCCTCACACATGCACACGAACGCACACCCCATCCTCATCCTTCACCTCTCCTTTCTCCTGATCACTGGATCGAGTCTCAAAGTAAGCCAAATTTGCCCAACCCCCTCCGCACCCCCATCCCCGCGCACACACACCCCAGTCCTACCCCCATCCCCCAATCCATCTCTGCCCTCAGCTCTTTCATATTACCCCTTTCCCCGGGTTCCGGTGATTGATAATCTAATAGAGTAGCTTATGTCAATATGGCATCGTCATTGTTCAATGAATGAGTAACCCTGTCAACAAACACTTACTTGATATGTGTGCTGAAAAACACAGCAGAGGCCAATTTGTCAGTTGATTTGATATATCAAACATTCTTATATGATAAGTGGCATATCCAAATATATTCACTTCGCAAAAGTGATACTGTTAAAATGATATCCATTCTGTGTTCCTAGCGCATTCCTATAGACCAGAAACTTGATTTTTAATTATGGAAATTGGGCATGCTTCTTAATCATGTTAATATTATTCAATAATCGGCGCATCGCGAATCAACCGATCGTATCACACTTCACAGGAACAGAAAAACAGCCTCGCAAGTAGGGTCAAATCAAGTTTTAGAACCATTGAATACATTTTGGAATATACTCCAACTATTGTACATCAGTGAAAATAGTGTTACCGAATGTGCTACTATTTTCTCAATGGTTTATCTTGATACTCTCTTACCATGGAAACCAACAGAGAACATCTAAATTATGTATATTACATCGTAGACGGCTAACTTGATCTCACTTATCTAATGATTGGGCGTACCCTTTCACTTTTTGTTCGATTTTAATCCTTTAATTATATGAAACAATCCCTGCTTCCGGCGCATTGCGTATCATGGATGATTTTATAATCCCGTCTACGCCGTACGATAATTTCTTGATGCTTGAAGAGCTTATATCTAAGCGATGCCAAGTCCTCTTTTCCACGCTCCCTACAGATATAATGCCCCCCCCCCCTCCGTCACAACCCCCAACACACACACACACACACACACACACACACACACACACACACACTCACACACACTCACACACTAGCCTTGATAGAAACCAGGAGGTTCGACATGGTTCTCATAGTTCCAGACATAATCTTTAATTAGCGGAAGGGGTTCCAAGACGTAACCTCATTACACGTTAAAAGTCATCATCAAAAATACGTGTTTTTCATGCGAATCATTTAAGAGCTTCATTCGATTAAGCTTACATAACTGAATAGAGATAATGAACCAGAAGGAAAAACACCTACTAATTATTTTATTTGAATAAAGCAGAGAAGTTTGAGAACCATTTCAAACATCATTAGAAAGGTATTTGTTCTCAAAGAATTTGGTAACTAGTCCTGTAATCTGGCCATGTAAATCTAAGATAGACCAGTGGCGAATCTAAGGGGAGGGTTTAAGACCCCCCCCCCCCCTTCCACACACACACACACATACACACACACTTGAGCTCACAATGTGCTAATGCCCAGTGAAAATGTGATGTACATAGAAAACGCCACAAAAAGCTCGATATCAGCCACTGTAGACAAAAATACTCTGTTAACGATACACAGGCTCACACTAAAACAATGTACAGTACATCACTGTTGACTAATATCATTTACTTGCCCGTTAATGATCGAATTCGGTGCAGGTAATTATGATTTTCACATAAAAAATCACAGCTTCCTTCTGATAAGTGTTTTAGCTTTTCTCAAATTCCACTTATTTTCCAAGGTTTCTGCAGGGGCGGATCACGCTTTTTGTCAAAGGGGAGAGGGGGTGTTTAAGAAAAGCCAAAGTCAGAGGCGTGAGATTCTGCGCGCGAGTCTTTAATACCCGGAGTTGATAGGCGGGGAAGAGGGGGAGTGGTGTTTTTTTCTTTTTTGTCCTATCGGGCAGTTCTTACCCCTTTGGGGGTGGCGTTTCAAACTCCTAAATCCCCTAATTTCCTTTTTTTAAGATTCCAAGGGGGAGGGGGTTCAACCTAAACAATTCTAATTAAATATCCCCCCTAACCCCTCACCCTAGATCCGCCACTGCCGTGTCTGCTTACCTAAACCTAATCCAACCCCATGTGAGCTTAATAGAGCTATTAACAGGTAGTGATACCTGTATTCGAAACTGCTCGTTGCTGGTTTGTATCGGTCTAGAAATCATGTCAGATGGATATGTGGACCCTGCATCACAACCTCGCGGTGTGGTTTGGTACCGAATGCGTGGGTAAATCCTTCTCTTATCAACGAAACAGGAAGTTCAAAGAGTGGGCGAGGACTTTTCTGATAAACATGGGTCATTTCGAAGATATTACGGTGATTACATGATCACACCATCTACGACTGTGTTGACGGTCTCTCTACACATACACACACACATACACCCATACACACACACACACACATACACCCATACACACACACACACACACACACACGCATACACATACACATACACATACACACACACAAAAAAAAAACACACACACACACACACACACACACCTACTGATAAAAAAATTAAGACCAGCAGAAAAAATAAATTATTGTATCTTATAATTAACCTGCTTCAAAACATGGTCGAAGTTTTTTATTCCGATTTCCCTCTTAAAGATTGTCCGTCCCTTTTGCAAGCTTAAAATTTGAAATCGTCTATCACGATCGTAAATTGAAGAAAGTGTGATTCAAGACCATTTCTAAGAATATAGGATCTTGAATCTTTCTGTATATGTAAAAAAATTTCAGCCGTTAAATTTCAAACCGACTTTTTTCGTACCACGAAAAAAGTATTAGTCTTTGTTACAGTATCTATGTGATTATTATGCGTGTGTGAAATCCTAATTTTATGAGTAACTACCAAACTTTGGAGATGATTCCTTCCATAGAACAATTTTTTTTTATAATGCGTTTTATAATTTAATAAACAGATTAATCAATGAAGCAGATATTTCAACACAAACTGCTAAGAGCCTGAGGTAAAGACTATTAATCAGACGTTGTTTACGTGCATTATTTGAATTTTACACTACGTATCAGTTTCAAATTGTGAGTATAGAGCTTGCTAACACTTCTCTATATGTTTTGCCAATGTTTCGATGGTTTTGTGGTGATCTGAAAAAGGGACTGGCTGTCTTTAATGTCGTTGTTATATTAATAACTGATAAATAACATAAAATTTGCTTTCATGGAGCTATGTGATGCAATAACAGAGAAAAATGCTACCTGTCTAGAAGAAACAAACAGTTTGTACGTAAAGAGTTCTCGTCTCGATCTTGTAGCCATGGTGATGAATGATGAGGGAAGTGATGGCGTAGCTTCTTCCGTCTGCTTGAGTGCGGTGTCTTTACTAATCCTTACCTCATTTTGGTCTTCCTCCTTCTCTTCCTCTCCTTCTTGTCCATGTGTTCATCCACTCTCCTCGTTGTCTGGTCTGGCATGTCTGGTGTATCTTCCACAAACTTTTTCCGTCCGTTCTAAGAGTTCGATTTTCCTTTGTTTTTTCGTCACTTCCTCCGTCCTCACCTTTCCTCACATTATTTCTCATCATTTCTCCTATTCTTTTATTCGTCTTCTCCTCTCTTCTTCTACTTCGTCTTCTATATAAACTTCTTCTTCGTATAACCCTGTAAACGTTAATCACCTCCTCGGTTTTTTTTTGTTTTGTTTTTTTTGCTTTCCATGTGCTTATTCTCCTCCTTGTTATTTTTGTTCTTCTTCTTTATTGTCTATTTTTCATAACTTCCTTCATGTTATGTGGGAAATACAACATTTGTCGAAATGCCTGATTCTTCTTCTCCTCATCCAATCTTGATAAACACAATAATGAGAAAGTTGATAACGAACTTGATGAAATTGGAAAAAAATGGCGTGGAAAGAAACATGTGGATGGGACGACGAGTGAGAAATCAAACACCAAATATTGACAAGCCTTTAGAAAAATCGCAGATTTGGCATGAATCAGTGGTCGAGGAATGTTAACGGAAGCTACTTACTCGTATCACTTCCTGGTTCTCGCTGGCACGGCTGGTGGTCTTTTATTGAAGACTCTGTGACGTCACAATCGGAAACCATGGTATCCGCCCTCTTTGGGCAAAACAAATGACAGCCAAGAAGCGCTCTCAACCACAGGAAAGTATCAGTTGACCGCGAATAATCAGATTATAGCTACTTCTTGTTAACCGGAGTGATAACCATCTCCACAGCACTTAACAAGAATTGACATGGCCATTAAGACGTGTTTTTGAAAGTATGATAATGTGTCATTCATGATTCATGATTTATTGACCTCATACTCTAAGTATCATGATGGTTATACCCAATGTCACATGCAGAAGTGCTCAGCTAGGAAGTCAGATAGTCAATCACCCTTCCATTAAAAAAAAAATTATCATACTTACTGATAATGTTTAAAACATGGTCATGTCCTTAGACATTAAATATATAAACACAGACATATTCCTAAACAGTCTGGCGGACTATATACAGAGAAGAAGTAAACATGCAACCCTAATTCCACGATGGCAGTGTATTAGGTTAGTTGTGGGTCATAGCATCTGTCAAGTCTTTCAACTGATATTATTGATATCTTTATTCGCTTCGTTAAAAAGCACAATACAGTACAAAAATATAAAGCACATAATCATACACAAAAACCCCACATTTTAAGGCACGAATACACACGTGTTTACAATAACCCCTCAACAAAATCACAAACAAAATTATATCAAACTACTCAGCCCATAGTAAGCCCCTACCCCCTTACAGACAAGAAAATTGTAGGATGTTATAGCATTGGGTAAGTCTATAGCGTATTAGTGAATTATAACAAAAATAATAAAATCACATCATGCACATTGGGCAAGCTGGAAGACAACGATTGTTCGTAGCATGCATAGAATAAATACAAATTTCAATGTGACTTATAAGCGTGACCGCATTCTCGATTGACGATGATGATGATGATAATGATCATGATCATGAAATTACAATAATTTTGATAATAATGATAATGATTATTACATCAATGCTAAAAATAAGACCAATGATATCAATAATGATAAACAAATATTAATATCATATCGCAACATGTTTCCAAATGTATACTTTTCGATGAATATGCATGGTGGCGTCTTTCTGTGGCATCTCTTTCTGCAACATACACGCCTATATCCCTGAAATGTATGGATGAAATTGTAACTGTTTTTATACCTGCCTTATTTAACTGCCTTTTATAAATGCCTCAAAGGCTGATGCCGTTTATCTCGAGGTTTAACCTCCCTGGTCATGGAAAGTACAGTCGAGAGGAAACTGGTCTTTCGCTTTTAGGGAAACTAGTTCCGTTGGCGCGATAATACTTTATTTATTCATGGTCTCTCACAACACAGATTCCAGGTAACTGTACATTTCTATTCCAAAATGTCCAATATAATGTATATTGAGCTTTAGTACACTAGCCCATGTTCACGGCGTATCATAACATGATTTCGATGGACATTTTTATTCCAAACTCTCCAACATTAAATAAATATGTTGATGTTTAGTACCAGCCCATGTACTTGGTGTATTCCACGCATTCCAATAAATTAGTAACTTGTAGTCTAGCACCAACCCATATTGAGGGTCTATATCATAACACGGATTCCAGGTATCTCGACGTTTTCTATGTATATTATATTCTAATACCAACCAATGTTCATAGCCTGTCCTAATATGATATGGATTACCGGTGTTCCAAACCTTCGAATAATATTAAAGTAGGCCCCGAACTTGTCGTTAAGTACCAACAATAATGCACAGTCACCCAACTCTCATCTCTCCATACCACCTCGTACCCTACTACCCGCCATTATAAACCCGTGTCTGAGTTGGTTCCTTGAAAGGCAGGGTATCCCATTTACGCAAGTCATGAAAATCGGGTGGAAGCAGCAGTATCAGCTGCTGAAATCCTTACTTTTGATTTGGTGAGACTATATTTTCCGTATTCTACAATGAGTTGTTTTCTGTAAATCATACCTCAGTCCTTCAGACGCTTTTGAATGCCAATCTTTAATTTGAGCCAAAACCGTATGCTACTGTCACATGCATCAATTTTGTTTATATTTTATCAAATTGTGTGATTTATATTTAAAAATACTAAAAGTAGGGGGTGGAACAATGCTATAGATAGTGAAGTGTTCAAAATTTGCGCTTGGCTGTGGCATGTTTTCGCATAGCAGACGATAAACATGGCGGTGTTCCAAGGTCGCATGGGAAGTATAACGCTTTTGAAACAACTCATGCATACCCGGGACAAAATGACTCCAACATGTCCAATACGTTATGATTCAACTATGACACATATCATTGAGAAGTCCTGGACGATTAAAAGATGCATAGCTTCTAAGCTGGTAAAAAGGTTAAGATCTTACGTGGCAAATCCGGATTGTTACTCATTCTGCCCTTGACTTTTGGCATATCGGTGCTGCATTTTTTATCATTTTGTATTTTCTAGTGAACTTGATAAGATGGGGAGAAGGTTGAGTACAATTAATTATGTTCCTGACAGAGGCTATGACCCCGATGTCTTATTGGATATGTAGAGCGGGAACGATTAAAATATGTCGTTTGCAGGAAGTGATATCGAGCTATCGGATACCCCCAGCACGATAGTGCGGCGTGCGCGTTAATGAAAGGTGATTACGCACAATTCGTCGCCACTCTGTCATCAACGGCCTCGCAAGTGTAAGCCGCGCTAGTTATCCCTCTTTAAGTAAATGTACTGCAAACGTTTAAGCCCTCTCGCTATGACAAGCACAATTTTGTAAAATAACAGATTTGGTTGACTTTATCGAGTCGATGAGAGCTGCTACTGAAGCTCTTGTACAGCTCATGATGAGGCAATGCTAGTACTGAAGAAATGATTAAAATTGCTTCATCTTACATGTCTTATGAAACTTAATTTCGAAGTATTAAGCCATGTGTATGTAAATACTTTATATTCTATCAAAGACGGAAAGAAAGGTAAGATTCATTTGATAGTGTACAAACTCACCCTCATCCCTTATATTTGTCATCTCTTCCTCGCACCTTTACCACCAATATTTTGACTTTATTAATCACATAAAATAGTTAATTGATTGATCGATGGGTAATTTGATAGACAAACGTTGAGACAGGCTAATTGATTGATGTAATAATCTATCCGTCTTATCACTTTCTTCCTCGGGCGTTGACCACAGACATCACGCACAGTAATATACGATTAAATGATTGACCAATCAACATTTGAATAAAGAGTTCAATAACCTTCTCTTTCATACTTTCGCTTCAGACATCGCTGGCCTTTTCGAGTGAATAATTAATTGATTTATTGGTTGATTAATTAGTTATTTGGTTTATTGATAAACTGATTGAGTGAGTGATTATTTGATCGCTTCATATATCAGGTAGTCTCAGACGTCGGCGCACTCATTGGCGATTGATTGATTATTTGATTGTTCATCGATTGATCAAGTAAAGAACGTATCTGCACACCACTCTTATATCACCTTCATCTCAGATCTCAGTCTCGAAAATAGCGCATATATTTACCATCAATTGATCATTTGTTGTTAAATTGACTTATCGATTAATAAATGTATCTGATCACCTTCCTCGTCTACCTTAACCTCAGACGTCAGGCTCGAAGGCGGCGTTGGCCTGCACGAGGGACGAGTCGAAGTCATGACGGATGGCTTCCATTGGAACACGCTCTGCGGAACCGATAACTTTGACATCAATGACGTCATCGTCCTGTGTCGGCAGCTCGGCTATCGAGGCGCCAATCGGGCCATTTCGACAGCACGATATGGGACCGTTCTAAACCCGATGTTTAATTTGGCATTCTTATGCACAGGAAACGGTAAACACGAAAATTACTGCCACATTCCTTAAGTATGCCTCATTTTGTATATACATGTACCACTAAGCTATTTTGTTCAGACTACAGATGTGAAAGGTCATTTAACTTGATTAATTTTGTTTCGTCTATATATGATTAATTTATTCATTCACTCATTATCTCTATTGTCCTCAATGGAAATTATATTTTAAAGGAGTTAAACTTGATTATTGCTTTAACTTTGGTACCGAAACGCGTCTTAAAGAAGAAAACACAGCACCATTGATCATTTCAATGAAACCTGGTGCTATGGTACATGAGCATGAAAAGTAAGCTTTAATGAATTAATTCTGAGTAAATCGACTGTGGTCAGATCTTATATCCCATGCATTTTTTGGCTGAGGCCTTGAAAATTAAATTTGCAGTATTGCAATTAGCAGAATTAATTTAAAAAGTTGAAGTAAAAGGTTGAAGGAGAAATGTAAGATTTAAGTGTTTGAACATTTTCTTATATGCATAAATTTATCATCATAATAACGTACATTTTTTCAATTTTTTGCCATTTCCTTATCCTATTATTCTGATTTGGTATAAAAGTTCATTTCTGCATTTTATTGAAATTTAAGGGATCGCCTACTTTTTTTATGATTATATATTACGCAGGCACACATTATTCCTTACATTCAAAAGCTTTATGGTACATTAGTTTTGTTTTGTATCCTGCTGTTTATTTCTTTAAAATCTAGAGAATGATCTGAACTTCTGCGCCATCGCAAGCACGTATTGTCCCAGCGGAGTGGCAGCTGGGGCGGTGTGTTACAGTGAAGGTAACGTACGTCACAGTGACGTCATTTAAACTAGATACTTCGTGTCCCTTGCATTTACACCTAAAAACACATTCAAGAAATATTGTCATTAACCACAAGAATCTAACTGCAGTTTGTGAAACATGACATTTTGATAGATGAAAGTATCTGAAATGATATATAATGTTGTGTAGAGTTAGTTGCTCTTTCGGGATCTCTGTAGAGCTCCATAGTATTGGTACATTGTATGAGTCATTATAAATCCATGGAAGTTACCCTCTCAATGGATTTCAATATAATTGTCTTCGTGTGTCTAATGAAAAAACAGTCTATATTCAGAGATGTCAGAGATCCCGAATTCTATAAATTCGTTGTTCGGTAGAATTATGTGCACGCGAAAACTTTGATATGGTGGAAAAAGAAAACACTCGGCTACGCCTCGTGTGTTTAAACCATGCAAAATGAACTTATACACAATTCGTACCGACCCACTCAAACCTGTGCATCATTTGTGTATACCTGCATCTTTGAGATTTACCATGAGAATAATAACCGAGACATTATATTCTTTCTGTCGTTTTAATTCTCAAACCAACTCGCATCGTGCAGAGAGTGGCTACATGGGGTGCTACAATGATCGCGTCTCTGACACCATCCTGACCGGTCCTTACGTGTACGCCCAGTACCTGACCATAGACCGGTGCATGGACTTCTGTCGGGTCAATAACTACTCGTACGCGGGCATCAAGCTCGGGCACACTTGCTTCTGTGGGCCGAAGACGGACTCCTACGACAGGCTCGGTCGGACCACCGACTCCGGATGCCAGTTGCCCTGCGGAGGGGATCAGTACAGTAGTTGTGGTGGCCGTCAGGCGATGGCAATTTTTGAAGGTAATAATATTGGTAGTGTTTCTTGCTATTATTTTTGTATAATGACATAGAAATCAGTCAAAATAGACTAGCTTAGCGATTATCCCATTTTGTTAAAAGCTTCGATCATACCCTTCAAATTTGAAATTATGGACATTTCTTTCTTGCCCTCTTGTCTGTACTGGCAAGAAAATCGTGTGGAAGGCTTGATAAAGAAAATAAAATACTACTTACGACTTACATTTACGCATCGGGAATAATGGCGGCCACCCCTGCTCTGATAATGGTACCATCTTATCAAGTCGGCGAGGTACACGTGCCTAGACCGAGACCTAGTTCTTTCCGGTACGGACGAAAGGGGTGCTCTTCATCCGGCACGTATACTGAGTCACGTGGTCGATGTAATGAATATAAGTCAGTGATTTTCCTTTATTATGGATTATAAAGTATCAAAGAATCATCAATGTTCATTTAAGAAATGTGAAGAAATACCCCGAATTCAGTTGCAAATTTCAAGATTCCAAAACAGTGCCTCCCTTATTTTGATAAATTTGATTCTATCCGTAATTGAAATACGTAATTCCATAATTATGTTTCATATCTGTTTGCTTGTTTTATACTTGAATTAAAATATTCTCACCAATGGACTAAGGAACTACCTAAATATGCGCACACAGTAGCTAATTAGCCTAAGAAAGGTTAGACCTTCTATATTACAAAAATATACATTTATGATGTTTTAACCGTTACCCTAGGACACGTTTAAACGTTCACTTTCAAACTATTATTTTATCTATGTAAAGCTTTCTTCTGTCTGCATCTTCGCACTTTCTTTTTCAGTACATCAAATTCATCACATCCAATGTGGTAGCAATCTGTGTTGTTGCTGTTATTGAGCTCCTTCCCTGCAATTTAACTCGTGCTCTGTTCATTACAGCTTTGTTCACCTATGAATAGAACCGTTGAACATGTTTGGTGTTGGCATATCATATTTTGTGCAGTTGCTAGGCAACCAGTGACCACATCCACCCCGGCTCTCACATTGGCACCCGTGGCAACGGAACGGAGTATGACGACACTCCTTCCAGGTATGAAAACCAACTCGTAGATGCTTGTTGCACCGTTGACTTTACCAGAACTACAGGCTTTATCATATTCGTCATGAAAATGTTCCATATTTTTTGTGTAATTAAAAAGAAAGGACGAGAATGAAAGAGTGAAAGCGTAAAGAGTGCGTAACTTTGTGTGTGTGTGTGTGTGTGTGTGTGTGTGTGTGTTTATGTGTGTGTGTTTATTTGTGTTTGTATGTATGTTTGGGGATGGGTGTGTATGTGTGTGCTTGTATTTGCGTTTACATGTAAGATAGGGAGAAGAGAGAGAGAGAAGGTAACGAATGAGAGAGGGAAAGGGGAAAATAAAGAGAAACATAAATGATAAGGACAGAAAGACAGAGGGGATGAGATCGATTAAATTTTTTTTGTAATCGCCTAGAAATCCAGGTATTAGTAAAATACATTTATGAATTTAATTGTGAGCAGGCTTATCAGAATAAAAGGCATTGAGAATGCGTTTCCTCTCAACCCGTGTTTGAATTCATTAGTAAGTTGTTTTTATTGTATTTGATATCATCCGCTTGTTTGTCTTGCTGCAGGAGTTGGCTCTTCTATTTCCGCCGGAACTACCTCGATGGTGACCGTCCGGATGGTGGCCAAAGAAGCAGAAAGTACGGGCAACTTCCTCTTATTGTCGTCCAGAACTTAAAGGGCAATGTAATGCAAATACTAAAGGCTACCCAGATTACACGGTTTTGCCACGATTCTGCAGTCGTAAGGGTCTATCATTGGAAATGTGACGTCACGAGTCCAATGACCAGGTCCTGTATTTTAACCCGTCACAGTGTCGTACAACATATCAGATCGTGTCGGTTGGATTGGGAACAGTTTAAGAAAATCTGTGTTATAAGGAAGTTGTGAATTAGTGACAATCATAATTACTATCTCTGTACTAATACAATTATACTAACACTACATGGCACTCCATCGGTGTGCAACGAAGAACTGTGTATACTTTCATTGCTCGTGCACTGAGCATCACGCGTAATCAAGACAATACTTACAGCATCACTTGTCTTCTTTGATACAAGAATCCTAGCGCGAGTTTGCCAATCGGATTGCCCTGATTTTGTTTTATTTTATTAAATTCAACTTATTTTCGGGATGCATTGTGCTGTAACTTGTTATTGACATGTGTGCACAATGTCACAATGAATATACATAAATCCCATAGAGCAGCATTTTACCAGAAGCGTGAAGAGTTAAAGTGAGCCTAGGGACGTTAGTCACGATTAAATGTCACTATTCGCTGCTCCATAGTTTGACGAGCGAGCTGGGACCAGCGAACGATGGGGCCCGAGTTGCCTATACAAGGTAATCTCACTGGCTCGAACTTCAAGTTTAATGAACAGCTACTGTGTTAAATTATCCATAACTTAATCCTGTTTGTAAGCCACCCGTATGTGCGGACTTTAGGTAACATATTCCCAGGGACAAGACTGGGAAATATGTCACCCATTGCTTTTCTTTCTTTCTTCCAGATTTCATCTCTCAGCCTTCCGGCATCGCCGTCGTCATCATCCTGTCACTCGTCATGCTTGTCTTGATCGTGACCGTGGTCTTCCTTCTGCGAAGACGGTAGGCCCTACGTCTTTACTCCTTCTATGCCAGACTTGATGATTTATGCATTGTGCACGTTCACGTCTTCTTAATTGGCACGTTAAAAGTTAAAGAGAAAGACCTTCTGAAGGTAAAGCAAAATCAGAATGAATCAACAGACAGATTATAGCGGATGAAGGTTGTCAAAGAAGTAAGAAAAAAGCGGTTCTGATTTGACACGGTTATTTTAGGTGAAATGCGCCCCATTTATTCGAATAGTTATAAATCATAAACTCGAACACCATCTAACAAAGACTTTCCTTTATAAAGAGAGTATCTGAGCTTATTCCAAATAGTGATGTACGTGTGCCTGTTTAACAGGAATATACCACAGAACCGTGAGTAAAGGCACATGGCGAATCATTTTCTAAAGGGAAAGTCCACCCTAATGTTAAGTTGGTTTTAATAAAAGCAAAAAAGGGTAAGAAATATGTTAGTGAAGGTTTGACAAAAATCGTCAAAGATATATTATTAAGATCTTTTGTGTTTTAACGTTGTGACGTCACGTGGGAGTTGCTCTCCAATATGTTGTGTACTATTTTTTTTGGGGGGGGATGTCCATTTTAATCAAACAGTCAAAAGGATATATATGATTTTACACACATACCTCTATGAAAGATTTCGTGGAATTCTTGGAATTATACAGCACAAAACATAGGGGGGTAACTCGCAAGTGGAGTCACAAAATTAAAACTTTAAAAAGTCATGCTTTTCTTCTTTTTTTCATGGATTTTCGTCAAACCTTCAACATGGTGCTCTCATGTTTCTGCTATGATAAAAACTAATTGAACTTCAAAGTGGACTTTCCCTTTAAATTGTTAACTTTTGTGTATGCCACACCTCCTGATGCCGCATGTCAGTTATGTGATTGATGTGCACGATTTAATCAGTGGGACGTAAAGATATTTCCGTAAAGAAAATGTTTAGGCCCAAACATTTGATCATATGTACATGTTATTTATCGCATTGAGCAGTTTTTCAATCAATTACTGAAAATAACTAGGCCCCGTTCATAAAACTTGCCATTAACGGTAACCCTGTCATCAATGGGAGCTACCATGATAACCTCACTTGACAGCCGATCAAATTCAAGGATTCTATAGAAGCCGTAGGGAGCAAAGTTACCATCAATGGTAAGTTTTATACAACAGCGCCCTGAAGTTCACGGATTTATCAGATGATAGATCACGCTTCGGTGGGTAAAAAAATACATGCAATAAGACATATGACATGATTGAATATTTTTTACGCATTTGCAGTTATGCCTCTTTCTCTCTTTCTACTATTGTAGATCTTCAGATAATGTGCAGCAGCGGAAAACGAGCACGCGGCCATATGAAGAGATAAACCTCGACCAAATGTCCGTCGATTCAGTGCCGGGTCATCTCGAGCAACACGAGGACACCAACGAACCAGATATTACGAACCCCACCCAACCTCTAGTGATGACACCCCCGAACCATACCTATGAGCAGGCAGAGTTATTCTCAGCCAATGAGCGGACGTCTAATCTGTACTACAGCGTGCCGGACGAACTACCAGCCAATGATAGATCATCTACCATGTACTCCAGCGTGCCGGACGAACTTTCAGCCAATGGCAGTGAGCGTCCCACAACTCCGCAAGAGATACGCGATCTCTACGCGAAACCGAACAAGGAGAGGAAAACGGATCCGCCGAAAGTCAATAGCGCTAACTACGAAACAATCGATGAGAATCTGACATTTAAAACAATCGCTGACTCCCCGGCCAAAACAAACGGCTTCTCCCCTGCCAATGGGGTGGCTGTGCGTATTGAGGAATCAGATCGTGTTGGTTATTCGAACGTGGAACTTGGCGGGACTGATGAAACCGAGTTGAATCTCGATGAAATGTACGCGAAGCCCATGAAAAAACACAAAGCGGTTCTAAAACAGAATAGTTTTGATGAGTCTTGCATGGTAGAGAATGAACTATACACGCCAACGAAATCATAGCAAATTAAAATGAGAACCTGGACTTCATACCTGTAATAATTCCCATTGCCCTGGCATGAACATTTTTTTTAATCTAATATCGATGTTTGTATATTTTTTTTATATTCTCAGTGGCAAATGGCAAACAGAAAAACTCACTTTTTCGTCTACCATAAGCATGAAAATGTGGTTGAGATGAGGAATTATACAGTTTCCTTTGATTTTCATCAGAAACTCTTTCATCAAAATGTATGTCTTTTCAACCAAACAATTTCCTTATCCCACAATGAACATATTTTACACCTCAATCACGACACATTCTTCCACTCTCCCTTTTCCCATCTATTCGTGATCACCCCCTCTCCTCCTACCGTACCGTACCCTTTTCTTCCTTTTAAAGTGGTAAACATGTGTAATGTTAAAATAAACGGTGAAATAATGACAACGTGAGTATTTCAGAAAGAATATATTTAATTCCAATGTTCTGAAAATAGAATCTATGTCTGGAAAAATGATAACTATCATCCCCATTACATTTCTCCAACGTGGCCACCAGTTGCCCATACCGCAAATAAGGAAACAGTCCCACAATGCACCGCGCAGTGCATGATTGCAGCCATACCCAATTCCGGTGAATAGACGGCTTGTTTATCGTTCGTATGATTTCAAAACAGTTTCATATCTAACGTTTTATTCAATCAAATTTCATATTTTTTCATAATTATGAAGTTCATTCAAAACTTAGATAGGGTGGGAAGTTTCACTTCATAACTCGGGCGCAAAGCGACAAGACACGAATATTTCGACTATCAGTCACCACGTTTTGGGATTGCCGTAGAAGTCCGTTGCAAATTCAAATAGATCGGGCAGATAGTGAGATGCAAATTGGGGAGCTCCACCACGCCTGGTAAGAGACAGGAAATGCATAGGATTGTATGCGTTGCGCGATGCATTGTGGGATGTCCTTAAATAACTAATTATTCATATCACATGTATCACGTGGGGTGTGTGCTCCTTCTCACCATGCTGAAGATAACATTTGTGCGCATAATGTTATTTTTTTTCCATCGTAAACTATATATTGATCATGTTTGATCATGTCCGGATCAATGGCAAATATTGGTAAAGGGTTACTAAATTAGAAAAATAGGTTCCCACTAATCTATGTAAAATTATCCACTAAAATCGAATTTCACATTCGTTTGCCGCAATAAAGTCTCATTTTGACGAAAAGTTAAAAAAAACGCACACCTCCAGTGACGTCAGAAAACTCAAAATGCCATAAATGCCAACGACGTGAATACAATATTTTATTCACGCCGTTCAAACAATACGTTACCAATGGGAACCCCAGAGCTTTTCCGAGGTTTGTCCGAGTAGCAACAACTAATAGATTCAAAGTGAATGCCATCCATTGAATATCAATGACAAGATACAGGGGAATGCAATAACGCGTTACTACGCAGTTAGGGGGAAATTTGTGAATACATTACGAAGATGGTCTATTGTTGACTTCCGTACACGCCGTTGGCATTTATGGCATTTTAACTTCTCTGACGTCACTGGAGTTGTGCGGGTTTTTTTTCACATTTTCGTCAAAATGAGACTTTATTGCGGCAAATAAATGTGAAATTCGTTTTCAGTGGATAATTTTACATAGATTAGTGGGAACTTATTGTTCTAATTTAGTAACCCTTTAACGCAAGTGTGTCCTTTTTTTCTTCTTTTTTTTTTGAGGGGGTGCTTGCTCGTCAATGACATGTCATTTATTGAAGACTTAACATTTATGTAAAAGCTTTAAAATGCTGGAATGAAATATTATTTAACCGCAACACCAAAATAAAGATGCACATCGAAATTTACCAAATGAATTCCATATCTCCAAACCCCAGTTAACAACCTCTTGGCATATAATATTTCATATCATAATTGAAGTGATTATTATCATTTTGCTCAATACTCAGAATAAATACTTGGAGCTGCGTTTTCAAGATAGAAAAAGACATTGTTAAATATTCTGTGTTTGACTCTGTATCTTAATGCACCCAATACAGAAATATATAATGTTCAAATATACATTGTTCTCGGGTGAGTGGGGGAATACCCCAGACCATCCTTAATGACAGAAATGTACTGCATGATACTCCCGTGACCAATGATATATGGAAGACTTGCACTTTCTCGCAGTATATTTCAACATTCTTTGAACGTGGAAAAAAAACAACATCATGTTACGTCGTTTGTTTCCATGCACCTCCAATCCATTCGTATTTTGACATTTATAGAAAAAGGAATACTCGCACATGGGTCAACGGAAAACACGTTAAAATCAAAGTTGTACACGACATTATCGTTCGAAACAGCAGGGCACATTAGTAGTGTAAACACGTGGTATGGCCTGTTGGTTTATCGTAGATCATCATAAACGAATTAAACCATACATGTGTTTGCAGTAGAAATGAGTGATGATATTATGACAAAAGTGGTTTAAACTACGGATGCATAACTCAATACATATTCATATAGGCCAGCATCCGCAACAGTGGTTTAACTAACTTCATAACTTCAATAAGTCAACTGATGCTGTCACAAAATCATTGACTTTTATCACAGAATCACAGTAGGCGATTTCAATTATTCGATGTAATCACTATGTATGTGGACATACTCAATATACCATAGTGAGTTCGAGGACAAAATCAATTAAATTGGATCAATGATAATGTTTCGAATTGTTTTATTTGGCTTCCCACAAAATTAGACCAGGTTTAGTATACCGTTTGCGTTAAAACTCAGTTTAGAAAGCGGGCCACAGAGACTACTTATGATCAAAATAAAATCTCTAGCTTGATTTCACAGGGCGCACCTTTGAAGTAGTCGTTTAACTGACGTTGCCTTCCCTATATTTTTAAAGAAGACTTGAATAAATAATGATAATAAATGTAACAAAATGGAGCTGTGTTTGAAAGTGTACGACCAGTTCCACAAACCATACGAGAGTCCCTGTGATCGCGTCCCCTACCATTTATTGCCTTAATTTTTACAAAATATTTTATTCCACTACAGCTTCGTATAAAAACACTATTTGGAGTACGAATATTGCACATGACTACTTCCGAACATATCACGTATATAGGATCACGTCTTAGGCTACTACATTGGCATATACCTACCTAATATCAATTATTGCAGCTTACCATTAATGGTTACTACCATGGCAACGGCCAAAGAGTTCTCATTTGTGCACATGTTGTCATGGTAGTTACCGCTGAAAGTAAGATTAAATTATTCAAAAACTATATACAATATGGGCCTGGGTTGTTTTGTTTTTTCAAGCCTACATCTCGTACATAATAAACGCACAAACAACTATCATATTCAGCATCGTGCCTCACGGTTAGCAGTATGTTTACGGAACCCGTTTCCATGGCAATACGGTACGTTCTGCCGTGTCCACGGGTCACATTCGCGTTTGATTTCAGGACCACGGGACAGAATCTGCTCAAAATGATACACATTAACAATAGTACTTGAAATCAGTCCATGTGTAGTATAACATTTAACTGATGTTAGTTCAACAACTGATTCTCTGTCTCCATTTTACCTTTTGTCAACTCTATGCTGCCCTAATCTGACAAAAGGAAGCAACTGACAAAATATACTTTTCTTGTAAATTACTAGCAATATGTGTCTGTCACTTGCACATCATGTGAGACTGAATATCTCGCAGCGAGTTGAATATTTCTTCTCCGGATTTTGCTTATATGCAGGGATTGCTGGGTACAATCTAAGAGTACCAATAACGTAAATTTGAGTGATTTGTCACTTGGTTCCTTTTGTCAAAGTAGGGCAGAAGGCCTCTCTGCCATTGCTGCATTTATCCATACACACACAAGCATACACACAGACATCCTATATTAATCATTGCTCAACGCCCTTTAATTAATGCCTTTTACAAAACTCTTTGCCTTTCAAACACACCATCTCCATAATATATAGTTGCATATATATTCATTAATTGCCGATTTACAGACAGTACGAATACTACTCTATTTAAGATCCCTGTCTGTGTAATCAAACAAACATATTATGTAAACATACACAAATAACAAAATAACATAAACAACGTACATGATCATGAAATTAATAACGTTAAGTACACATGATACATAATCAAAATGAAGCAATCGTCTAATTCTAGCGCCAGAGCTCACACGTTGTTCACATTAAGTTATCCCAACCATTTGCCAACTCTCCTTGGTCAATCTGCTGCGCCATAGTTAGTGGCATTGTTATTACTGCTTGTTTCTTCACTGCTTCCCCGAATGAATAGTTTCGTCATCTCGATGATGTTCGAGGCTTCGCCGAGCCCTCTCGGAGTGCCTGCCTCTCTCTTCTTCTTGTCTATCTTCCTCTTGAGATGAATGATGGGGATCATGGTGAAGATCACCATGGCAACAAGGAAGACGCATGTGTTGACGTAGAAGTCGTTGTAGTACGAGTTTGTCGCGTCGTATATAGCGCCTGTGATGATGAGGATTCGACGAAATTAAATGTTAAGGATAATCATTCGTGTGGATTGTGAATGTTGCATGATCATTTATTGTATCAAATCAGGATCCTACGCTTCAATTTGATAACGATGGTGATCATGATCACAATACGATTGCATCAAGAAGAAGTAATATAAACAGACAAACAAGAAAAAAAAATAATCAACATCCTTAATTCGTATTTTCTTGTTTCTTTTTGCAATCAAATATCCATACTCATCGCAGATGCCTATTCTGTTTCGTAGCTTTGCCCTTATTCAACATCCGAGCCCTTGTGCACCTCTTGTCCTATGTTCGTCTTATTATTTCCTCTCCCAGCACCTCCTTCTCTACCCCTCCACCCATGTCTCCTTAAGTATCCATCCTTCGTTACTTCATCTTTCTCCAATGATTGTGCTTTTCCTTTCTTTCTTTCTTTTTTTCATTTTTTTTTTTGGTTGGGGGGGGGGGAGGGAGATCCGTGCGAAAATCACTCACAGATTTAAACATGATAAGAGAGGCGAGATGCGTAATGAGAGACTTTGTAATTCGAAGGTAGCCAGACTCAAGATTTTCCGTCACTCCTCGGAAAACGTAGACACCATTGCCTCTTGCAGCGCACAAAACAACGATCTTGATGAACGTTCGCTTCTGTGCATATTTTCGCTGTTCTTTTCACTGTACTTGCAAATGCATGCAGTATAGGCCTATCAACGCAGACGGAGTTTTCGTGCACCCAGGTCCAGGGGTACGCAATGAACTTGATTCTTCCCAACCGTAAACCTTCAGGCCACGCACTTTTTAACCTTTATGTGGCATTGAGGAATCTTGCGCAGGTAATACACACCATTCCTGTAGGGCAGTACAGAGTCTGGTAGAGAAGGAGTTAATTTAATACCTCACCTGCTACGGTTGGTCCCACGATGATGGCCACGCCTGGCGGGACGTTGATATAAGACCAAGCTAACCTGCTCACATCCCTGGTAAAGAGGGCGGTGTTCATTGGGAAGATCAGTGCGTTGTAGACGCCGTTACAGAAGCCAATGACTGGAAGAACATGACAAATCACCCTCATGTCAGCATAGAATCAAATCATATATAATATTTATTTGATACATTCTTTAAAAAAGATGTTGAAAGATGACCCATAAAGGAAACACCAAAAAGACACAAAATGTCGTTTTATCAAGCAAAAAACGAAGATAGTATATTTTTAGAAGTGGAAGAGAAAGGAAGTATTCCTAAAGACTTGATTTACACGAAAAATTGAAAGATTATGATGTAAGGATCCCAACAAGATTTGATTGTCTTTCAATGTTATTTTATGTAAGCAGAACTTCGTTTTAATTCCCAGAATAATAATCTGCCTTAATTTAGGCGTCAGTTTTAAATTAATACACCAAATTCCAGTAACAGCCGTGTACATTTACGTCATCTCCCAAAGTTGTACTTTTTGTACTTGTTTTATCGAAACAAATACAAAACAGGTCCGGTACGGCAGAAAATCCTGAACGCATTGTTAGATACTCACAAAACGCGTAAAACATCATCAACCCGATATCGTGGGCGTAGACGACCACGTAGGTGACCACGGCCATGATACCGCAGCACAGCACGAAGACGTGGATGAGCGGGAAGGGGAGCCGCTCGCCGGAGACGCCGGCAGCCATTCGACCCACCATGTCCGCCGCACCTTTCATCGTCATCACCCACGAAGCGCTCGACGGCTTTATGCCTAACCACGTCATGTAGTTGACCTGAGGTGGTGGTGGTGTGTGGCGAATATTAAAGGTGCCAGATTATTTTCAATAAGATTTGTTTTAACTTTTACACATTCAGAAAAAGAGATTATACAAAGAATTCCGGTACAATGATGAAACCATGCACCATAGAGTTGTTTATTTGCACCTTCAGCAAAACATAACGGCACTCTGCACCTCTGCGGGTTCAAACTAATACCATCAGCGTTGCACCATGAAGGTTTAAAGGGCCCTTGTCATCAAAATGTATGTTGACTTCTGTTGTATTATGTAGTTCAATTGAAATATGTGTCCTATATTTTAAAATAATTTTTCTATATTTTTTCTCAGCACTGATAAGCCCCGCCTCCAAAATATCCACCAACTCAAGATTCCCCCTGTGACATCATCAAAGGTAGAAATTAGCAGGATAATAGACATAATTTATGCACAAACTAAACATTGCAATGACTACCTGCAAGTGCTTATAATAGAATAACATAGCTAGCACATTTCTGACATAATGAAACGATTATTCCCACATGTAAGGTTGTTAGATGGTATTGTGCGAAGACATGTGATGATCTTGTGGGCAGGTGGAGGTAGTAAGTGCAATGTTTAATTTGTGCATAAATTCTGCTCATTATCCTGCTTATTTCTACCTTCCATGATGTCACAGGGGGAATCTTGAGTTGAAGGATATTTTAGAGGCGGGGCCTATCAGTGCTGAGAGAAAATAAAGAAAAATTATTTTAAAATATAGGACACATATTTGAATAGTATAGTAAGTGACTTTGTTATGTACATATTGTGTTGCATCAACATAAGTCGACATACAGTTTGATGACAGGGGACCTTTAAGTTTACGCCAATTCATGCCGACAGTCTGCACTTTATCTAACACGCACACTAGTTGCTACTGCTGTAACTTAGCGTGTATCGTGTATCCTTCTCTTCATTTTTATAACGCATGAATGCATTCGTTCTTGTCTTAATTATGTCCTATTGTTCTGGTTCATGCAGCTTCCGCGCCAGAGTGGTTGATTAAAACCAATTTTCAGTAAATAAAGCGATAAAAATATAAGAAACAATAGCAAAGAGGGCTGTCATGAATACTCAGTGGTTTGTTTCTATCATAGAAAATTCATTTTTTTTTAAGGATTAATAATTCTGTCAACAAGTTACAAGTCAAGTACAGGTATATGCTCCAATAACTGATATACAAATGGAAATGTTCAAATACAATTCAAGAAGAGCAATTGTTATGGGTAAAACAAAGAGTTATGCGTGAAACGAGATGCGTTTAAGAAACAACAAGGTAAAAACAGAAATATGTAGCAGTCAGTTAGTCTACAGAAACAGACTCGATTGCGTTATTTGTTGTATACATGTGCGTCTTGACTTGTCACTTGTGTCTAATAAGGCATGTACAAACATCAAATTAAAGGGGTTCAGTTTCAGATCCGTTGAATCCAACTTATTCTCTGACTGACTGACTAACTGACTGACTGACTGACTGACTGACTGACTAACTGACTGACTGACTGACTGATTGACTGACTGGCTGACTGATTGACTGACTGGCTGACTGATTGACTGACTGACTAACTGACTGACTGACTGACTGACTGACTGACTAACTGACTGACTGACTGACTGACTGACTAACTGACTGAATGAATGACTAACTGGATGAATGAATGAATGAATGAATGAATGACTACATGAATGAGTGTCTGGCTGTCTGACTAAATGACTGACTGACTGAATAAATGAATGAAACAATGAATGAATGAATGAATGAATGAATGAATGAATGAATGACTGTCAGGCTGTCTTATTGACTGACTGTCAGGCTGTCTGACTAAATGTCTGACTGACTAACTGTCAAACTGAATGAATGAATGATAGAATGAATGATTGTAGGAATGTATTTCTATCTCATTGACTGACTGACTGTCTGTCTGACTAAATGACTGACTGACTTGTTTTTCGCGACACTGGTATTGAGGTGATGGATCATATATGTGTTAAAAATTCCCTTATCGAATTTATCTGTTGGTACCTACCAGATGGATGAAGGGAAAGACGTATCCGATGCCTTTGATGAATTGCCCAAACATGAATAGCAGAAAGATTGGATTAAGCCACAGCTCTCTCGCCAGAAAAAAACAACATTTTCCCTGCGGGTCCTTCTCCCGTCGGATCATGTCCGCCAGCCAGCTACTCTCCGACGCCGTATCATCGTCATCGCTATCCTTCACTTCGGCATGGCCGCCTTCGCTTCTACGTCGACCTACGAGGACAGCTTCATCGTCGTCTTCGCAGTCTTCCATAATCAGGTCTTCGGCGTCAGCATCGTCGTCGTCATCGTCGAAGTCGGGTTGCTTGAAGGCGGCGCAGCACGGCAGGCCGATGATGATGACGAGCCCTCCCAAGACACGGAAGGTGTTGCGGAGGCCGATCGATGCGACCAGCGTTTCGACCACGGGGTTCATTGTTAGTGAACCTATGTGTAAGAGACACGTAATCGTAACTTCCAGTCAGAATATGTGGTGCATACTTGGATGGAAATGTTATGTAGCAACAAACGATTAACGACAAGACTAGTATCCATTGCTGCACTCACGGGTGTCAATCCTGGGGATGGGAGTGGGGGTATATCATTTCAGATGGGGGGAATACCACAGGTTATGAAGTTCATACAGTAAAGAATATCAGCATATATTATCAGCAGGAAATCCATAAAAGCATGGAAATATAAGATAAAAGAAATTACATTTGCAATGTAGAAATATATCTTTGCCATAAACCTTGGTTCGTATGTGAAAATTAAAAAAAAAAAACATTTTCAAAAGTGAACTTGCCTGTGAATATAGGCTATTATAAAAATGATGCTAACGATATATTTATTTTATCCATTTATTTATTTATTTATTTATTTATTTATTTATTTGTTTCACCATATTTAAACAGCATGACAAGATCAGTATAAACTGTTTTACATCAAGGTCCTGTGTAAAGTATCAATATAACAAACATACAACAGTCGGCATAACCAGTAAAAACAACCAATAATTTTGAAAACGCTTTGCCAGCAAAGTCTATTTATCGTTATTAAAAGAAATGAATTATATGTATTATTGATATTTACAAATAAAAAAAATATAAATGTGAAAGACACATATACCACTTGCAAGCTCAGCCAAAACAACACACAAGCTAAACCATGCAATGAAAAGTGAATGACAACTATAAACATTCAGTCAAATCATACAGACAGTACAATCACCCCAGAACAAAGGACGAGAAAACTCCCAGTAAAGATCACGTCATTGCTCTCAACACACCACATTAGCACAAATGTGACACACCCGTCAGCCATTCTATTGCTAAGCCTGCAAGGCGTTCTTGAATTTAAAAAGAAACAATGAAAGGAGCGACGAAAAAAAAGTTGTTGCTGAGAGACACATTATTGGTTGCTTTCCGGTTGTACCTTTACATGAAAATGAATTAAAAGAACATTTTCTTATTCATGCTCTTGAAAGATTGAAGAGAACTTGAATTTTTCATCGCATCTGGTAACGCATTCCATCTTTTACCTCCTGCATATCTGAAACTGTTTCTAAATTTGGTGATTGCATAATTTGTTTTTTTTTTCATTTTCACGTACGAACCAAGGTGTTTTGACAAAGACAATTACCAAATGTTTTCTCCACTTCTACATGTTCTAGAGGCCTTGAATTTGCAATAGCTCATTGAATTTTTAATTAACCAGGTCTTTGTAATACGGGTCTATATCATCGGAAGAATAACAACATGTTTTTCCGACCCCTGCAATACAATTTCAATTTAATGAGCACTCAATAAAAGCATGTTTGATGCACTTTTGCTTTTTGCTTGCGCGCATTGAATTGAAAATGAATGCACAATAGTACACAATTACACAATAGTAATTGGGAAGAGTCAGTCTTCATTATAGTATTGAAAAGCGTTTGATCAATTTTGGGGCTAGAATCCGTCACAATGTAAATGGCAGATCAAAATTATCTAGCATGATTTTCAGGCTTTTACGCCAACTTCATGATAAGGACATTTATAAGTCACCATGGATAGTAAAAGTGAAAGGCATTTTGGATAAATGTGGGATGTCTAACTTGTGGGCTGTAGAAAATATGGTTTTGGATGCTAAGTGAATTAAGTCAACTGTGAGTCTCAGATTGGATGATATTGCAAAGCAGGAATGGAATACTGAAATTATTAGAAACCGTTTATGCATCAATTACAGGATATTCAAAAAAGATTTTGGTTTTGAGAACTATTTAGTAAAATTAGATTTTGCAGATAGGATAGAAGATGTCATCTTTAACGTATCTGAATGTAGGTGTTACAGTATTGCATTAAGGCATGATTTCAGATTTTGTTGGAGTGCGCCTACTTGTGCTCGGAGGGGTGTGTATATTTGCTCCGGTTTCCGGATTAAGAAGTACAAATTACGTTATATCTTTTGCTACCCTGTGGGACTGGGTGCCTTCATATATGCCTGTTATCATTGCTCTCATTGCACGTATGTTTATTATCATATTTGTTTCTTTTTCCCGTTGTATTTTTCTTATGCCAATTTTTGCCATTGTTATTGTTATATTTCTTCCATGCTCCCATGAGGGGCCGTCAAAGAAATAAATTCATTGTCATTGTTATTGTCATTGTCATTGTCAGTAAACGCAGTAAAGAATACACATTTTCGCGATGAAACCTATATATACACATTGTAATCTATAATCCTCTTCAACTTTATGTATATAATCAAATATTGAGTACGGCAATGGGGAAAGAGAGAGAGAGAGAGAGAGAGAGAGAGAGAGAGAGAGAGAGAGAAAGAGAGAGTGTCAAGATAAGCGAAAAAAATGCCATGCAATAAATTTGTCATACATTGATATTGATTTGATCATGATTTGTCGTTCTTTTTCTTTCCCTTATTCGTTGATTTGTTTCATTTTAATTGCAACAGGACAACCATATCTGTATCATCAAAATATGCTCCTGTATACGTAAATCAAAGTGGTGATTTAAAACTCTAACCAGAGAGGTGGCAGAGAACATAGATTATGCAGCCTTTGTATTTTGGGCGTTTTATTAAAATGCAGGTTGATGCCTAGTAGAACACGGCTTCCTATAAGATTTAGAAGTATACACATTTTACAAATAGGTGTGACATGTACATTGTGATGTCTGATGGCACAACACATTTCTTATCTACATTTATCATATTTACGTCACAAACTTACATGAGATAGAAATGAAGTTTACCACGCATGAATACATGAATATGAGAAATGGAACTATTAATATTTCATATGTTGTTTTAATGTTAGTTATGTGATTACGTATTTAAGTACTTTACGAAACCTCCTTAAGGTTAACTCTTTGAGCTGTTTATGTTTTGGAGAAATAAATAAACTCGTTAACGTGATGCGTGAAATGTTACGTAATATTTTCATTGAATGAGGACTGCGTTAAATGACCTAAAAAATCATTTCTGTACGCTCTTACATAATCCTGCTCATGCATCAATGTTTCAGAAGGACCCTTCCCAGGCCACAACCTTCCACCCCTTCCTTCCTGCTCAGTCACCCCGCTCCTTTGTCGGCGACTCCCATCACGAATCATTCCCTAATCTGCAAATCGCATCTAATTTAGATCGTGATGACCTTAACATAGGCCTAAAGTCAAATTACAAATGAATGGAAGGAAAGGAGGACAACAATACTTCAGAATACATGTAATAATTTTAAAACTATGATAATATCCACGCCGACCTACCGAAGGGTATTCCTGCCACCAGAAGGCACGTGGCAAGCACGTGATGCCGGTCTGGAAACCACGCGCCCGTCAGGATGAGGGGCGTGTTGTACGTCAGATTGGTGGCGAAGCCGAACATGAGGCTATAGGTGACGATCATCCACCAGAAGTTGTCCACGAAGGAGCAGATGAAGAGCGCGGTCGAGCCCATGATCACACCGGCCAGCGCGCACGGCCGGCAGCCGAAGAGCATGTATAGGCGGGTCGAAATCGGCTGGCCGACGTACGCAAGGCCGAACCCCAGGGATCCGATCCAACCTGCGTGCGTGAGGATAGAGGGTGGTGAACGAGAGAGGGTCGACATTTGAAGGTGAATGATTGGTCAATAACAAATTACTTGAATTCTTTTTTTAAGCGTCATTTTAAAAAAGGAGATACGCTAAGGAACGCGGTCTTGTAGAAGCTGTTGATCATTCCATTGCTTGCTGTATTTCACCTTGTCAGGCATATCCGTCATTGTAGCTATCTTCGAAAAATACATGACCACGCACTCGCACACGAACACGAACACGAGCAAGCGTAGACACAGAAAGACACATACGTACATGCACTAACACACACGCACACAGTGATCATGGTGATTGGTGAAATACTTACTCACGGACGCCGTATTTTCTTTGTCGTAAAGCTCTAGAAAGGACGGCATTAATTCCCCAAAACTCATCAAGAGTCCCATGAAAGGGACATCCAGAATAAACCCCGCGAAGCACACCATCCAACCCCGCAAGTTCCGGATCTTCCGGATGTATGAAAGCGGTGACGATCGGCGGGGCGATGTCGGTGGTGATTTGGAAAGGAGCGGGTCGGCGGTGGTGGCCGATGATGTCGATTGATCTGGAGTGGGCGACGTCGGCGGCGACATGGCCTCGGCGATGCGGATTGACATGTGGTAGGCCAAGTTGGTTGGAGACGAGTCGCGGGATAGAAGAGGGGATCGCGTCTCTCCCTGATCATATTTGAAAGAAAAACAAATGCGACAATTAAGTATATTAGACTATATTATATTAACCTAGTCGGAAGGTAGTGTTCGCAAACACGCCCATGGTGTAATTTTGTCTATTTCATTTTGGGACTCCTCAGAACGTCTACAATACCTTTTTCCTCTAACATAATTGCATCTACAGTACCTATTCTCACCTTTCAGATGATATGAAGCACGTGCATCATGACTTGTATATAGAATGAGGACATATTAGTTAAACAAACACTACGCACATGCAAATCGCGAAATACGGCTCAAAAAATTAGAAGAGCATTGAAAAGTCCGACTTTTAAATTATCACTATGGCATTGTGGATGTAGTTAACGTTATTGTGGTGTTTATTTGTCATTTTCATTAAGGTTGCGTTAATGCGACACTTTTTTGCCCTAGAATCATGCTTAGAATCATGATTCAAAACGCGTTTCTGCAGAATCACGATTGCGTTCAGACGAAGTTGAATATAAACGTGATTCAGAACGCAGACATGAAACGCGGAAAAGGGGGCGTTTGAAAACGCGAATCACGTTCGATAAAGGTCGCTTGAACGCAACCGGGTTTTGAATCATGACTCTTTGACGTCGTTGTGTCGGCCTATTGCCGGTGTTAGTCAAGCAGTCCACGTAGAAGTCAGAAACGCTGATCTCTACACTATTAGAGATCAGTGGTCAGAAAACTCGCGCGTAAAAGTTGAACTATACTTCTGGATCAAGCTGCGCCCTGCGATGCGCACTGGATTGGCCCTAATCCGAGTAGAAACGTGATTGGAGAGAAGGTCGACATTCGCAATTCAAAGTAGATACCAACATTAACATGATACATGAATGACAATGGGAAGGTCGGAAACAGTTGCAGTAGTCTCTGAGTGAGAAGGCGTTAAAGCACTCCTCTATAACAATCATGATAATCCTACTATTTTGTGACTTATCCGCTGATACCCTCTCGGCTAAAAAAAAAAAAAGCAACGACATGTGAATTGCAAAAACAAACAACTATATTTCGACTAGGATTTGAATCTGTTGTTTCGTATGTCACGCATTTTCAACAGATATATCCTATCTTCGTCATGTTCGTGTCTGCTAATTGTGTATTCCTGTATTCCCGTTTATCCCAAATACTCTTCCCTGTCTCCTACACCACACCTCTCTCTCTCTCTCCCTCTCATCACCCTGTCTTTCTCCCTCTCTCTGTTTCTCTCTCTCTCTCTCTCTCTCTCTCTCTCTCCCTTTCTCTTTCTTTGTATCCCCCCTCTCTCTCTCCCTCTCTCTCTGTATCTCTCTCTCTCTGTATCTCTCTCTCTGCATCTCTCTCTCTCTCTCTCCATGCTCTCTGTCTGTCTGTCCGTCTCTCTCTCTCTCTCTCTCTCTGTATATCTCTCTCTCTGTATCTCTGTATCTATGTATCTCTCTCTCTCTCTCTCTCTCTCTCTCTCTCTTTCAATGAAGCCATTCATAGCTTTAACATGTAGCCCATTCAATCCGTACTTCCCTTGCATCGTGAAGCTTTTTTTTTATCTATTATTGTAATCTATTGTGCTATCTTAATCAATACTTGAGCGTCCTCCCTGAATATACCACCAGGGAAGAGCGTAAACAATGCCACTTAGACTCTGAAGTGTCGGAAATAAATTATGCATTAAGAGGTACATTTTTAAGGTTAAATATGGCAAGAAGCACGAATCTGTATTTTCTTGTTGCTTTAGATTGGTATATCTTCTCAAGGGCGCCGGAAGCGGAAAGGGGGAGCGGGGCGGGCTTGGGGGAAAGTTCCCCAAATCAGCAACATCAGCTTAGTATATACTGCAGATATCAAGTAATTTGAGGTTTGCAACACAATGTGAGATATCACAGGTGAGATTAAAAAATGCATTACAGTCAAAGAATGGTGTATCGAGCAATTAAGACACAAATGAGGAGGTAGAGGAAGATAGAGGAGGTGCGTGGTGAAGAATAATTTGTCTGAAATCGTTGGCAATCTGCTCCCTCTTTCCTAAAAGAACATGCAAAAATGTCATAATAACAGAAACGTTTGAGTTACAAGGCAGGAAGAATCATTAGAGTTTGATCAACCATATAATTCTGCATTATATGTTGTTTGCACACATTAATTATGCATCGTGATCAACATCAAATCAAATCAGAAGATAGCTACGAACTTACATCATTTCATGCAAATAAATTATTCACATCCTTGAAATAATGATGCAGAATTTCTTTTGATTCACCCATCCTCCTACTCCCCACCTACCCACCTTCCGGCGCCAATAGTTCGATAAATAATTCTATATTCTGAATAGGGAGGTCGATATATATTTGTAAGTTGAAGACGAAATGATTTATACGAGATACAATATTCTGCGAACACAAATGAAACATTTTCACCTGCATCCACTTGATGGACATTGATTGCCACTCTGTATGCGAGGCCAGTTCCACCGCCACGACGGCCATTTTGAGATGTATGCACAAAACTCTATCCAGGAGGGATGAGTTCTTGCAGAACTGTTGTATCATTGTCAGTGGCCAGGTTCCTGTCATGGCAATCAAATCCGCATTGCTATCGCATATAAAATTGTGTATCAGAGCAGTCTTGTTACAGACAGACCGTACATTTATTGAGCAAAGCTGGAAGTTGGAAAAAAAGAAAAAGACCTTGCCTCTTTTTTGTGATACTGTCCTAATTGCGTAATTAACCCCGCGTTCCTTTGTGTGTTCTCCTTCGATGAATTCCAAGTGACTAAATGGTGCGATGAACATTATGTCGAAGCTGAATGCTTGGGTGTCTCCACTGCAAGAGTTCCGATGGGAAATACATAATTGCATGCTGAAGACGATGAAGATGATGATGATAATCAGGTCCAGCTGAAGAGGAGAGTGTGTCATCTTTACCCCTGTCCGGTCCTGGATTAGGATGAACATCTCCAGCCTGCAATAGTTCTATTTGGAACGAAGCTGTGCAGTTTGGATAGCAAGAGATTCTCCCCTTTAGAAAGTTCTTTCTGAAGAAAGGACCATGATGATTTGACTGCACAAAGGATTGTTCACTGCAGTGCACGAGACCATTCAGAGAGGCATTTAAGTATAGTATAACAAATACACTAAAATGAACAGACCTCATTGTATTCAACTTGTAATGTGTAACATATAGAAAGAATGAGATCTCCCTTCACTAATTCTGGGTTCAACCGGTATGTTCTCAGTTTGTGCCAGCAACCGTGCACCCACAGTAACAAGCAAGGTTGTCTTCTTTGAAAAGACTATCTTTTCGCTTCACCAATATCCATTTATCAGCTATGAAGGGAAGGGGAGTAAAGGGAAAATCCACCGTGAAGTTATATTAGTTTTAATCATATCAGAAAATAACAACACGTTAGTGAAGTTTTGACAAAAATCCGTCGAAAGATGAGAAAGATATGATGTTTTATGTTTTGATTTTGTCACGTCAAGTGCGAGCTACTCTCCCATATGTTATGTGCTGTATGATTCCATAAATTGCACTTTTGCTGTTTTTTGGTGAAACAATCTTTTCCATTGAGGGGTGTGTGTAAGAACGTGTTTCTAAAAATATATCAAATTTACAAGTAAATTGGTATTCAAGTGCCATCACAACATTAAAAATGTGAACATTGATAACTCTGTTATCCTTTGACGGTTATTATCCAAATCGTCACTTATTTGTTTCTGTCATGTTTTTGTGTTTATTGAAACTAACTTCAGGGTTAACTTTCCATTTGAATTTAAAAAATGATCACCATAAATTATCCCTTCTGCTCGCTAACCACTCGCTATCACTACTATCTTGCACCGACAATCGTCTAATAAGCACCCATTTCTTACCTTTGTGTGTGATATGACATCATTTGATTTGATTTATTCTTTTCGTGTATTTCTAAAACAACAATACAGCAATTTCAAAATCATGACTATCTTGCCAACAATGTAATCCATACTCATGTCAGCGTTCTTAAAAATATTGTCCATGTTATAAGCGGTCAGTTACGTGCAATATTCAATCAATGTTTAAAATTAGGGGGTTTCCTGATAAACTGTCCCTGTTTTCAAGGGTGGCTCACCTAATAAAATAATGAACTTTCGTCTAATCTCTGTCTTGCCTGTTTTCTCTAAAATCTGAGAAAAATGTATATGTACAGGAATTTCAAGTTTTATTGCCCAGTGCAATATATCATATTCAAGTCAGTTTGGTTTAAGGGCAGGGCATTCCACTTCGTGTGCTCTTGTAAATCTTGTTCATATAATTGTAAATTCTGTTCATAACAATGACATTTTATTTGAGATATTTCTTGATCAAATTACAATCATATGGGACTAGGGGAATTGCATTAAATCTCACGTCAAGCTACCTAAGTTAACAATGTGTTACTATTGATTAATACAATTCAAGTTTCAAGAGCATAAAATGAGGGGTGCCCCAACTGTCTATTATCATTTCCTTTATATATTAATGACGTTTCAAAAATGTAAAATACCCTGGGTTTCAAAATCTTCGCAGATGACGCAAGTGTTTTCAAATCCGACAGAGACTTTGATTCACTCCATAATAATTGTAGCCGTGAAATCAAACTCATTTCTACATGGATGATTAATAATAAACGTGCAATTAATGTGACAAACACTAAAGTTATGATATTTACAAATAAATTTTGGGCCAATCCAATTAAAAAAGAACTGTGCAATAGTTATGTACACGCAACATGAAATAACTTGTCAGCGAATATTGGAATTATGTATAAGTTGAATTAATTTCCGAAACATATTCAAATATGATATAACTAAATAATAATCCCATTTATGATTTTCGGTATTGTTGCTTGGAGTATTGTTTTTGCCACGCATTTAAACAGACTAATCAAACTTCAAAAACGTGCAGACAGAATTATAGATCATGACATTTTTACTTCTCATGATGCAATATTAAAGACAGCCAGTCCCTTTTTCAGATCACCACAAAACCGTCGAAACATTGGCAAAACATAAAGAGAAGTGTTAGCAAGCTCTATATTCACAATTTGAAACTGATACGTAGTGTAAAATTCAAATAATGCACGTAAACAACGTCTGATTAATAGTCTTTACCCCAGGCTCTTAGCAGCTTGTGTTGAAACATGTGCTTTATTGATTAATCTGTTAATTAAATTATAAAACGCATTATGAAAAAAATTGTTCTTCAGAAGGAATCATCTCCAAAGTTTGGTAGTTACTCATAAAATTAGGATTTCACACACGCGTAATAACCACATAGATACTGCAACAAAGACTAATACTTTTTTCGTGGTACGAAAAAAGTCGGTTTGAAATTTAACGGCTGAAATTTTTTACATATACAGAAAGCTTCAACATGCTATATTCTTAGAAATGGTCTTGAATCACACTTTCTTCAAATTACGATCGTGACAGATGATTTCAAATTTTAAGCTTGCAAAAGGGACTGACAATCTTTAAGGTATTTCAAATGTCCGTCTCCGTGTGTATATGATGGGTATCATCAAGAAGAGAAACTCCTTGCCAGACATATTTCTTGTCAATAAAGACATGTTAATAGAGCAGTGCAAATATTTGCGTTAATCTAATCATGGACCCTACATGATCTAATGAAAAACATTCGTGATACAATTCTCGTACATATCATATACATAATGAAAAACAGTGTAAGCAACTGATTAGTCTGGTTGGTATATAGACCAATCAAAATGCTTACCCGAGGCAATTGTGATCCTCCACCGATCTGTAATCCTGGTATCGGCTTTCAAAAAACTCAATTTTTAAAACTCACAGCTGATGAAAATGAGGAAATGTGACTGTCCTTCATTAGACAGGCGAAGTCGACCAATCGCCCTACTTGTTCAGTCGATCACCGCACAATCAGCCTGTGATGTGTACAGTGATCTACAAACTAAATCTTGACTGCGATCGTATAAAACTTCTATAAGCCTATCACCTATCAGGGATTTTTTTAGGAATGGTTGGACAAAAAAATCGGTATTACACGATGATCAGTTGCAGGACAGACCTGACGTGACCTGTTAAATATATGCAGTGACATTCCAATCGGTCGTAGAAGTTTGCCGTCAACTTTTCATATCACCCAAAAGAACATGATTGTGACGCAATACTGGTGAAAATACTGGCACTGCACTCGTCGGATTGGAGGAGATAGAGGCCACCGAGTGGGAGATGTTTTGCAGAGCGATATTCGAAGCGCGAATTCTCCGAAGTGTTCTCATTAATCTCCAACACGAATAGAGTTCTTCAAAGAACCCCCCCCCCCCTTTTTTTTGTGGGGGGGGGGGGTGAGTTAAATTGTGAGTACGTAATCTTGCTAGTGGTATTTTTTACACGGACAAAGTTGGGAGGCAATCATGTAATTTGTATTCGTTAAAGGTGCAAGTGTTTCATATCAGTAGAAAGCTGAGAATAACTAGTCTTTGCTCATGTTTTTTCTTGCTTGGTATACCAAATGGATATTATCAATTTGAATCACACCCACATCTCACAACCTCTGTATCACCTCACCAAGAAAGGAGTCCACTTTCTCTGGACTGATGAATGTGAGGAATCGTTCAAGTGCTTCGAACTGCTCTTATTTCACCTCCTTTTCTCGCCTACCCTGTCTTTTCAGAGCCCTTCTCCCTTCACACTGATGCTTCCAGCTTTGCAATCGGTGCTGTTCTCACCAAACAGATCGGCGGTGCCGAGCGTGTCATCGCGTACGCGAGGCCATTCTATGTCTCAAGCAGAACGTCGGTGGTCGACCTATGGCCGCGAGTTATGGGCTATGAAGCACTTCAAACATTATCTCCTTTCTACTTTTTTCACTATCATTAGCGATCACAAGCCTTTGGTAGGGTTGCGAAATCTCTTTAAAGTTGATATTCATAGAAAATCCAAAAATATAGCGATCCATATATCAATGGAAAGCTGAAAGTGTGTAGAAGTCAAATGTATTCATTATTTCGCTTATAAAGTAACACAAAAGAAATAAAACAGTTTTTGTAACGCATCTCATAGTGCTACGAACCCTGCCGTTTGCCGTCCGCGAAAAGAGCGATTTTTGATGACGTAAGTTGAATGGACACGTAAGCCATCTCCAGCCGCTACATTACGTGTTTTATACGTATAGCTCTAGTATATCGTCCTGACTAAATATACCATTTAAGGCTATATTTCACTGTCTTTTAGATTTTTCTTGTTAGTAACATTTGAGTAAGTCTTGCACAAATCTAAGAAAAATAATCTCAGCAATAATAAAGTAAGAAAATGAAAATATTCTGACCTTCATCGGGAGGTTTTACATTGAAATACGAAGTCGAGTCTACTGAATTTAATACGAGCTGTCGTTCGGAAAAGTTAGTTTTCTTGCACTTGTACGTTTTGTAGAGGTTATGTCATCTAACGACCTTTCAATTAAGGCTTACAGATATCTCAAATAATGTTGATAGAAGACTTAAGATAATATAATCTAGATATCAAACACTCTATATTTTTTTCGAAAGATTTGTTGACGTTCAACGTCATACATACTGCAGTACGATTATGCACGCGCGCGTACGTCATTATAGCCCATGCATATCGCGACTGCATATCGTACGGTATAGCCTTACTGGTGCATTCGCATTCCATGATTACAATGCATGCTCGCTAATGCAAGTAAATTGTGTCATGTCTAGACGTATAACTGCACATCAACATTTTATGTTTATGAAAGGGAAAGACAATCAACTGACAACAACTTTTGCATGTATGTATATTGTGTACTATACTTGTGGTCTCTTATTGCGCGAAATATAAACTGGTTTGTCAACATGAACGGTATCATAGTACATGTACATGTACATGTCTGCATCGTAGTTTTAATCTCATACAATTTCATCAGGATTGTTGACAGAACGATCGAGTCCTGTTCTTTTTTCTGTTTCGTCCCGGCCAACCGGTAGCTAGCTCGACTTAGCGCTACTGCTACGGCTACGCTGAGCATGCACGGATCGGGCCCACGGTTATTGCAAACTCGCGCACTAAGTTTTGGAAAAAATAAATACACTCGAGTCTAAATCATTTCAACTTCATACAAATTTTCGGTGCTGTTTGGATCAAGCCTGGCATGATCCTGGTTGCCCCTTGGCCTAGCATCCCCGTAGTTTTCCATTTGTAGATCGAGATCGACATCTTCTTGAAGTTCAGGTTCTGGTTCATGCCGGTAAGCAATCTCTACAGCGTCCGTAACAACACCATTCGTACTCGCAGCTTGAGCCTGAGGAGCGTTTGATTCATCATCAAAATCTCCCACTTCACCTTCTTCGATTTCACTATCTGGTCCACTACTAGAGCTAATACTCTCGTCTTCAAGTTCTTCTTCAAAATTGTCGATTTCAAAATCTAAATCGAGGTCCAACTCATTGGTCTCATCCATTGTTGAAGTCTAAAAAATAGTTCAGTTCGCGAAACGTAATTTGCTGTTCGGTACGTACACGAAAGCTGCACGTGACCGATTGTCAAATGAAATCATGGACATTCAGTTACGTCATGCAGTGTGTCCTACTTTACGGGACGTAAATTGGGCAGATTTCGAGAGGGAATTTGAGTAGTTTTTGTTTGGATATTTCTGCGCTCCTGGTTTGTTTTAAAGTTTGGGATTAGCGTTATAATGATCATCAAGTTATAAACTTTACAATGATATCAAATTCAACCGTATTTAAAATCAATGAATATCAACTTTAACAGCCATGAAGCGTCTGGTAGACGGAGTCGATGGGCCCTGGAATTAGACCCACTTGACTGCACAAATAGGGCAAGAAGCATGCCAATGCCGATCGTTACACTATTACGCATTCCAGACACGTACTCCCACGTGGCAGCTACTGCTTGGCCATATGTGGAAACCCCCACGTCTCCCGCGTCCTTGCCCTTTTCTCCTACGACACCACCTTCCCATACGCCTCCTTCCTCCCGTCCTCCCGCTCCGTCTTGTGATGATCGACCCTCACAGTGACGAGTGCCATTCGCATGATCCCCCCTTCCCCGTTCACCACCCTCCTCCCTGTTCTCCCGACGCCCCGATTCCTTTCTCTGCCGTACACCGCCTTGATGACTCTCTTTTAAAATCATGCTGGTTTCTGTGCCTCGATATTAGAAAAAGGACACCGTCTTCACCATTCTCAGCACCGCCACCCTGTGATTCGTGAAGCGATGTCCTGGGTGCGGAATGGTCGTTTTTTAAATCCGCCATTTCACATTATAAGATTGCAGTGCGGAAGTTCTACAATATGAAGGACAGCTTGATTGTGCGTGACGGTCTTCTCTACAGGGCAAAGAAAGTTACCCAGTGCTTGACCCGCGGTGCTTGATCCCTGAAGTTCTGTCATTGTTGCATGGTTCCCCATTTGCGGGCCATTTTGGAGCTAAGAAAACAATCCAGAAAGCGGGAAAACTCTGCTACTGGCATGGGATGCATGGGCCGGATATCAAAGATTTCTGTCTCAGGTGTGAGCCGTGCCAGCCTCGGCGAAATCTCGTCCCCGCCCTTCGCGCCCCACTCCAACCCCTTGCCGCGTCTCGCCCTTTTGAACGTATTGCGGCTGACATCACTACACTTCCTCTCACGTCTGATGGCTATCGTTATGTTCTTGTAGTAATGGACTATTTCTCAAAATATATGTCAATTTGTACCCCCCCCCCCCCCCCCCCAAAGACCAGACAGCTCTCACAGTCGCTGAGTGCCTTTTCGACAAGTTGGGCAGGCAACACTGCATGCCGAATTCGATCCACTCTGACCAGGGCCGCCAATTTGAGTCTCAACTTTTCAAAACCCTGTGTGCGAAGCTCGGAATCGAAAAGACCCGCACTACACCCTATCATCGTCAATCAGTTGGCATGGTTGAACGCAACAACCGAACTCTGAAGCAAGAGTTAGGTAAACGCCTCCATAATGCGGGACCTCAATGGGACCGGATTTTGGGCCAGGTAGAATTGGCATACAATACTTCTCCTCACTCATCCATCACCGGCTACACTCATTTTTTTCTCATCCATGGACGTGATGCCCGTCTCCTTGTTTCTGTGTTTTTTGAGGCGCACATCTTCCCGTCCCCGTCCCCATCCCCATCCCCTCCCGGCTACAATGATTACGCCACTGATCTGCTTGCCCGCGTCGACTACACGTTCGAACGAGCATCCGATCACGCTGAATCGGCCCGTGCTTCACAAAAGCACCACTATGATGCCCATTCATGCTTTACTCCGCATAAGGTGGACGATTTAGTCTACATCACAGACCCCGCACATTCCCATAGTAAACTGTCACCGCACTGGGTCGGACCGTACCGGGTGACAAAGGTTGATACAAATGGTGTTGTTTACCACCTTGTTGACCCTGCTCAACCGACTGCACAGCACAGGGTCGGTCTGTTCTATAATTACACATATTATTACGTCTGTCCTCCCTCTGGCTCCCAAAACAAACAAATAACACAATAATACATTTCAATTATTGTGGGATAGCCTGACAACGACTACTGGGAGCCGGCCTTTTATTATGAATAAATGTTTAACAAACATTTCTTATGTTGGCATCATGTATTTTAAATTTGGTGCACGCTCAATTTGTATTTATTATGTTTAACTTGTGTCCTGGTTTTGCAATCTCTTTGGAAATGTTTTCTTTTCATGGTTTGATTAAGTAAACTCATCGATATCATATTTAATGTTAGACTTGTAGTTCAATTTCTTTTCTTTCATTTTTGAGTTGTTTTATTTTCCCTATTTTTGTTACGTATGGTTTTGTTATGTTTGAGCTGTGCTTTTCACGAGTTTCACATTTGGTATCATTTATGCTCTACATTACTCCTTACTGAATCTTATCACACATATAGGGGTCTGGTACATGTTATATTTCTTGCATATTGTTATTCGATTATAATCGCAAGTCTCTGGTATTGGTTTTACAGTTGTGGTTGCATGAGAACATGCTCGCCGTATTCTTTTATATTTGTTCTTGCTTAATTATTTGTTGATCCCATTTATTGTGACACTTTGCGTCGTATGAATCATAATGTTGTTATGTTTATGATTGATGTTCATTGTGTAATAATCTCAACCTCAGTTCTCCTCGTTTTCTCATGCATTTTATTGGTTGAGACGAGGACGTCTCTTTTGGAAAAATGGGGCGAATGTAAGAACCAATTTCCCCAGTAGAATCTGTGCTTATAAGACACAAAAATGAACCACAGATTATCACCAGTCCAGGTCATTAACACTAGAGTGAAGATTGCCACCCACTCTCTCTCTCTCTCTCTCTCTCTCTCTCTCTCTCTCTCTCTATCTTTCTCTCTCTCTCTCTCTCTTTCTCTCTCTCTCTCTCTCTCTATCTCTCTCTCTCTCTCTCTCTCTCTCTCCCCTTATCTCTCTGACTCTCCTAAGCCTTGCAATCAGTTTCTTTCTAAGATTAATACTATAATTATACTCCCATTCGTAAGTGTGTAGAGTCCTGTACTGTGCAATTAGCACGTCAATTACACTCCCATTCATACGGGTGTGGAGTCCTGCACTACTGTAATTGCACTCCCATTCATAAGGCTGTGGAGTCTTGCTCGAGAAACCTCCCACATATATAATCATATTCCTCCCTGATATATATTGGACACTCTGTTCCAGAAAAGCTAATTTGAATTTTATACCACCACCAGGTGTAGACGTATCTCTCTTTAGCCGCCTCTTGTAGGTTTAAAGTGCTAAGTCACAGAGAGAACACAGTTTCTTCGTAACACAGTATCACACATCTTCTTATCACATCTTCGTATATTCAGCATATTCAGTATTACAACCTCCGGTGTATATTCAACTCTACTACTTCTACTACTATGATCTCATAGTGATCATACTACATCCTACTTGATATATTTATATATCACTGCTTATTTTGGATTCGTCAATAAAGGATCATGAACTTTAATATTCCTCGTCTGTGTCTTCATATCTTTCGTCGTCATCTTCTTCATTGAGAGACCACGATACCACATAAATCAGACACTCAACATCACCCCAGTCAGACTCTCACAATAGCAAGGATAAATGAAGCAGAGCTCAGCCCAATACCTCCTTCATCATGTAACTTTCTGAATCGTTAGGTCACATTGCCATGTTTTTTTATTTAACTTGCTGTATTGAGAAACTTTATTGTAATAAACTTAAGCAGAATTTTAGGAAGAAAATGCTTATCACAACCACTGACACATTAAGTATGACTTAAGTATATTAGTGACAAGCGTAACACTTAAGTTTGTCACTCATGATAATGGCATGGTTGTATTATGTTGTATTACTTCTTAACATGTTAATCGGTTAACATGGTTAGCAGTCACAATTGCTGTAAAAAGTATTTTCATTGATTCTTTGTTGGTTATGAACATTATCAACATATGTGTTAAACATTGCGGCACACATTTTCTAGATATCGTCGCATTAACGGAGATATCGCACATTATTGAGGCCGGTTAAAGATTCACTGAACCGAGTGGGCGATGTTTTATGTCAGAGCGATATTCGAAGCGCGAATTCTCCGACATGTTCTCGGTAAACATGTTCATCAGTAAACATGGTAAACAGTCACAATTGATATCAAAAATACTTTCCCTGATTCTTGTTTGTTTGTTATAAACATTATCAACATATGCGTTAAACATTACGGCACACATTTTCTAGATTTCGAAGCATCCATAATCGCACACATGAAACACACAATAGCCATCTCTCATAAAAGAAATTTGTCTTGTTTGAAGTACATGTATGAACATGAAATCACGGGTTCATGATTACATCCCGGTAGAGTGATCCTCCCAGCATAGGTGGGTACCATAACAAACAACCTCATCAGGAACCATCGCTGATATAATATTGTAGGTGTGTCTTCTATGTGTGGTTACACAAGCTACAATCTACACATGTTTTGTATGTTTTCAATTTTATTTTATTTCTTCATGCGGCAGGACACAACGCCAAATAAAAAGATTTACCAGTATAGGCCTACATGATACATGTACAGATCACAAAAAACAGACGTTCGGAGCAGATTTTATGTGCAAGAAGCGTTTAACCCTCTTTGTGTTGTTGTTGTTGTTGTTTGGTGTTAGTACGGAAGATGTTGATCATCGCGGTAGTAATATCGCTAGAGCAGTAATCTCTTGTCTCACGATAAGGCAAACTGGAACCTGTGGAAATTGCGACGCTTCGACCGCTACTGCTAGTCTTCGTCAGGCAATGTGGACAATCGTCGCTGCGCGCGTCTTTTATAGCGTAAGCTTTTGTTGTTTTTTAATTGTCTGTGTAGTGCTTACGTACCGAAATGTTGCAGTGCCCAATAAGGGCTAATGTACAATGTGCACATTCTGATCATCTCATTACAATTTGGGGTGATAATATGAGCACACAGGTCATATGGAAGTCATACTTACATACATTTTATATCACATTTCACTAAGCACATGTTAATATTGGCAGTTTCCTTCTTTGGTAGTTTACAACTAGCGGTACTTGTTGTGTTTCAGACATAATGCTTTGTCTCTTTTCTACAATAAACATTTCGTAGTAGGGGTATTACGTTCTGTTCTTTCCTTTTTTGATATGGTTTAGTGTTTTTGTTTTTTTTCATCGAGTCCGAAGACTGGATAAGTGGGATATACTGCAATAAGCCACTTCGTAATTTCAATTTGCGCATGAGCGGATTATTGCTGGCAGATTACAAACTGGTCTATTAGAGCCCAGGGACCATATTCATGAAATCTTACTAAGCCTAGTTAGTTACTAAAGTGCATCGAAATGCATGCATTGTAGTAACCAACTAGGCTAGAAAGCTTTCATGAATATGGCCCCAGCTGGTCGCTAGATACAAGAACATATCATGTACACATTATGTGCACCATCTCCACTCCCTGTGAAGTATTCCATTCCTGCTGCGCGATATTGGCGCTGGGTCAAGATCAGTCACACAATCGTCCACTTTCTACCAGGTACACATATTCCTGGGTGGAGCGCAGCAATGTGGATAAAATATCTTGCTGAAGAACACAAGTGCCGTGGGTGGGATTGAACCTGGGACCTTGAGATCTCCGGTTACAGTTTACAACTACTACACCACGACACCTCCTTAAGTGTGTTTTTAGTGTAACAATTGTAATTGTATTGTGAGACGATCATCAGATGTTTAGGTATTACAACCCTTTGCTCACCATTCATGATGTTCCTGTCTAGCTAAGATGAAGTGAGATAGAAGCTACGATACACGGAGGGTATTAATGTTGATTTAATTACGTGAGTCGTGCTTTGTCTCATTATGAAAGTCTGATTAAAAATCGGTGGATTTTTCTCATTAATATTAGATGATGAAGTGTTCACAAATTTACGAATAATAATGGTAGTTGAATGTGTTTCTTCTTTTTTTTTTATAGAATTCAATAAAGATTTTATGATTATGATGCCGCAGAGATTATCTACGGTGTTCTGCGTAAATACTATGATGTTCATATAGTGTCGCATTTCCCCTGCAAGTATTTAGCTTCACATGTATATTTAATGGATTATGAATCACACCACGTAATTTCACCCATGCCAGACCATGTGATGCTGCCATAGACGTACATCAATGGTGACATCGATAACTACTCACGTCTGACTGCCCATCGTGTACGCCCATGCTCACGATCACGGGGAAGACTTTTCACTTTAAGAGTTCCGATCGTTGACCCTGCAGACGAACTCCACCAAATCTTGGAAACTCGACTGGACGCACTTGGCTGAAGATGCTGCGACCTGATGTCATTCTTAAAGATGGTGATAACTGGTGATAACACTGGCTATTGTTATAAAAATACTTTTGAAAATCGCTGTTTCTGTATCGACGTTTGCAAAGTTCACACTAGGAAGTCGTATTCTTTGGGGTGGCTTTGGAAGATGCCAATGTAATACGAAATAGCCATTAGGAAGACTTGCCGGTACACTGTTCACGATGTCAAGCGTGGTTAATCTTAGGAAGTTTCCCAATGGCTAACGCGCAGCTAGCCTTGTTTTTCGTTTTCGCTTTCTATTATTATATCTTTAAAGGTGATGCGCTCGACAAGAAATACGGCCAGGTATGCCGGCAACAATGAATAATTGATTATCCCTATCGATGGGACTCTGAATGGCGTCTTCGATTGGTAGGTATTTGTCCCTTCTCAGCTTGTTGGGGCGGGGGAAGGTTGCAGCTATTGTCAAGAGGGAGGAAGGGTGATCGATTGTTTGGTGGATAACCAACTCCAACCGTGGCGTAGCCTACTCTGCCCCTTAAAATGACCCAGCTTCGCAATTTTGTTTTCAAAGATAGCAAACGGCAAAACAACACGGACAAACACATTAGTAGCCATGCAAAGATATGACAGGGGAAGCTGCCCCCCCCCCCCCCTCCCCCTTCCCCTCATATTTTTTTTGGGGGGGGATTTGTCGTCACGAGATGCATTTTGTTACCAACAATCAAATAACAAATCAAAAGTCCCAACATTCTACCGACAAAATGTCTCTTTTGCCGACAAAATAGAGTATCGCAGCGTGAAGTCAAGACAACTGGGTCTAACTGTGTGGGTAGAGCATACGTCGATGGTCACAGCGGGGGCTCTTATTGGGAGGCCCGCCACTTGCCCGCTAGACAATGTCAGACCTGTTAAATTGTCGCTTGAGTGATGTCGTTGAGAACCTGCATAACAATGGATATGACGTCATCATTTCGATACTTTATGCCTGTATCTGATATATGTGACAGTTTTTTGAACGGACAATATATGCAAAAAGATATAAAAAAAAATGTTGTTATCTGATTACTAAATTTGTAGGCTGCAGGCAAAAGTAAAGAATTGAAAAAGTCACTTAAAAGTTCAACACAAGAGTACTTCTTGCAGAGGCGAATGTGCCCCTCCTATGATAAAAGTGCTCGTGCTGTATGGGCATATGTATCCTTCAGTGATACCATGACATGTACTCACATATTTGATATATTTGGTAGGCAAGGTATGATGTTATTCGCACTTTATTAAATGCCTTTTCTTTAGAGCAGCTCTTACCAACGTAAGACCCGTAAGTGTCGAAAAACCGGAATTCATTTAACATTGTTATCATTATCATGTGCCCTCACTCTGGGTGGATACACTTCGATTACCAACCAAACATACATTTTGCAAGCTCGTCGCTTGCTTCTTTCGCTCGCAAACAGAATACAAATATTTAAAAGGCTAGTTATGTTTCTTTGTTTCGAGGAAGGTGAATCAAGTTCTGTCAATTTCATTGACAATCCTGGTACAAAAATAATAATAATAATGATGATATATAAATTTGTAGAGTGCAGAAACTATTCCATATGGTATATATTCGACTCATAAAATGCTTGTTGTTAATTAAACAGATTTGAGCTTTGATTAAAGTTTTTTACGGATGGTGCTTTCCTAACTTGCATGGGTAAAATATTCCAGAGCTTGGGGGCTAAGCAAGCAAATGCTCGATCACCTATAGCATGCCTAGCGTTACTTATGTTTTGAAGGATAGAATCTGTAAAAGCAGAGGATCCGTTTATGATTACTGGTTTTATACCTCATAAATAACTGTAATGTAGCCGAGAGCTTGACAAAGAAATGCTTTGTATACAAGTAATAAGACTTGCTAACTAATATTGGTTTCTTAGTATTGGCGTGATGCGTGTATATTTCGTACAAACACAAGCCTTGCACAGGGGTTTTGCACCCTCTGCAATTTCAATAATTGAGAGTCAGGGATCCCATACAGTAGACCATTACAGTAATCCAGTTTGCTAATGATGCATGCATGAACAATCTCTTTTGTAACATCTATATCTAAATATTTTCGGATACGACGAATGTTATAGACCATTTAATATGCCAATTTACAAACAGTAGTCAAGCCGTTTAAAAAGTAAAAAGGGTGAGCTCGTTCTAACTCATGTGTGTCGCATTGATCAGTTGATGCTTTTTTTTTTTATTAAAGTGAGGTACTCCCATTCAAGAACGCACTGTATTTGAAATACACGTAATGTTGTTTAACTTTTAAGACAATTCTAGTCTTGCCTATATGAATGTTGAAGCAAGCACAACATGTTTTATTTTTCTATGCCGGTATATAACCTTAACCAAGCCTAATGAGCCTTTTTATCGTAAACAATAGCTTTTAAATCAGACTTAATAAAATCAGTTGTTAACCTCGTCAAACATGCATTGTATGAGGGTATGCATGTAAACTATGTTGGTGAGTGGCTTCCGTCTATGGGGGAATGGTTTAAGAGCTGTCCCTTGTTAGAGAGAGAGAGGGGGGTAGAGAAAGAGAGGAGGAGAGAAAGAGAGAGAATGTGGCGTTTATTGATTGATTGTTTGATTGATTGTTTTTTTTTACCATGATCATCATTGACAAGAAAATATGAAAATACTTAACATGCCATTTCTATTGAAAATTACATTACATGGATACATGAATACTTAATACACATGTCGCAATAACATTTTAAAAACTGTCAGAGATGGTTTATAACTAATAGTATTATTGAGTCAGATAGCTAGTCGAGCCTGACTCGTATTTGATTACAAATCTGTTGAGAAAAAAGACATAAAGAGCAATAGCTTCATACATGAATTGTATATGTGTTATGACATTTTATGAAAATAATTTTATCATCAATTTCAAAAGCAGTTCGTATTACACTTTGATTAATGTTCCATACAAAAAGATGTTTTGCATTTTGTTTGATTTACATACGATATATAATGAAACTTTTTTTTTTAAATGATAAATCAAAGTAAATGTACAAACAAGTTCATTCATCGTAATGAAACATAATAGGTAATACATAACAACAAATTACTTTTCACTTAATAACATGTCTAAAATAGATGTTAACTGTAGGATTATTTGCAACACCCCAGTCATGTCTTTTCGAAAACCACATCGAAATGTTTTTGCTCTCAAAGTTTGTGGGATTGCGTTCTAAAAAAATATTTCCCGCAAAGGACATTGGGAATTTCCCATGCATTGTTTTGAAAAGGGGGGGGGGGGGGCGAAGTTGTTGGTCTTCTTTTTGTCGCGTTGAATAATTATGTTGTATGACACTACAATAATCCTTAAAAGCATGTGGCAACTTGTCATGAACTAAATCAGACATGAATTTACATACAGATAATTTGTGCAGGTGATATTATATTCAACAATATTAGTTCTTCAAAAAGAGATTGAGTATGGGCACGATATCATGGCACGTACAGCCATTTATAGAATATACAATTAAAATTTGATTTATATGTACTACTCCAAATGTCAATGCCATATGTAATGTGGGGTTGAATAAATGCTTTGCACAGTATAACATAATTAGAGTATGACTAGGTACAAAATATCGTAATTTCAATAAAATACCAACCTTCATTCTGGGAATCCCATGTCAAATGTTTATCAATGTGTATGCCCGCAAACGTAGCAACATGTACTTCTTTTATTTCCTGCCCATATAATTCCAATTTACCCTGAATGTTAAACCTTTTTCTTCGGCTGCTTAGCAACATGTAATTTTTTTTAGATGTTAACTGTAAGTTTATTTACAACACACCCGTCTTGTATTCTCCGTACATGGTAATTTACTTCATTGACATTTATATCAATTTCCTTTTTTGAAAAAGTATGGAAAATGTTAGAATCATTAGTAAATAATCTGAAGTTAAGAAGTCAATTGCAGACGGCAAGTCATTAATGTAAATCAAAAATAATGTATAATGATGTATAAGATAATAATACAGAGCCCTGTGGAACACCACATATCAGCCTTTTCTCTGAAGAAGATTCCTTATATTCCACAAACTGATAACGATCTTTCAAATAACTTTCGAACCATTTAAGTGGGAGGCCACGGATACCCTAATGTGAAAACTTCCGAAATAATATTCCACGATCAATGGTGTCAAAACACTTTCTGGAAATCCACATATATTGCTTTTAACACTAAATTAATGACATTGACAAGGGATAACTTTGTGCTATACTTCTTTCGAAACCAATACTGATGTCTTTATAAGATATTGCAATTTTCAAGAAAACTTATAAGACCCTAATACCTAATACTGCATGTGAGTACTGATATTGGTCTGTGATTTCCAGAATCATCTTTACTGCCTTTCTTAAAAAGTGGGGTTACTTTTGCTGTTTTAATCTCATCAGGTAATTTACCACAGGCTAATAACAGATTGAATATATGTGACAGTGGTTCCGACAAAACAGGAGCTCCATCTTTAAGCAGACGCACTGGAATATTACCATGACCACAGGCCTTTTTTTTTACATCTAGGGAACGAATGAGATCTAAGACTTTGTGTTTAGTCACAGGTTTTCAGAATAAGGATTGCTCATTTACCTATAGGCTTACAGTCATGAACTGAATGATCAGAATTTGGCAACGCTTCAGCTAATTTTGGCCCTATGCTTGAAAAGAAAATCATTGAATTCATTTCCAATGTCCTTTTATGAGGTCATCACTATTTCATTTCATCAATCTTTTTGATAAGTTTGTCCACAGTGGTACCTTTGATTTTCGTTTTGAATTGTCCATGTCTTTTTTTGTGTTATGTTCACTCTCATTCAACAAAGTACTACAATATGTACGTTTGGCAGTTTTAAGAACTGTTGTTAATGTATTGCGGTAATTCCGATATTTTTGCAAAACATGCACATTATGGTTGGATTTGATAACTTTTGAGTACAACTTCTATTTCTCATGGATAGACTTATAAATACCTTTAGTTATCCATGGCTTTTTTATGAATGCCCTGCACCCTGTCCCCTGTCATCACTTTGATAGGTGCATGAGAAGAGAGAAGATACTGGTGGCCATGGTGCGTGGAACCACGCCATCGCAGAAAAAGGGGCGAATTAGTCAAGAGGGCAATGGTCAGTATACTTTTTACAGTTCAAGATGAGAAAGAGAGATAGAGAGAGAGGGGGGAGATCAACAGAAAGAGACATAGAGAGAGAGAGGAGGGGGAGGGATAGAGATAAACAGAGGGAAACATAGAGAGACAGACAGAGAAAGACATACAGACAGCGAGAAACAGGGAGAGACAGAGGGAGGGAGAGACAGAGAGACAGAGAGAGAGAGGGGGGGAGAGAGAGACAGACAGAGAGACAGACAGAGAGACAGACAGAGACAGAGAGAGGGGGGAGAGAGACGGGGGAGGAGGAGGAGAGGATAGAGGTGCATGGGAGGGGATCAGATGAGGAAACAAGATTGAAGGCGTGATGGATAGGGAGAGAGAGAGGGGGGGAGAGAGAGAGAGAGTGGGGGGGAGAGGGAGAGAGGTCAGTTGGAAACAAACATAATAGATGACCAGAAGAGAGAATGTGGGTGGAGAGAGGTAAAAAGAGAGATGATACCTCGTCATTGACCATGTTGACGGCGAAACTAAGGCAATAATTTTTATCAAACTGTGTTGTGATATGCCTACATGCTGCATGCGACACGTCGTAAGATAGAGACAGAGAGACTGTGGCTCCCCCCCCCCCCCTCCCTCCCTCTCTCCTTCCCTCTCTATCACGCCTTCAATCTTGTTTCCTCATCTGATCCCCTCCCACGCATCGTGTTGACAGCTACAATGTTAACTTGCACTAAATATTCAATGCATTTTATTGTACATAAATGCATGCATCTGTAACATTCACAAGGTTGTCATCTCCTGATGACACAAGAGCACAAAACCATCCCATTATAGCTTCATGTAGCTGCTTTAAGGGATTCCTGCATCAAGTATCAAGTAAAGGCATAGAATTTCGCCCTTAAATACAACATGGAATATAGAAGAACAATGAGTGAAGGTGAGTGAGTAAGAGAGAGAGGGGGGGGGGGGGAGGGGGTATCCTGTTCACGCATTATTAGACAGACGAGTGTATTTCAAACTCGTCTGTCCCGTTACCAATGTGCTGTGGCAAATTTGTACAGGGGAAATTTTTTGAAGCGTACAAAACCTTGTAAAGTTCAAATCAATAAATTTCTTTAAAATTTTTGTTATCATTGGCTGGTTCATATAATAGACAAAACAAAATAATATGAATTTAAGGGATTTATGCAAACATTACAGTTAATGTAACAGAAATGTACCCATTACTGTGGACAGGCCCAAATCATTCAAAGGACGTTTTGGACTGACGACTTTAATCTGATGAACTTTCCATGATCTTTGTCATGTTTGTATACCTATCTGATCTTTGGTCTTAATCGGGTTACTCAAATCTCTTACTTCTTTCTTTAGTTCCTCTCGTAATAGCCTCATTCCTTCGTCACATTTGACTGATTGCCATAACATTTCATAACATTACACCAACATTACATCGACCATAAAAACAATTGAACAACCATTCTTCGGAACTCAAGGAAATCGTTTCACTGCAGTCAATTTCAATCCTTTAAACGCAATATGAAAAAAAACATGGGATGTTATCAACGAAGTACTAAACAAATCATCCGAAAAACTAAACTAAACTTACAATCGACGGCGCTGATACCAATAACCAAGAAGACATAGCGAACCACTTCAATTCATACTTTGTTTCCATTGGAGAGAACCTTGCTAGCACTATACACCCAGCAAAAGAAAACTATTACGATTATGTAATGTACGAGTGTAAACTCGATGATCTTCTTTACACCCACGCATACACACGAAATTATCGACATAATGAGCAACTTACCTAACAAACCGAGCTGCGGGCATGACAACATCAACAACATTCTTATAAAAAAAAAAAAACATAGGTTCGTTGATCATAGAGCCCCTTACTTACATATTTAATCTTTATCGCAGTTCAGGTGTATTCCCAACTTCAATGAAAACTGCCACAAGAAAGGGAACATCCCTTAAATGGGAAACTATAGACCTATACTCACTTCTTTCTTCAAGATTCTCGAAAAAAATATTTATACAAGAACCATCAAATTTCTCGACAACAATAATGTAATATGTAACTCACAATTCGGATTTAGGACAAAACACAATACCTCTCACGCCATCCTTATTCTGCTTGAAAAAGTAACCATCGCATTAGACTCTTAAGTACATACAGTTGGTATTTACCTAGATTTTCCAAAAGCCTTTGACAGTGTAAATAACGACATTATTTTAAATAAACTTTCATATTATGGAATCCGTAGGAAAACCTTAGACATTTTCAAAGATTATCTTTCGAACAGGAAACAATTTGTCTCTCTCAACGGTACAAGCTCAACTACTGAATATATTCGGCGCGGCGTACCACAAGGTTCTATTCTCGGCCCTTTGCTTTTCAGTATTTACATAAACGACTTTTACCATGTTTACAAATCCTCTAACGTTCTCTCCTTTATTTTCTTTGCTGACGACACCAACCTAAACAGGGCTAATTATATGCTTTTTAGTAACTCGATCACATCACTCCCAAGAAACATAGTGTTTGACGATATCATCTTATCGAAAGTTACCTCAACTACTTTTTTACGTTTTACGTCAGCATAATCAATAAAATGAAACAATACTTTCCGACCAACATATTACTCATATTATACTCAACACTTATCCCCCCTCATCTACAATACGGTATTCTCGCATGGGGTAATTCCAGGAAACACACATGGATAAAAATTTACTTGATGCAAAAAGAGGCTTTGCGTATGATTTTTGATAAACCCTATCTTGCCCCACACAGACGAATTATTTCTTGAAAACAAACTACTAAAGGTGCCCAATTTATACTTGTTTAACCTAGGTCAACTGATGTTTCAATGTGAGCAAAACACCCTAAACCCCCTAATGATACTTAACCTTTCTTCAAAGAATGAATTTTCTCACACATATCCAACAAGACAATCAAGACATTTTCACCTTCCACGTACAAGAACACTCCTCGCCCATAGACTCTTCACATTTCACGGGCCAAAATACTGGAACTCCTTGCACCTAAACATAAGACAATCTGCCACTATAAATACATTCAAAAGAAAGCTAAAAAAAACCACATAATTGAACAATACACAAAATCTTATAAAATCTTTAAAGTCTTGTAATGTAATACAAGTGATAAAAATCGATACAAACAAATCAATCCTCCTGCGTTCCTAAATAATCACACATACAAATACATCACAATAATTTCATTAATGTAGTGCTAATCTCATATCGAAAGCCACCCTGCCTTCCCCCCCCCCCCCCCACATTCCTACCCACCGTCGCCGCTTCCTTTCGCTTGCCTTGTCTCTGATGATTTTTTTGTAATTATTATTTGTAATAATTATTACTTTCATAAATGGTTTATAATTGATTAATAATATTTGTTTTAAATATGTTTTTGTTCAAAGGGGTCCAGCTGACAAGCTCTGCTTTTTTGGACTCCCCCACACACTCACCTTTATCGTCATCATTACAATTTGTACATTTCATACATTTATTTCATGCATGTTTATTGTGTAATATTTGTACTATACGTTAGTTCTGAAACGTACCCTATGACAATAGCCCGTGCCAATATTAGGTCAAACATTAAGCTTACATAAATCTTTACCGAAAGTGCACTAATAACACATTTTAATGCGTTTTATTGGTGTCGCATAGACGCTTTGTTGAAATCTATGCCTAATTGCTATTCGAGAAGGCCTATCTTATACGGATCGGAAATATATAAAGCATCATTCTTCTTCGTGACTTATGTTCTATCTTCTTTTTTCTTTCCGCCCCCCCCCCCCCCTCCCGAAACGCAACCCCAGCCCGGCCCAGCCGCTTAGCGACTGAATCTCACACCTAGCCGGTCTATGACCTTGGCATCTCTAAACACCACACCCCCCACCCCCACCCTCCTATAGCTTAGCAAAAAGCTGGATCCGTCCCCTCCCCCCTTTCTTCTTATCCTACAGGTCATCGTCTCATCCTTCTTCACACACATCTTACACGCTGAGCATGTGAAGTTATAACTCCTCGATCACCTTTCCATTATATTCATTAAAGGTCCCCTGTCATCATAATATATGTTGACTTCTGTTGATGCAACTTAATATGTATAAAACAAAATCACTAACTGTTCAATGGAAATATGTGTCCTATATTTTAAAATAATTTTTCTATATTTTTTCTCAGCACTGATAAGCCCCGCCTCCAAAATATCATCCAACTCAAGATTCCCCCTGTGACATCATCAAAGGTACAAACTAGCAGGATAATCGACATAACTGAAAGAAAAAAACTATAAGACACATATTTCCATTGAACAGTTAGTGATTTTGTTATGTACATATTACGTTGCATCAACATAAGTCGATATACATTTTGATGACAGGGGACCTTTAAAAGATAACAACTCAATTCTAATCGAGTTATTATGTCGATATAATATCCTGTCAACGCCTGATGAATAAAGTAATGTCCGAACAAACTGTCGGAACTTTCCATTATGAAAGGGGGGAAACCACAATTTCTCTAGATCCATTATTTTAGACATACTGTACATGTTGAAAGTAAATTTAAATGTTTACTCATTGACTCTTGGCGTACTCGTCCCAAAAATAAACCTTACGTGATTGTGCGAAAGAAGAGGGTGACAGTTTCGTAGTCTATTCCCCATGAAAGTATTAACGAAAATACAATTTGACAATACTAATATTCCACTTCAGTAATTAAATGGCGCAATAATGCAAAAGCTCATTATCGAGTTAATATTTGTTCACTTTTGTGAAATTTGCAGTAACCTATTTTAGGTGATTGGTTCTTAAAATAAAATTTAATATTTTACCCAAAAGCTTTATAGCCAACACTGAGTCCTGTTTAGCAGACTACTGGAGAAATACTGGAGAAATATATGGAAAAACAAATGGAGAAATATAGCGACCATAACTCATTCATCCTATATCCACTGAAGCGTGTCCACACAAAACCGATAACCCTCCATATTATGGTGTCTTCAAACCTGCTGAATCTGAATTGATGTTTGAAACCAAGAAGGCTTGGTTAAAGACTAAATTCAAATTGTACTAACTTGAGTCCGGACTTGAGTCTAACTTGAGTCCATGTTTCAACTCCATACAAAAGATTACTCTAGATGTAGCATTTCCAGATTCTGCATCTTAGTTCAAAGTTCAGCTTCCTACAACATAATATATTATCCATTTTCTGAAAACTGATCTTGCAATCTTCTGCATTATTGCGCTGTCACACCCGGGTGTCACACTTCCCATCCTTTGTGACGGTCTGTCCAAAATAAAGATGAAATGCATAGTACATATAGTATGGTACAAAATACATGTGTATAAAGGGATCCTAGTACATGTACTGTCATTCTACAGTGACTTTGACAGTATACGAATATACAGACGTACATTTTTCAATTGAGAAATATATTTGTGCAGCCGACCATTCAAGGATACCTTATACACTTGCAAAGTTTGTGGTCGGCTGATTCAATACGCTATGGTACTGTGATATAGTGGGCTGGGCATCGAAGCTATGCTACATCGCTGTATACAAATATACCGTGCCGTAGCGGTACCGTACGTACGTTATGTTTGTTATGCCCGCTTTGAACATCCATATCATTATTGTTTTCAATTTTATAATTTCATCACAACAGAGAGTCTGACAGATGTACAATGTTTGGTCGAGGAAAGAAAAACACTGGAGGGAAAAATGCAGCCACGTCTGATCAAGTTAGGAAACCGGTAAGACTAGTCTACATTTAGTTTAAAAATATAGAATCCCCGGTCCCAATACACACATGACATCTATCTAGTCAATCAATACAACATACTGCGTAATGCCGTAAAGTTTAAACAACCAATGTGAGTGAGTGAGACCGAGTCAGTTAAAGTGAGAGTGCCGTGATGAGATTGCAACTTCAACTAGTCTTCAGATGTTCAGGTCATTCTCCAGCATAGGCTCGTGTTCCCAGAAATTCAAACTGTTACCTGAAAAATAAAATAGTAGAAAAGTTAGGGGAAACAACGTCTGAAATGTAGAAAAATCAGACGTTGGATCCGCTGAGATCATGGAGATTGCATCTGACTCCTCTGAACGCTCCTGTCCAAAAATTTAATTTCGGTTAAAGAATAGCCTGAATGAGACAGTTTTATTCCTGTCTAGCAAACGGCATGACTCCATTTTGTAAACAACAAGTTGACCGTCTAGTGTATTAAGCCTTGTGCCTTGTGGAGTTGGCACATGCCTGAAATTTTCAGTGAAAATATGTCTTTCGTACACTCGTCCATCATGACAAATCAAAAGCTTCCTAATAAAATATGGAAAGTAGAACAGTCCTTTTGTCTCACATTGCCTATAAACATTTTAGAGAACATTATCACAATAACATTATAACAGTAATGAATAACATTCTCTCATTTGCACAAGTACAACAAATAATGCCCTGAAAATCCTGCTCTTTGTAATTTGGATCGTCCCTTGTTCTGCTACTGCCATGATAATTTATATTTTTTCTCCAGGCCAATGACCTTTACGGCATGCCGGACCTGTCAGCGTACGCGGTGCCTGACAATGTGGGTGTGTCTGATGAGGCCTTGGAGGCGGAGCTAGCCGCACTGCTGGAGGAGGGGGGTGAAGATGAGAGGGACGCCTCCAAAATGCAGAGAAATAGAAGACCTGCCCCTCCCAAGCAAGCAAAGACTGGTAAGATATGCACTACAGCTCAAAGGTATTGGCAAAAGGAAAGGGAAAGGGAAGGACCCGCAGTCTTGTAGTGTGGTATATTTTGTCTAGTTCAGCATGAAACATGATGCTTTTTAGGCTAAATCATCATGTTTCATACTGAACTGGACAAGATATAACGTGGTTCAAAACTGTGGCTCCTTACCTTTCTTCCCTTTCCCTTTACCCATGCCAATTCCTTTGAGCTGTAGTGTATGTTCATTTGAGATATTTCTTTGATATAACAGAGCTAAATCTCTGCCCGGTGGTACCCTTCAAAGGGATTTTAGTCAAGTGGCCTTTTCAGCCAGGAATTATTTATAGAGAGTGGTCTTCGTAGACGGGTCTCACTGTCATATGGTACATATTCTTTGAATAGGTTTCGTGATTTAAGTAAAAATGACAATGATGATAACTCTAAGCTGAGTTCTAAACCCATAACATAATGAGGTGATTTTTTTAAGGTATTACAATTCTACCCTCGTTCTAAATGCTGGAACAAATCACAAGAACAGTAGTGACTTATGGAAAGCTGAGTTTTGTAATTAGGGCCATGAAAAGTGAATAAATTTGCATTATTCTCAGATGAAAACTTGATTCTAATAATTGTCAGAATTTGTTAGGCGTTTTTTGTCTGCAGAATGGTTTATTTTCATGGCATTTACTAAACTGTAAATGACATCTCTTATTTTCTTTCAACTGTCCATATTGTATTTTTGTAGGTGATGCCCTCAAGCAGATAGAGGCTATGGCGGCTGTTGCGATGAAGGATGTAGACGACGATGAAGGAGATGATGACGAGGACGATGATGAACTCCTGGTGAGTTCACTGTTTGTCATCGACAACATGAAAGGGGAACTTTGGTAAAAATGCATCATTGGGTGTACTGAAATAAAAATGGCAGATTGACCTCTGTCAGTAAACCTCACGTTAAGTTGACCAATGTTCCTGTTAAATAGTTATTCGGGTGAGAGAGCAAGTTACTCTAAATACAGCAGAAATATCAGAGAAACAGAGCACTTAAAAAGTAGACAGTTATGAATATCTTTGATGATACAAACATTCCTGTTTTAGGGGAGGTTGGCAAGAAAGATATATATCTATAAATATATATAAAAGAAACAAAACTGGTTTTGTTGGAGGAAAATGAACCACTCCGTCTAAAGGCTTTGACGCCCTACATGTACCTTCCCTTTTATCGTATCATTTGTAATTTGGACCGGAATTGCCCTTTGATTGCCGCAGGCTGAGCTAGCTGGCATCACTGCAGAAGCTGAGGAAGAGTCTGCCCCCAACCGCCTGGCCCCTGCTCCCCAGCAGGCCCAGCCCAGGACCCCTAGTCCTGGCCCAGCGCCCAAGGTGGACCACAGGCCTGCTGCAGCTCCTAGGCTACAACCAGAGACGAGTAGCATCAAGCGGAGCCCATCCCCTGCAAGGAGGCCGGCTCCTGCACCTCAATCTCACGTATGTTTATAATAATAATAATAATTAACAGCATTTATGTACCGCTTATCACAAAGAATGTCTCTAAGCGCTTGAGGAAAAAAAAATGCAATTTGACTTTCTCCCGAAACATGGAAATGTCTTATTTTATTGCTCACGGTTAGATATTTGGACTCTGTGTACCCTGGCTCAGTTAGGTTTGTCACAATTTGCCATGGAATGCAGTAACCGAAGCGGAATCTCTTAATTGTGCCATATAAGGAATTTTAAGTATATTCAAAGCATGTTGTCTATTCTCCAAACAGCAGATTGTATGGGAGTTGTATGGAAAAAAGTCAGCTTGCATATATGCAGGTTCAGTAGAGAACAGGTGAACTGCATTTATATGATTTTTTTGGGTACCAAGAATCAATGTTTTGTAGAGAAGCTAAAAAAAAATATGAGCATGTTTGGGTCTCTACTGAACTGTGCCATGGTGTAGCTCATTCTACGTAGTTTGTCCATTCGCCAAACAGGATGTGCATATTCTATGCAATGCTTTGTGACATCATTTAAACAGTGTTTCTGATTTCAGTGCATTTATAAGATTTCAGAATGACTGATTCTATAGAAATGCTGATTGAATTCACGTCTTACACTTCTAACAATCAATCTGGCTAGAAATGCTGTTTTGAATAGTTGTTCAATTGTTTAAAAAAAAACAATTGACTTGACATACATGAATTTACATGAATTATTGCTGTACCGGTAGATTTCTTTTCTTGTTGGCGTTGATTATAGCAGGCCCCCGCCGCCCCAGCTGACATGGGGTCCCTTCTGGCCCAGCGAGCCCAGCACTATCAGCAGGTCATCGTTAACGCGGAGGCTGCGGGTGAGAGCGCCAGGGTCAGGAGGCTGAAGCGCCAACTTAAGGTGAGGTCAACTTTAACTCCCTCATTACCATTGGCATGAAGATGTGTAGTAAGCCAATGGGATTTTCAAGGCCTGGTAATGTAAGGGTTAACTCTCTTGTTACCAGTGGCATGAAGATGTGTAGTAAGCCAATGGGATTTTCAAGGCCCAGTAATGTAAGGGTTAACTCTCTCATTTCCATTGGCATGAATATGTGAAGTGATCCAATAGGATTTTTAAGGCCTGGTAATATAAGGGTAAACTCTCTCATTACCATTGGCATAAAGATATGGAGTAATGTAAGGATTTAGATAAGCAACAGATTTCACCATTGTCACATCACCTGTATGTCATATTAAGGAATATAGATTCTTATTTAGTCAATGATATGGCACAGTTGAAAAAGAAGGGGGGGGGGGCATGATAAAGATACAGAAAAGGATGGCGGTTACCAGTATCCGGGCAGGATTTGCTTTTGTATTTGTCAAAAATTTGTCATTGTAATTAGTAATTTTATTTTGGCATATCGTTTTGTTTGGTTTCGTTCATATTCCTCATCCTGATGAATTGTAATCTCAATTTCAGCTATGTTTTATGCTGTGTTGAAGCAAGTCAACAGCTCAATTGTTGCTTGCATTCCTTGCTGTATCTGGCTTCTTGAGAGTCCCTAAACTACTTGGAATAAAAATCTTCACAATAGCTGCAGCTGCAACAATCATGACAATTCTGTGCCTTTTCACAGATATCCGTGTAATTTGCCTTAAAAATTGGCGGATTCCGACGGTTTTTTGTGCAATCCTAGGAAGTTTTGCAGATTTTCTACTGATTCATTTTTTTTTTTGTTCTGAGTGCAGCTACCATAGACTTTACAACAGCCATGTGCAAATGTGTGCTGCTAGCTTCACTTCACGTAGTTGGTACACAGTGCGTGTCCACACCTGTATGTAGAATAAGTGGTAAGTAAGGAGGTCGTGGGTTTGAGTCCGCCTGTGATTTTTTAATCACAGTGACTCAAATGCACTGAACATACGGTGCTTATCTACGTCAGTGAAGGGCAAAAATAAAGAACATTCTTTAAAGTTATTCATCCCGGCACAAAACAAAACAACCTTTATAAAATTGAAAAAGTCTCATATCCACCCCCTGCCTTGTCGCTCTGCTCCCTCGCAGTGAAGTGGCGTTTTTTAAATCAAGTCTTCATGTCTGCCGCAAGCATTTTGGCATATGTTTCATCAATAGATAAGTCTTTGAGAAAGGCTAAACTATCTTAGCATCCATGTGGAATCAAACACACATCTGCCATTATTAGCAGGTATACAAGTAAATTGATATTTTTATTCATGGCATTATTTGTTATGCCTCATTTTATCTTTTTAGACATTACAAGGTCTGCAGAGAAAGGCCAAGCTTGGAAAGCCCATCGATAACAGTGAGATTCCTCCAGAGGTCTTCGTCCCTGCCACACCAGAGCCAGATTCGACACCAGTACCAGCGACACTACCAGCGGCAGCGCCAGTCCCAGCGTCAAGGCCAGAGCAGGCAGTTACAGCACATAGCACTCAACCTACTCCCCAGGAAAGTACCCATGCACCAACTCATCAGCCAACCTCTCCTCCACCGGAGCCTGCACATCCTTCACCTAGCAAAGGCACAGGTAAGTGTGAGACCACCTTTCCTTGCAGAGCAGTTTGTGTGTGATTATACCTGTCGTTGAAAAATCAATCATTCAATCAGAAGCTGACGTTGCATGTCAGAATGAATTCCTCTTTTTGTGGAATTGACGTATGATATCGAGGGGCCTTGTGCCAGTGACATATCTGAGCCAAGAGAGGAAAGTCGGCCTCTGTCGTCCTCTTGACCTACAGTACATCCCTGAACAGCACCAGTAAGGGCGACTTTCTCAAGAGCATTCTTTTGAAGTATTTGGCCTAGGAAACTTATCTGTCTTGTAGCAATTGTTTGAAGTAACTTTCGGGATGACTTTAAAAAATACCTTTTGTTAAAGAACGCCTTTTCTTTTGAAGTATGTGGCCTAGGAATCTTATCTATCTTGCAGCAATTGTTTGAAGTAACTTTCGGGATGACTTTGAAAAATACCGTTTGTTAAAGAACACCTTTTCTGTGAAAACCACTCAACTTGAACCCCATCAAAGCAATTTGTGTGTTATTGCACCTGTCTATAAAGACCACTTTGCGGTAAAGACCTCTTAAGGCTAAATCCCTTCAGAACATATAATTGCACCTGCTGATATGAAGATCACCTTATCTTTGCAGACCACTTGAAGGGAAAGTCCACCCTGAAAATTAAGTTGGTTTCAATGAAAGCAGAAACGTGAAAGAAACATATAAGTGAAGGTTTGATGAAAATCTGTCAAAGGATATGCTCTCCCATATGTTGCGGTTTGAAAATGTCGCTTTTCTCAAAAGAATATGCATCATATTACTTGTGGCATCTGATACATCATTAGAAACATGTGTTTTGCATACATACCTCTATGAAGAAAAACAGAAAAAGAGCAATTTATGGAATCATACTGCAAACAACATATGGGAGAGCACCTTGCATGTGACATGACAAAATTGAAATTTCAAAAGATAATAACTGTCTTATCCCTTGACTTTACCACAACACCTACACAAATATTCTCTCCCCTACAGATGGTCAACAGCTCTCCATGCTGACCATGAGGAGAGACCAGTACAAGATGGCGGCCGTCCTAGCCAAGAGGTCTGGGGATGTCAAGACTGCTTCAGACCATCTCAGGATCTCCAAGGTGAGAGAGATAGTAGCAGGAATAGTGGTGGTAGCAATAGAAGTAGTAGTAGGAATAGTGGTAGCAGTAGTAGGAATAGTGGTAGTAGTAGTTGTAGCAGTAGGAGTCTTCTTCTTCAGTACTTCTAATGTTTCTGCACCTTTTAAGTCAGATATCATTTCTTTGTTTTTGTCTTCCCGTTTCCTCCCATTATGTCTCTCGGCATGTTGTCCCCCCTTAGAATGTGTCTCACCAGTTTTTTCTCTCATCTTCTGATTGTTTCACTAAATATTCTTTCTTTTCATTCATACTTCAGCTTGGTTGATCATTAAATATAATTTATGTTTGTTGAATTTTTTGCCTGCAAACTGCTAATTACTCTGAAATGCTAAGTGTGTTTCCAATTATTTGGTTTGGTTTGCAGCAATTTGATGCGGTGATCAGTGCAGTGCAGACCGGCCAAGACGTGGACCTGTCAGAGATGCCTGGCCCTCCTTCACACCAAGGTAGCGTCTGCTTGTTACCCCTTTCAATACTAGACAGAACATTTTTCTATAGGATATATGTGTAATTTATTTCGTGAGTCTGCAGACAGACTTACATGAGAACCCACCTTGCGCATGTGCAGTCGTTTCATTTTGTTGCATGGTTGCATAGAGAAGGAACCTCTCAGCGCAGTCAGAAATTTGTGGAATTTCTTCTATTCATATCTATGGCTTCGAACTTGTGTTTTCGGTTGACACAGTTTGTTTACCTGTCTCACCGTTTTGAACATAATTTTTGTCTGAACTTCCCCTTCATCGGCCCACAAAGACGTAACAAAAAAATATTCCTTTATATTTCTTATTGATATAGAGTTTGAATCATGAAAGAAGTACAAAACCCCTGAAAACAAGTTGATATGAATATGAAAATATGTAATATTAGTGATATGAAAGCTACAAGCTTTGGAAAATAGTTGTCACTTGTGGACCTCTCTGAGATGCAGCTCCCGCCTCGTCACTATGGTTGTTATTTCTCCTTTCAAAGAAGATTTTCTTTATCTGTTTCTGTTCACATTGATATAGAGTTAACAATTTATGTGCCTCCTTTACAAATTGGCAGAGATGTCTTGCAGGCCATACCTGCAAGAAAAGTAGCACACTTGATATTTCAACCCCACTAGCTTGTACATTGCCCTTTATGTACAATAATGGCACTTGAATTTTTTATAAGGGACATGACATATTGCGCTTGCATTTAAATGAACATTTGGGTAGAAAGAGATGTTGATAAAATGATTTGGCAAAAAGGTGCAGTTAGGCCTAGGCAAATGCCTCTTGAATTATCTGTTTGTTTTTTTTCCTTTCCCGTCCGTGAAGCTGCTCCTGCCTCCAGCACAGCTCCTGCTCCTGCTCCTGCTGCTGCTCCAGTCCCAACTCCACGTCAGCCCGTAGCTCCGGCCCCAGCTCCTTCCTCCCAAGGAGCCCCGCCGTCGTCTCCCGGAGACCAGGGCTACTCCACCCCCAAGACGGATCTGGAGGCCCTGGTGCAGCGGAGGGAGAAGTATCGCAGCATGGTGGAGAAGGCCAAGGAGGAGCAGAATGAGTCCAAGGCCAGACGGATTGGCCGCATCGTCAAGGTGACTTTCAAGCTCTAGTCCATGTGGATGCCTAGATTAAAGGGATAGTTCACCCTGACATTAAGTTGGTTTCAACAAAAGCAGAACTATGAAAGAAACATATTAGTGAAGGTTTGACAAAAATTCGTCAAAGGATTAGAAAGTTATGATCTTGAAAAAACTTTATTTCATGACGTCACGTGTGAGGTGCTCTCCTATGTATTGTGTGCTGTATGATTCCATAAATTGCTCTTCTTCTGTTTTTGACAATGGAATGATTTTTTTTTTCGTAGAGGTATCTGTGTAAAAAAAATATGTTTCGAATGATGCATCAGATGGACAAGTAAAATGATGCATATATCCTTTGGAGAAAGGGGATATTTAAAAAAAAATTGTGCACCACGTGTGGGAGAGTACCTCACACATGACGTCACAAAATCAAAATTTTGAAAGATCATAACTTCTTATCCTTAGACAAATTTTGATCAACCTTCACTAATTTGTTTCTTTCATGTGTCTGCTTTTGTTAAAACCAACTTAATTTCAGGGTGACGTATCCCTTTAAAGAATCATAATTTTAACTTGATACCCATTAAACCATTAACTCATTTTGGATCAAAGGATGCATGGATTTGAAGTAAAGATAGATGTGGTCATAATGGTTGCCTTCCATAATTTGATCGAAAATTGTTGGATGAATCGTCAGAGTGTGTTTCAAGTGGAAAAAAATAGAAGATAAATAAAATCTTAATTTGGGGGGATCCTCAATATGAAGAGCCCATTTTCTAAAGTCATTCAGCTATCAAGTCAATTTAAGTTCTGAGCTAATTAGCTGTTTCTTGGGTATGTACAATTGATGATAAGTTGGTATAGAAACATGCCACATGGGCCAGCTTTGATCGTGTTTCTATTTATATCTTGATAGAATTACGACGACTCAATCCGCAAGCAGAAGTTGGGCAAGCCCGTGGACCTATCAGAGTTTCCTCCGTTTCCCTCCCTGTCTGGCGGGGGCCCCCCACCGGTTGCTGCTTCTGTCCCTGTGGGTGGGGCAGTGCCCTCGACGAGGGGGGCACCGCCCCAGGGGGAAGGGGGGCAGGGGGCAGGGGGTCAAGCAGCCAGGCCCCCACCTCCTGTCAGACAAATGTCAGGTGAGGAAAAGCTTTATGCTGACGTTCAGAATCATTGGCATTTTCATTCATTCACTAGAATATTTATGCCGCTAGCTTTACTTTTTGGTGGTAAATCTATGCTCTTTAAAGGGGAAGTTCACCCTGAAATTATTTGGGTTTCAATAAAAAGAGACAAATGAAAGAAACATATGAGTGAAGGTTTGACGAAAATCGGTCAAAGGAAAAGAAAGTTATTTGATTTTAAAGTTTTGATTTTGTGACGTCACGTGCGAGGCGCTCTCCCATATGTTGTGTACAAAATAAGTCGATAAATTGCTTTTTTCCTGTTTTTGACAACTGAATGATTTTTTTTCGCACAGGTATGAGTGTAAAAACGTATTTCTGAAAATGTATCAAACGCACAAGTAAAAGGATGCATATCTTTGTGAGAAAATGCACATTTTCGAAAAAAATTGTACACAACATATGGGAGAGCACCTCGCATGTGACGTCACAAAATAAACACTTTAGATTCAAATAACTTTCTTTTCCTTTGACCGATTTTCGTCAAACCTTCACTCATATGTTTCTTTCATTTGTCTCTTCTTATTGCAACCAAAATAATTTCAGGGTGAACATCCCCTTTAAAGACAGGGTGTCCTATTTGCAAAAGTCATGAAACTTGGCAGGAATCAGCAGTATGCCCTTACAATAATCTGGATGAAATTTCTTAGTCAAAGCTTCATGAACGTTTTCAGGAAAAGTGAAAAAAAATATCCGAGTTTACATTTGAAAGGCACAGACCAAAGTCTATGTTTATAAGAGTAATTTCCCTTTCGGCGCTGAATGCAGGCATTGCACTGTGGAACGCACAGCGGTCTCCGGTCTCTAAGCTATAGGTTTCAGACTACCCACCCAAAACCTCAAAATCTAGCGATTGCTATTTTTTCATTGATAGTCAGCTTCCAGCTCTATTTTTGAGAGGGAATTTCTGGTAGAGTATCTTCTTCCATTTTCTGTGGTTTTTAGCCAATTTTTTTTTTTGACCTGCTTTAAATGTATCTATTTTGGTCTTGTATAACAAGACCCAACAATATATCTTTGTTTGTTATCATTAGTATTGATTTTGATCGGTTTCACCACTGCTGATCCAAAGGTTGTTTCACCACAAAATAACAAATCAACGCATCTTTTTGCCTTCTTGTTGTGACTTCCCATCAAGTTTTAGCAATGATGGCAGCAGCTATGTTGCTCAAAAGAAAACAATCTTGACTTTATATTCAATTTACCCATTGAAAAACAAGTCAGAAAATGTCTTGGAACCAATGGGGTTCTAAACTGCAATGATATTGTACTTCCTAGCCTATCAGGGAAATCAGAGGAAATTATTTTACTTTTTGTCGTCACAGAAATGTCATGGAATTTGATAAGAATGTCTTGAATCAGGGAAAGTCAGGGAATTTTGATTTGCCCTAAATTAATCAGCCAGACTCTGCTATATTTCGTTGCATCTTTTGTTCCCTAGAAAACATGTGAGACTGGAAATCAGTTAAAATTATTATAATGGAATTTTGAGAATTTTGAGTGGGAATCATCAAGGTTCATCCAGTTCACCATGAAATAAAGTTAATTTCAATAAAAGCAGAACTATAAAACAAATATATGAGTGAAGGTGTGACAAAAATCCATCAAGGGATAAGAAAGGTTTGATCTTTTGAAATTTCAATTTTGTGATGTCACGTACGACATGCTCGAGAATGTTGTTGTGCTGTATGATTCCATAAAAAAATTGTTTTTGATGAATGATATTTTTTCATAGAGGTATGTGTGAGAACGTGTTTCTAGTGATGTATCAAATGCACAAGTAAAATGATGCATATTCTTTCGAGTAAATAGACTTTAAAAAAAATCATTGTACACAACATAATATGAGAGAGCACATCGCCGGTGACATCACAAAATCAAAATTTAAAAGAACATAACTCTATTGTGCTCTGTCAGATCTTCACCAAACCTACACTAATGTGTTTCTTTTACATTTCTGCTTTTATTGAAACCAACTTAATTTCAGGGTGAACTATCGCTTAAACTTTTTTTTTTTTTAATGGATGACAGCTAGACAGTTAGAACCAGAATCCAACAGAAATTGACTCATTGTTGCAATCCGATTGTTCTGTTTTGGTTGTGCAGCTAAGGATAGCATGTATCAAAGGAACATCGTGGTTCTGAAGGACCGGATAGCACAGTACAAGAAGCTTGCTTTGGCTGCCAAAAGGAGCGGAGATATCTATGAGGCAAAGAGGCTACTCAAGATTGCAAAGGTAGTTCAGTTTCAATGTATTTCTATGTTTAAAGGGCATATACTGTACTGGGAAGGCAAAAAGCCTCCAAATGTAATTGTTAGCAATCTTCTTGCCAATGGACTTAAATTCATGTATTGTCTATTTTAGAAGCTTGTTGAAAGTTATTTGCCCTCAAATGATCTACATTTGCTGTAATGAGTGATTAAATTACAAATCCTCAAAATGTTTGGGCCGAACATTTTGAGGATTTAATCATTAATCATTAATTACTCCATATGTGGATTATTTGAGGGCAAATAACTTTCAACAAGCTTCTAAAATAGACAATACATGAATTTAAGACCATTAGCAAGAAGATTGCTAACAATTACATTTTGAAGGCTGTTTTGCCTTCCCAGTACAGTATATGCCCTCTAAGGTAATAGATTGTAGTGGTAATGATTAGTGCACGGATAATCATGGAAAAGTCATTCTACCATATCTATGGATTCCATTCTCAATTGATTTTAGGATTACAGGATGGAATCAGCTCAAATCTATCAAATCATTAAAATCAAACACGGTCCAGACCTGGGCCCTGTTTCACCAAGCTGTTCGTAAGTTACGAACAACTTTACAAACAACTGGTGATCCCTTCTTGTGCTAAACGCGATACAACACTTTGTTCATTGAGAATGTGATTTAGCACAAGAAGGGATCACCAGTCGTTCGTAAAGTCGTTCGTAACTTACGAACAGCTTGGTGGAACACCCCCTGGGCCCTGTTTCACCAAGATGTGAGTAAGTTATGCATGACTTAGCGAACGACTGGTGATCCCTTCTTGCGCTGAATGAGATCTGTTCCTGTTTAAACATAGTGGGAGTGAATTCCTGACAATCTTAATCAAATTTGACAAATTATCAACTTTGTATTCAGATGCTTGTTAACAACAAGAATGTTGATTTAAAAAGATCAAATGTCAACTAAAGCTGATGGGAATCAAAATCATTGAGAATCTGATTTGGCACCCAAGAACAGGTCACCAGTCGTGGATAACTTACGCACATCTTGGTGAAACACCCTGTGATGATAACAGAGCGGTTTTGCCATGCTTGGGAGTCAAGTCATTCTTACCACTCATAATGAATGAGAGAAAGAAAAGAAAAAAAGATTTTATTATTAGTTAAAATAGATATTGGTAATCAATTCCCCTAATGTTTGCTCTTTGTTGCTTCTTGTTTTCTTCAATGTATCACTCAATTTCTCTTTAAGCCACCACCTTTACTCATCTTCATCTCTGTCATCGTATCGACACGATGAATTGCTGTCACAAATCCGAAAACGTTGTCCATTCTGTCTTGTCTTCCTCGCAGGAGATTGAGCCCATGTTATCAGCTGCCGAAGGGGGCCTTCCAGTCAACATGGGGTCGGTAAGGAAGAAACGACTTTCTTCTCAGGTTTTCTGTTCATCCACCCCCTCTCCATGGGTCCGTTGCATAAAACTAACCATTAATGGTAACTATGCCATCGATGGTACATGTAACTACCATGGTAACATCACTGGACAGCCAATCAGTTTTAAGGTTTCCATAAAAGTTGCCATTGATAGCAAAGTTAATATCAATGGTAAGTTTTATGCAACAGGACCCATGTGGGCACTGTATTTAGAATATGTATTCACTGCAAACTAGGTACAGTACCTGTGCCTGTATCTGTATGTGATCCATGGAATGGACCCACTGAGTACATTTGGATTCAAATCTGTATGGAGTCAAAGGTTAGAAGTCAATGAACTTTGCGAAGGTCCCCGCAGATGATTTAATTTTCCCATGATTCTGAAGTTGTAAAGGCCGTCAAATGGAAATGTGACGATATAAATCCTATGACTAGGGCCCCGTAATATAAAGGCTTGCAATCAATCGCAAAATGGCAATAACCAATCAACACCATTGTTAAATGCGCTCTTTGTTCAAACGATTGACCAGTAACCAATCAGAATTTTGTCTTTCAAATTTGCGATTGATGGCAAACTTTTATGTTACGAGGGCCCAGATCCCGCAATTCAGGCAGTTGCAAAATTGTATGACTGATTGGATTGTGTTATCTGCAAGATCCTTTGCACATTTCACATTATAGGCATATTTTAAGGGAAATGCTGAACAAATTTTTCTTAAATTTGGCAGCTATGGAGTGGTGTCATCATACCCATTGTTATGCAGGTCTCTGGTTCTAAACAACATCCCTCAAGAGAGATAAACTGGTCCGACATTGTCTAGCGGGCTAGTCTCGGGCACTCCTAATGAGAGCCCTTTTTTTATCACTGCTGCTTGCTCTGCCCACATAGTTTAGAACCAGTTATCTTGACAACATCCCCATATGATGTCACACTTTGTTACTCTTTTCACATGAACTTTAAGTTTGTATATATATATATATACAGTTGAGGCCAAAAGTTTACATACACCCATGGAATTCAGTGAAATTTGTTCACTTGACAATCACTGTAAAATTGATTATCTCTTCAGAAATATAAGGACTACCATGACGAATTTGGTATCAAATGAAAGAACGTATTAAGCTTTTTCACATGATTGGAATGCTGTTGGGATTAAATTCTATTGCAGGTGAAATTTTCTTTGAAGAAAAAAAGTAACATTTGTGCCAAATGTATTCTATTGTTTGTTATTATATTTTAAACATCGTTTCATAGAAATATGTAAATCTCAAATTTAAGTTCATATTACATATTTATGCCTCCGCCACGAAGTGGCCGGAGGCATTATGTTTTTGGGTTGTCCGTCCGTCCGTCCGTCCGTCCGTCCGTCCGTCCGTCCGTCCGTCCGTCCGTCCGTCCCGAATCCGTTTAGGCAATATCTTGAGAACCGTCAAACAGATTTGCTTCAAACTTGGTTCTTGTATGTATTGCATAAAACTAATGAAGTGTGTAAAATTGGGGTCAAATCTGATTGAGGTCAAAGGTCAATGAACTTTGTAAAAATTGCCCAAAAATGACCTTTTCCACAATAAATCCAAATCCAATAATGCAATTGTCATTAAACATGGTACAAATATGGATCACTACTTGGGGATAGACTGGTGACATTTTTGGTAAAATTCCTGAAAGGTCAGAGGTCAAAGGTCAATGAAATTCGTGAAAATTTGCCAAAAATTGACCTTTTTCACTGTAAATCCAAATCCAAGGATGCAATTTCCATTAAACATTGTACAAAGATAGATCACTACTAGTGGATAGACTGGTGACATTTTTGGTAAAATTCCCGAAAGTTCAGAGGTCAAAGGTTAATGAACTTTGCCAAAATTGGCTAGAAATTGCCCCAAACTTTAAATTTTTCACAATAAATCCAAATCCAATGGTGCAATCCCAACCAAACATAGTGAAACGATGGATCACTACTTGGGGGTAGACTGGTGACATTGTTGGTGAAATTCCTAGAAGGTCAGAGGTCAAAGGTCAATGAACTTTGCAAAAATTGATATTTTTCACAATAATTCCAAATCCAAATCCAATGTCACAATTCTAACTAAACATGGTACAGAGATGTATCACTTCATGGAGGTAGACTGGTGAAAGTTTAGGTAAAACTCCTGAGAGTTCAAAGGTCAAAGGTCCATGAACTTTGCCAAAAATTAGCTAAAAATTGCCCCCAAAGTGATAATTTTTAAAATATATCCAAATCCAATGGAGCAATACCAACCAAACATGGTGCAAAGATGGATCACTGCTAGATTGATGACATTTTTGGTGAAATTTCTCAAAGGTCGGGGATCAAAGGTCAATAAACTTTGCCAAAATTGGCTAAAAATTGCCCCCAAATAGATACTTTTCATATTGAATCCAATACTGATGATTCAATTCAAACCAAACCTAGTTACAAAGATGTATCACTTTATGGAGGTAGACTGGTGAAGTTTAGGTAAAATTCCTGAAAGGTCAAAGGTCAATAAACTTCACCCCAAATTGGCTAATTTTAAATAAACTTGATGCAAGGATGGATTTAGACAGACTGGTTAGATTGGAAGTCAAATAAGTAAGAGGTCAAAAGTCAATGAACATTGCCAAACTTAGCTAAACTTGAAAAAAGAAAATGTGATATTTTCATTTCACATAGGAGCAATGGTACATTGCCCACCAAACATACACATTTTCTGAGAATAGCAAAGAGGCGGAGGCATATTTATCGACTGCGTGGCAGTCGAATTGCTCTAGTATATCATGATATGTCACCACTGAACAAAATAGTGTAACCTGAAATGACTGTGTTGATAAGTAACTAGCACAAATATGAAATGTTTTTGTCAAGTTGTTATCTTTAATTTGTCTAAAATAAGAAGATTTGGGGGGACAAAATGACACCTTAATATTTTTCAACTCCTGATGACAAAGCAATGTGATGAGGGGGCATGACATACTCATTTGTTTGATACCAAATTCGTCATGATAGCACAATTTTTTTTATAAGATACAGTACATTTTATGATGATGGGCAAGTGTTTCTTTTTGAATTTCCTGGGTGTATGTGAATTTCTGGCCTCAACTGTATATATATGTAATATCCCCCCTTTCAAGATACCTAAGTTGCCTCAGAAGAAGGAGGAGGAGCAGGTCGTTGTCTCACCTCCCACGTCCCCTGAACCTGAGGAGGGATTTGAAATGGTCGGAGGCGCCGATGCTGGGGAGGTGTATGCTAGGCTTATTGCTACGCTGCAGAAACAGATTGAGGTGAGTGAGATGAGGGGGAGGAGTGGAAAGGTGGAGAAGGATAGAGGGAAGGAAGGAAGAAGAAAAGGGAAAGGGATTTGAGATGGTCAGAGGTGTGGATACAGGAGGAGGTGTACGCCAGGCCTATCGCTACGCTGCAGATGCAAATTGAGGTGAGAGAGACAAGGGGGAAGAGGGGATGGGTGGAAGGAAAGAGGGACGGAGTGGGAAAGTGATAGTAATCAAGGGGAAGAAGGAGGAAAGGAGGAAGAAATAACAAAAGAGAGGAAAAAATGTTTGAGAGAGAGAGAAAGAGAGAGAGAGAGGGGGGAGAGAGAGGGAGAGAGAGAGATGGAGAGAGAGAGGGGGGGGAGGGGAGAGAGAGAAAGAGAGAGAGAGAGAGAGAGAGAGGAGAGAGGGGAGAGAGAGAGAGGGGGGGCTAAGGGTTTGAAACTAACTTACAGAAACAGATTGGGGTATGGTGATAGCAGAGAGAGATAGGTGGAAAACAGAATGGCAAAGCAAGGTAGAGAAAAAACAAATAGAGGGATAGAGGCAAGATGGGATGGAAGGACAGGTGGAATGCATATTGCAGATTAATTCCTGATGAAGACAAAGTCATGTTATGCTCATCTCACTGCTAACTCACATATGGAGTTTGAGAAGACTGAGAAGGAACTCAATAAGGGAGACGGAAGGAAAGGAAATTGAGAAAGAAAAAAAGGATGTCAGATGATCAGTGAGTCAGATGTATCAGATGCTTTTTGCTCCTTTACATAAACAAATTGAGAAAGAATCAAAGTTTAATTTAAGTGTCAACAAATGTTCACCCTATGTCTGTCATATTTTCACAGATCTGCACTTCAAACGCTGATGTATATGGGAAGCTTGGAAACATAAAGTCAGTTAAAAGGTATGTATTTTGCAGCTCTCACAAAATTATCAGACATCAGAAATATAACAAACAAAGCAACCATGTTGAACATCTTTATTTTCAACAGTTAAGTTGGTGGATGTCTCCATATGTAAGAAGTACAATTAGAGTAGTACAATCACTACCACAAACTGTTTGATTGTATCAATAATCACAAGAAATTTGGATTTCAATCCATATTTCAATTTCAATGGATTTAAGTCCATATTTCAATGACTTTCTCTCGTAGATATACATGTGTAATCATTCTTGGGATTTGGTCTGTAGACATGGATGATTGGTGCACAGTGATATCAGATCAGAAATTAACCATCTGGACCCCCAGAGCTAACACCAGAAGAAGAGGCAGACAAAGTAGGAGGTGGATTGACGATATTAGAGAATATGGTAGTGTGACATGGAAACGAACGGCACAAGATAGATCAAGATGGAAAAATGATGAGGAGGCCTTCCTTCAGCAGTGGAGAGAAATAGGCTGAATAGAATAGAATAGAATAGAGATCAGATCTACTCAGTTTGTGCTGTTTATCTTGGTCTGGTCCAATGCAGGTTCCAAGAGTTCCAGGACCTCTGCCAGCAGGACCTGGACCTACTTGTCTCCAAGCAGTCTCGGGGCGAGGCCATCCCTAGGCACCACTACGAACAACGCACACTGCCCTCTGTCCGGTAAGCACCGCCAACCTGCATTGTGCGGAATGATATTTGGATGGTTTTTGACATACCATGTAAAGAGAATACACAAAAATGTAAATGAATACTTGCTTTGGATGGTATTTATATTTGGAAGCTTGTTCACAATAATCCCGTTAATATACACCACCTATCCTCAAAATAAGTGCAACATTGCAGCAATTTTGCCGATGCATAACTGATAACTGCATATATGAATGGGAATCACTCAAATATTGCGGTATTGGTTCCCCTTTTTTTCACATATTTTGCAGCTATTTTGCGGATCAAGACATAATACCCTAATATTGTGGTAAGCGAATCTTATAAACTGCATCCGCAAAATAGCCCTAAATGTTATGCCTCGTGCATTGCACTCTGGCATGTGGTTCGCTTTTCACACCGCTTGTGTGGCTTATCGGTACATGTCACTGTCGCGTGTTTACTGTGTTTTAAGAGGCTCGCTGGAAACTTTTTTAGGGACGTGCATCAATAAAGATAGCAGTGTTATCATGATTATGGTAACTGGGGAAACAGTTAAAGAGACAGATCTGATAGGTGTGGGTGCCGGTGCCCATCTTTCTTCCTGTATCTGTCATCTTTTTTTTTTTTTGTCTCTCTCTGTCTCCATCTCTCTTCCCTTTGTCATTCTCTCTATTTCTCTCTCCATCTCTCTCTTTCTCTCTCCCTCTCTCTCTTCCTCTCTCTCTCTCTCTCTCTCTCTCCTCTCCCTCTCTCTCTCCATCTCTCTCTCTCTCTCTCTCTCTCTATGCCACTCTGTCTCTCTGTAGAGTTTGTCCAGATGTGAAGGAGAGTGAGCTAGAGATCACGGTAGTCCAAGGAGTACAGCTGCATTGTCCAAGCGGTAAGTTACTCTTCTTCCACACTCAGCGCAAAGTGACACGAGTGGTGTTGCCTTCTGCTAAATGATCCTTTAAAAGACCTCAATCATCAGAATTGATGGGGAGTAGAGGTGCTTTTTGCTAGGCCTCTGACCTGTACACACCGCTCGCAAGCGTTACATGCTCATTGGACTGGTAACAGTTTGAACTCCATGAAGATGAGCAAAGCTATTGTACACAAAGGTCCGGTCGGATGGCAATGCTGCAAATCTCACACACCCGTGCACACACCACTCATTGCGTGTACATGGGCCATAGCGTATCAAAGATTTCTGCTGATATCACACACGCGAAATCACGTCTGTCAATGTTTTACCTACCTCTAGGATGGGGCTTATAGGACCGGCTCAGAACGCAGCCCCCTCTATAACTGATATTGTGCCACAAGAGCTCACTTGTATGGGTATTTAAGTCTAGGAAATCAATCATATCAGGCACATGTTAAAAGTGTTCTAATGTCCCTGTATCAAGCTTTCACAACTATGGTGAAACCTGTAAATAAAAAGCCTCTGTATGGAGACAAGAAATGTATTTTCTTTATACAGTTGGTCTTGATGTACACATTCCACTTATTTAATTTAAAGACACCCCGTCCCTTTTTCAGAGCACCACAAAACCATCGAAACATAGGCAAAACATATAGAGAAGTGTTAGCAAGCTAATTCATAATTTGAAACTGATACGTAGTGTTAAATTCAAATAATGCACGTAAACAACGTTTGATTAATAGTCTTTACCTCAGGCTCTTAGCAGTTTGTGTTGAAATATCTGCTTTATTGATTAATCTGTTAATTAAATTATAAAACGCATTATGAAAAAAATTGTTCTATAGAAGGAATCATCTCCAAAGTGTGGTAATTACTCATAAAATTAGGATTTCACACATGCATAATAACCACATAGATACTGTAACAAAGACTAATACTTTTTTTGTAGTACGAAAAAAGTCGGTTTGAAATTTAACGGCTGAAATTTTGACATATACAGAGAGCTTCTACATGCTATATTCTTAGAAATGGTCTTGAATCACATTTTCTTCAATTTACGATCGTGATACACAATTTCAAATTTTAAGCTTGCAAAAGGGACGGACAATCTTTAACGATACATTCTTTATCAGTTTGTCTATTTATTTTGTGTGTAAAATGGTATGGTAGATGTACACATTCCATCGTATTTATTTTAATGGTACATCCTTTGTCAATTTGTATACTCATTTTGTGTGTAAAATGGTATGGTTCTTGTCCATGTGTTACTTACATGATCTGTGAGGTCGTCTACCCATCTCTCGCATTATCTCCACCTTCTTCCACAAGAAAGGTTTACGGTACACCATGTGTTAAGTCCTGGGAGGACTGAGATGAGAAAACGTGGATAGAATTGAAGGTAAAATGGAAAAGCGAGAAAGTGGAGATTTGAAAGTCTCCTGAAGACGGACAGTCAATCTGCCCGAAACGTCGAGTCTACCTCTCTACTCATCAGCTCCTCACGGCTTCTGGTTTACAGTCCTTTTCAGGACTACGCTCATTTCGAAAGAATACTCTACTTTCAAATCTCCACTTTCTCGCTTTTCCATTTCACCTTCAATTCTATCCACATTTTCTCATCTTAGTCCTCCCAGGACTTTACACATGGTGTACCATAAACCTTTCTCGTGATTGATCTTACCACCATGCAAACCTTCAAACATCATCTCCACCTTCTTCTTGTGTATGCCCTAGAAGCTAAGTAAGTGAGCTATATGGCTTTATCGCTTTTCTCTCTGATTGCTTACCAGACAAAGATGCCAAGGACATAGACACATACATCAAGGTGGAGTTCCCATACCCTTCTGTGAGTATATATATGCCTTTCTTACAACGGGGTAGATAGTGAATATGAGGTAGTAATAGTAGTGATAGTAGTATTGATACTATAAGTACTATCATTATAAGTCATAGATGTAGTAGAAGTAGTAGTGGAAGTAGTAAAGCGTAGTAGTAGTAGTAGTAGTAGTAGTAGGAATAGTGGTAGAAGTAGTTGTAGCAGTAGGAATAGTGGTAGTAGTAGTAGTAGGAATAGTGGTAGTAGTAGTTGTAGCAGTAGAAGTAGAAGGAGCAGAAGAAGTAGAAGAAAGTAGTAGTAGAAGAAAAAGAAGAAAGAACCAGTAGAAGAAAGTAGAAGTAGAAGAAGCTGTGGTAGTAGTAATAGTAGTAGTAGAAGTGTCATCATCATCAGCAGCAGTATTATCATTCCCATCCTTATCATTGTAGGATGAGCCCCAATGTCATAAGACTGGCTGGGCTAAGGGAGCTGAACAGCCACAGTATAACTCCACCTGTACAGTGGATATCAACCGCAACTCCCGCGCATTCAACTCGGCCATGAAGCGGAAAGCCATCAAGATGGAGGTCGTCTATAGCAAGTAAGAGAAGATACATTATTGGGTGGCTCTGTCAGTGGCTCTATCACACATCCTCAAAATGTTCGGGCTGAACAGTTTGAGGATTTTTTATTTGATCACTAATAATTCCAAATGTGGATCATTTGAGGGCAAGTCACTTTTAGCAAGTTCTAAAATGGACAATACATTGGCCAGAAGATTGCTGGCGATCACCCTTTTGAAGGTTTTTTTGTCTTCCCAATACAGTATATTCCCTTTAAGTTAACAATGTACTATCCTGGTTTGCACTTACTTAAAGGGATAGTTCACGCTGAAATTAAGTTGGTTTAAAAAAAGTAGACACATGAAAGAAACATATTTATGAAATTTTGATGAAAATCCGTCAAAGGATAAGACAGTTATTCGCTTTTGAAATGTCAGTTTTGTGACGTCACATGCGAGGTGCTTTCCCATATGTTCTGTGCTGTAAGATTCCATAAATTGCTCTTTTTTTGTCTTTGATGAAGTAAAAAAAATCATAGAGGTTTGTATGTGAAAATGTGTGTCTAATGATGTATCAAATATACAGGTAAAATGATGCATATCCTTTTGAGAAAATAGACATTTTTTTTTTAATTGTATACAGAATATTGGAGAGCACCATGCACGTGTCACAAAATCAGAACTTTAAACGATCATAATTTCCTTATACTTTGATAGATTTCCATCAAACCTTCACTTCTACTTTTCTTACATGTTTTAGCTTTTATTGAAACCAACTTAATTTCGGGGTAAACTATCCCTTTAAATGAAATACTTCTCTCTTCTCAATGTCTTGACAGGGGTTTATTGAGAGGCCACAAGACACTCGGCACAGCCAACCTCAAGCTGGCAGAGTTGGAGACCAAATGTGAGCTTCATGAATCAGTACCGGTAAGAAAACATCTCTCTTTTGATATATCTCTTTCTTTCCTTCTGTGCCTCCCTCTCTTTCTTTTAGTCTTCTACACCTCCTCTCCCTCTCCCACTTTCCCGCTTCCCGCTTTTTCCTGTAGTCTCTCTCCCTCTGTCACTCTTCCTTTTTCTCTCTCGCTTTTTCTCTTCCTCCCTCTCCTCTTTCTGTCTTGTATTTCTCATTCATATCTTTCTCTCTTTCCCTTTCTTCATCTCTCCTTCTCTTCTCTTTCCAATCTCACTCTCACGTTCTCCATTTGTAAAATAATCAAGCAAGTTTACATTGATTAAAATCCTCTATTATCACTTCCTAAAATATACAAAATTACAGAGACAACCCCCAAACAGAAAGACAAACAGAGTTTGTTTCTTTTCATTTTTTTATTGTCTCGCCCACGGGAGGTGAAGGCGAGACTAAGGGATCCAAATGGCGTCCGTCCGTCGTCCGTCCGTCGTCCGTCCGTCGTCCGTCCGTCGTCCGTCCGTCGTCCGTCGTCCGTCCGTCGTCCGTCGTCCGTCGTCCGTCACAAATGTTAAAGTTTACCTGCAAGACTCTCTTATGATCCATAACTTCACATAGGTTGCTTGGATTACAACCTAACTTGGGTCATAGGTGCACTGGGGGTACCTTCATGTTATGGTGGCGTTGGAGGTCACAGGATAAGGTCAAAGGTCATTTGAGGTCATACGTTAAAGTTTACCTGCAAGACTCTCTTTTGACAAATAATTTCACATAGGTTGCTTGGATTACAACCTAACTTGGGTCATAGATGCACTGGGGGTACCTTCATGTTATGGTGGCGTTGGAGGTCACAGGATAAGGTCAAAGGTCATTTGAGGTCATACGTTAAAGTTTACCTGCAAGACTCTCTTTTGACAAATAACTTCACATGGGTTGCTTGGATTACAACCTAACTTGGGTCATAGATGCACTGGGGGTACCTTCATGTTATGGTGGCGTTGGAGGTCACAGGATAAGGTCAAAGGTCATTTGAGGTCATACGTTAAAGTTTACCTGCACGACTCTCTTTTGACAAATAACTTCACATGGGTTGCTTGGATTACAACCTAACTTGGGTCATAGATGCACTGGGGGTACCTTCATGTTATGGTGGCATTGGAGATCACAGGATAAGGTCAAAGGTCATTTGAGGTCATACGTTAAAGTTTACCTGCAAGACTCTCTTTTGACAAATAACTTCACATGGGTTGCTTGGATTACAACCTAACTTGGGTCATAGATGCACTGGGGGTACCTACATGTTATGGTGCTGTTGGAGGTCACAGGATAAGGTCAAAGGTCATTTGAGGTCATACATTAAAGTTTACCTGCAAGACTCTCTTTTGACAAATAACTTCACATAGGTTGCTTGGATTACAACCTAACTTGGGTCATAGATGCACTGGGGGTACCTTCATGTTATGGTACCGTTGGAGGTCACAGGATAAGGTCAAAGGTCATTTGAGGTCATACGTTAAAGTTTACTTGCAAGACTCTCTTATCACACATAACTCATCACATGTTGCTACAATGGCAATCAAACTTGGATGATGGATGCACTGGGGGCACCTGCATGTTATTGTGCTGTAAGAGGTCACATGATAAGGTCAAAGGTCATTTGAGGTCATACATTAAAGTTTACTTGCAAGACTCTTGGTGAAGGCTTCCTAACTTGTGCACAGAATTGTGTGAGCATGTGTGAGCATTACTGATGTAGATTTAGGCAAACATTACTCATGCACATTTATGCAAATTTATTCAAAGTCACTATTTTGCACCTGATTTTGATGTTGTCTGTTTGAAGTTGCTTATTTGTTTGTTTCAGTTTTCTTTTGCGTAGCAACGGAGATCGCGATATTTCTGGTTATTTTCGCAAGTGGGCGAGACACAATATTGCTAATGCCTTGTTATGGTATAGAGGGTCTTTCCATTTGTAGTTCGGGGAACGCAAAGAGGGATGTTACAATACTTGGATGAAATACTTTGAAATTTGCAATACATTTCCAGCCATTTGGGTTATTTTGTTGAAAGATCTAGCCAAAAGAGGGACTTCCTGTTTGGACAAAGTTTCCCTCTCCAAGTGCCACTATCATTTCCAACGTACAGGTGAGGCCAAAAGTTTACATACACCCATGGAATTCATTGAAATTTTTTCACTTGCCAAACATCGTAAAATTTACTATATCTTCAGAAATATAAATACTACCATGACAAATTTGGTATCAAATGAAAGAGCGTATTTAGCTTTTTCACAGATTGGTATGCCATTTGGATTAAATCATATTTCAGGTGGAATTTTCTTTGAAAAAAAAAGAGTACATGTAGTATTCATGGCAAATGTATTCTATTGTTTGTTATAATATTTTCAAACATCGTTTCATAGAAACATATGAATGTCACATCTATGATTTATATTACATTTTCTATACTGATATGTCACCACCAAATAAAAATGTATGATCTGAAATGTTTGTGTTGAGAAGTAATTAGCACAAATATGAAACATTTCTGTCAAGTTTTTATATTTAATTTGTCTAAAATATGCAGATTTTGGGGGGAACAATGACACCTTCATATTTTTCAGCTCCTGATGACAAAGCAATGTGATGAAGAGGCATGACATACTCATTTGTTTGATATCAAATTCATCATGAAAGCACAAATATTTTATAAGATACAGTAAATTGCATGATGTTTGGCTAGTGTCAACTTTTCTTTGAATTTCACGGGTGTATGTAAACTTCTGGCCTCAACTGTAAATGTCTATATTGCACGTTATCATCATGATCATGTGATTTTGTTGTCCTTTCTTCTTTGCGAAGCTCCTGGAAGGGAGGAGGGAGATTGGGGGAAGGATAGAGGTCAAAGTTCGTATCCACCACCCCCTCGCAGGGCTGAAGGAAGACTTCATCAAGGAGAAGTGGCTGATCGTCGACAGCGTTCACAAGAAAACGAAGGTGACACATTCCTACTGACTCGTCATGAATTGCAGATCCAATGTAGATAAAGCATGCACTCTTTAATGCCTGGGAACGCACCAAAATTATCTCAAAACATAATGCCTCTATCTCAGTTTAACTTTCACTTCCGGTTTTTTTTGCACTAAAGATTATGTTAATTATTTTGATCATGATGTATCCTGTGTTAATTTTATGAAAGCTTATTAAACATTTGGGTATGATTATTATACGGTAATTACCATTATGGTTATGATAATGATTGTGATTATTTATGCTGATTTAAACTTGGGGGATATAAAAACCACTGTTCAATATTAATACTATTTGCTGAGCTTTAATTTCATCCTTGTCATTGTGACTATGAAAAATATTATTAACTTAGTTTGAAATGATTTTGGAATTACAATCTCTGCTTATTTTTATTAGTTATGCTCCTGCTTGTGGTTATAATTATGAAGATGATGATTTCATTGGTTATCTTCCTATCTCAAAGATTTCAAGTCCTACAGGAGCAACTGCAGCAAAAGTAAGTAATATTTAAGATTTTAAAGACTGTCAAAAACAACACTTCTGTGAGAATTATTTCAACCAATGCTCGTAATCATCCCCAACCATACATTTGTTTTAAGAATACATATGATATGATATATAGACATAACAGACAGCATTTATCTACAATTAATGGTAGGATTTAACCAAAAAGTTTATAGAAATATGAATATCAAATCAAAGGATAATCTATAACGAAAGTGACAACAAAATATTGCTAGTTAACTTTCTCTCAAATCACAATGTATATTCATTCATTCATTCATTTGAGTGAGAACAGAATCATAGGTGAAGGGGGAAGGAATATAACTCCTGTGAATAACTATGTACAACCATGGACCCATTTGTTTATCTCATGATATCAGGCTGGAAAAGTAACCCCCTCCCAATTCATTCATTTGGGCCATCTTTTTCAATAATCACAATCCATGATTCAACCTTGATATTTCTCTCCTTTTTGTTTTGTCTCAATTGTTAGAAAACATCCCCATCGACATCTAGCAGTTCATCCAGCAGCTCTCAAAGGTAAGACACACCCATCCTTGTTTCTTTGTCTTGTCTCAAAATGATCATGAAAAATCATCATATATTTACTATCTTACAATTATATTTGAAGGTTTATATGTTTAAAGGAAAGTGGTATGATTGGTGAAGACCACTGAACCTGTATTAAATGATAATGAATCATAATAATACTCTTCATCTAAAGACATTATTCATAGTTTAAAGGAAATGAATAGTATTGGTCAAGATTACTGAGGGGTGTTTCACCAAGCTGTTTGTAAGCTACAAATGACTTTATACACTTGACTCATGACGCTCTCTTGTGCTGAATGACATACCCCAATTTGTTCCTGTTTTAACATACTGGGAGTTAATTTTCAACAATCCTAATCAAATTTGACTAATCATAAACTTTGTATTCAGACACTTGTTGACAACAAAAAAAATACTTAATTATGATCAGATTTCAACTGAAACTGATGGGAATCAAAATCATCAAGAATCTGATTCTGCGCAAGAAAGGGTAACCAGTCGTGCGTAAAGTCGTTCGTAGCTTCAGAACAGCTTAGTGGAACATCCCCCTGTACTAAACGAGTGCCGTTCTGGCATGACCATTGGTCCTATTTTGGTTTGATTTGTTTGCCACTAGGAAGGGATCATCTCAAAACGTCACAATTCTCCCTATCGCATATGTGGCACGTTTACCTTTCTTTCTTGGGATATGAACTTCAGGTTCACGAACATTCTATAGCCATCGTCTTGCTTGTGTCTTTTCATTCTTTCATTAGTCCATCCACAATCAATGTTGAGGTAGGCAAAAACATTGTCGTGAGTGATTGGTGGTGTTTTTTTTTTAGGTCCTTCGTCCATGTAACAACCCTTCCATTTTAATATTACGAGGTTTACGAGGGTCGAAATGACAGATTCTGTGCATTATTGCGTGAATTGAATACGAACCAAACTCTTACCGGAAGTATGCGTCCCAAAAGCAGTCGATCAGATATCGGTATCGTGAGGTGGTATCGCTTGATATCGGCTATATGTGATGGGGAGAATTGATCAAATCAAATGAGATCCAGACTTGGGATGGATACAGAACACCTTTGCCCTTGATATCTCATTTCACGATCTTTACTACTACTAGCTTTTACCTTTACGTATATCATAGCATGTGCAATCATACAGAAATTAACAAGCTGTCGAACGAGATTTACACTTACTTTCTGTGAATATAGTTTCATTGCATCAGAGAAGCCTATGTAAATTTGAGGGAATTCAAGGAAATGATAAGAAAGTTGATGAGTTTTAGAAAATGAAGTCGCTGCATGAGTGCAGATGTCCATGTGTGATTTGTTTTGCAGACTTGTTATAATCCATACAAAAGACAATGACCAGATTATCACTTACATGCTGACAAGTTGGATGAGCAATGCAAGATTTGAGAGATAAATGTAGATTTCAAAAATTCTATCAAATTTCTCATGACCTTTACCATGTAGTAGCAGTGGCCGGGTGGTTTTGTTGCTGCTATGTTGCCAGCAATAAATAGGTCAAATCCGGCTGGCACTCTGACTGATTTTTTTTTTCTCATTCATTTACAAAATAGAGAATTGATCCTCATTCCTGGCTAAACTTTCAGTGATCTGCGTCCCTGAAATGTTTGATTTTATGCAAACCATTAAGATTCTGAACCCATTTAAATCAACGCTGGCATATACCACATCAATCACATACACTTGAATAATACACAAAGCATACCATTCTCTGTCACAGAGGGACACTATAATCATCAGAGAATCAACTTCTCTGCCATAATCATAATCCAAACATGATACATTGTTATGCCTTCAGTCCATAAATTACAATTACAGCTTGCATTGATCTGTTAAAGTCTCAAAAATGTGAGAAGAAACAATTAAATTCAAGGTAAAAAAAACACACACACATTTACATGTAGGACCATCCCCCTTTAATATGCATTGCACAAGAACTTGTGATTTCCTGTCCCATATTGGTGTACCTTACACCAACATGGACATGGGAACGTGACACATAGATAGAGCAAGAGGAACATCGGAATGGAAAGGTGACTTTTTCGTATCTTTTCGTAAAAAGTTCTGGATATAAATTGATCAACTATATTGATTATAGTCTTCCTCGCAGCACCTGTTCAAAGAATCAGACTTAACCAATGTTCTAATTTGCCTGTGTGCATGATAGTTAACATATCACTTGCAGTGTTTTGCTGTGCGTTCCTAAACGAAATAAAATATCCTTTCTTTTCTTTTGGTTCTCTTTTGTTCCACATTGTGCATGCAGAAAGAACGAATCCAAAGTTTGTTTGCTCGCGTAAGGTACCATCATCATGGCATCACCTTGATCACAGTGTGATATGATCACTCGCATAGTACCTTTAGATTCCGTCGTCGCATCACCTTGATCTTACAGTGTAGTGTAACAAAACATGTTCTGATTGTCTTAGAAGGGGAACAAAACGTTTAAAAGGTGATGTTTGAATGCAGGCAGGAAAAAACAGATCAGGGGAAGTTGTATGAAGGTCTGACAAAGAAAAATTAGATGTGTTTTAAAAACTTTATCGTGAATTTCCTGAACGCTAGCCTTGATACTATTGGATAATAGAAATTAGTCAACGTGACATTTGAGCTAGCAATTGCAATCATAAAAAAAAGCTGTTGTTTGTTCTCTTGTTCATGAAAATCTTCAAACTTTCAGAATTCTGCCTCAATCCAATTTTCTGCTCGTGTTCAGATACATTTATGCACCTGTAATTGACCCTTAGTAGTGCTCTGTGTAATATCATTATAAAAGAGTTTGAGATTGCTAAGACTGTGATTAAAGGGCATGTACTGTACTGGGAAGGCATAACAAACATTGTTGTGTTGGATTTGGGTAATTTGCGCGTTTCCCAAGTTTTTTAAAAATCTGCTCTAACTGAGCAAAAACACAGCATCATCAATAATGAAAGCTTTTCTTAATTTTCAATTACAAAGCTTGGCGTAATTCCATTTTGCTGTAATTACAGCAAAATTAGGAAGGTGTTTCGCATTGTTATTTCGCTTTTATTACAGCAAAACTGGGAATGTTGGTGTGTTGATTTGATATTTTGCTGTAATTACAGCGAAACCAGGAAGATGCAATGACTCGATATTTCGCTGTAATTCCAGCGAAAATGGGTGTGCATCTTAACTTGATGTTTTGCTGAAATTACAGCGAAATTGGTCAGGTGTTTTGACTTGATTTCACTGTAATTCAAGCGAAAGTCAGTTTGATGCAAAAGACTCTGTTGTGGCATATTTTCGCTGTAATTGCAGCAAAATCAGGTGACACATAGCATTATATCTAAACTTTGATGTTATTGCTATAAAACAGAGTAGGAAGAACGTAGTATTTACTCATAATGCTTGTTTTCTTCCACAAAAGTAAGTGTAAGCTACCAATATCAACATTAATGCTTGTCCAAGTTTACCTGACATAGCAACAACTAATGTATGCAAACTGCATGTTCGTCTTTCTCATCAGAGGGACATGATTTTGGTAAGACAGGTGAAAACATGTTTCACTGGGCTGAAAAACATATGTTAGGACAGTCATTTGGAGTCAAGAAGCTTCTCTGAAATTACATTGCATATAAGTAGTTATCATTTCCAATGAGTTTAGATTCATTACAATTAAGACATTTCAAAATGCTGTCAAGACATTTTTGTATTAACCGTGTCAGCTTTACAAAATAAGATCAAGAGATATACTCTATCATATGATCTTGTGTGAGGGATATTTGATACTTCTGCACAAATCTACATACAATATAATGAATGGCTTTCCAAATTTGTCCTCAGATTCTGCACAGCCTACCTAGCCCTACCAAAATAAAGAAAACAATGAAATTGATCAATAATGCTAAATATAACCGTTCGTCTCGCAGTGTATGGTCAACGGAATAAGAAAAGATCACAAAGTTTCGTGAGCCACTGCAACACTTCGTCAGGTGTGATACAAAATTGTAAAGTAGGGGTTTAAATACCCTACTTACTACAATTTTGTATCACACCTGTCGAAGTGTTGCAGGCTTGCAGCAGCACACAAAACATCATGATCTTTTTAGATTCCGTTGACCATACATTGCGAGACAAACGATTATCACTAATTAAATTGATGTCTGTCAAGAAATGAGCTTGACAAAAAACAAGAACTGTCACGTTGGGGAAATCTGCATGCCAATTACATATTGCATACAAATAGTCAAATACCACTCTTAGAGCAATCAAATGATAGTACACTGTTATTTATTCTGCATAAGAGAAAAATAGTACAAAACAGAAGCGCATCTACAGATTAAATCGGGTATATGACTTATTCTATTCACAAATTATGTTGTTTACATCGTTATAGACCAGAAGGATCATGATCAAAGTGTTACAGAAAACAGAAATATTTTACTTCTATAACACTGTCTTAAACTTGAAGGTCAGTCCAGTGGAAATCAAGTAGTTCACACAACTACTATTTAGATTTTACCTCTTCTCCCATACCTAAAACTGCAATGTTGTGTACATTGTTGAAGGTTCACACACAAGCATTGATGGATAGAAGAAAATGCAAAGTTATTTTTCCCCAAAAACTTGAATACTATTGAAACACATTTCAAATTATCTTGCACATCCTAAAAGTGACTTGTCAAGGTCAATACTATACATGTACCAACAAGTATTTGTTACCAGCTTATATTTGGAAAAGGAGCTGAGCCTCACAAGCAAAATGCAGAAAATATCTTTATCTTTCACTATTTGAATACAACTGTTAAGTATCTTGTCACAAAGTGAGCCTTCCATATTTGTTAGTGTTTCATACACTTTTTTGCAGAATTTGGTGATGTCCACATTTGTAATACAATGCCTTGAATGGTTTATACTACATACATTGGACATACATTCATGTACAAATTGACAAATATTGCAAAGGCCAAAATGGGTTTTCATCAGAGTCAGCTTATTGCAATCTAACATTTTGTTCTGGATTACCAATATGGCAGCATCTGCAGTATTTAAACTTTTGTGAAAGCTTAAACACAACGAGTGGCAATATTCAATGTATTATTGCTATTAATTAGACCAGGCATGCATGATAAAGTGACTAAAGTCTTTCACACTCTAACAATTCCTTAATAACAAAGGACAGTCAGTGCACTGCTCTCTGCAGGAAAGGTATTGTAGCACAATTGCAGGTCAAAAAATAGAATCATGTAAATACCATGAAAAATGTAGAAACTAGAGCAATTCGACTGCCACGCAGTCGATAAATATGCCTCCGCCTCTTTGCTATTCTCAGAATATGTGTATGTTTGGTGGGCAATGTACCATTGCTCCAATGTGAAATGAAACATTCTGTTTTTTCAAGTTTAGCCAAGTTTGGCAATGTTCATTGACTTTTGACCTCTTGGTTTGAATTGAATCATTAGTATTGGATTCAATGTGAAAAATATCTATTTGGGGGCAATTTTTAGCCAATTTTGGCAAAGTTCATTGACCTTTGATCCCTGACCTTTGAGAAATTTCACCAAAAATGTCATCATTCTAGTAGTGATCCATCTTTGCACCCTGTTTGGTTGGTATTGCTCCAATGGATTTGGATATATTTTAAAAATTATCACTTTGGGGGCAATTTTTAGCTAATTTTTGGCAAAGTTCATTGACCTCTGACCTTCAAACTCTCAGGAGTTTTACCCAAACTTTCACCAGTCTACCTCCATAAGGTGATACATCTCTGTATCTGTATCTGTGTCTGGTTAGAATTGCGTCATTGGATTTGGATTTGGATTTATTGTGAAAAATATCAATTTTTGCAAAGTTCATTGACCTTTGACCTCTGACCTTCCAGCAATTTCACCAACAATGTCACCAGTCTACCCCCAAGTAGTGATCCATCGTTCCACTATGTAAGGTTGGAATTGCACCATTAGATTTTGATTTATTGTGAAAAATTTAAAGTTTGGGGCAATTTCTAGCCAATTTTGGCAAAGTTCATTGACCTTTGACCTCTGAACTTTCAGGAATTTTACCAAAAATGTCATGAGTCTATCCCCAAGTAGTGATCCATCTTTGTACCATATTTAATGAGAATTGCATCCTTGGATTTGGATTTATTGTGAAAAAAGGTCAATTTTTGGCAAATTTTCACGAATTGAATTGACCTTTGACCTCTGACCTCTTAGGAATTTTACCAAAAAATTCACCAGTCTATCCTCAAAGAGTGATCCATCTTTGTACCATGTTTAATGAGAATCGCATCCTTGGTTTTGGATTTATTGTGGAAAAGGTCATTTTTGGGCAATTTTTACAAAGTTCATTGACCTTTGACCTTTGACCTCCAGATTTGACCCCAATTTTGCACACTTCATTAGTTTCATGCAATACATACATGTACCAAGTTTGAAGCAAATCTGCCAAACGGTTCTCAAGATATTGCCTAAACGGATTCGGGACGGACGGACGGACGGACGGACGGACGGACGGACGGACGGACAACCCGAAAACATAATGCCTCCGGCCACTTCGTGGCGGAGGCATAAAAAAATATGTGTAAAAACCTTTCACACATTTTTAAAACTAGAAGCTGACTTTCAGCGGATTTAGATTCAGCTAGATTTTGGGTTGAATTTTGATCAGGCCGTCCCATAGCCTATAGACCCGAGACCGCAATAACACACATCGTGGCTCTCTGCACCCCACTATTGCATGAGGCGAGCAGAGCCCCACAGACGGGTGTAATACTGTATTGGTAAAAGGGCTGCAAATAGCTTTGCCCCATTATGAGTATTGACTTGTTAACTATGACACCATATCCAAATATATACACCTTTGATATCATATTGACACATTATTTCATGAACACTCATAAGATATTATATTATGTAGTACAATGTATTACAGTTAATCAAGAAGGGACTTCAAATTTGAGTACATGTATTACTCATTGCCCTGTAGGTCATGTTATGCATGTTGATGCACAACAAACATACACAGCAAGCTTCATCATAGACAATATGTGTTTTACATAGTTAGAGTAGAAAATATCACTATGTATCATCATTATATGCCTATCTGAGATGACGAAAGGAGAAGGTCAAGGTGGGTGGGAGGGAAGAGGATGAGGAGGTGAGGATGAGAAAAAGAGGACAAAGGGAGGAGAGGAAGATGTGTGATGTAGCTAGGAGCTGGATAAAGAGAGGAAGGGGACGGAAGGAGAAGGGGAAGAGATGGAGGAAGAGAAAATAAGGGAAAAGGAGGAGGAGGAGGAGGAGGAGGAGGAGGAGGAGGAAGTGGAGGGGAGGTGGACGAAGAAGAAGATTGGGGTAAATGATGTGTATGAGGGATAAATGGAGGAGGGGGGGGGGGGGCAGAAGCCAGAGGGTGAAAGGTGAGAGGGTGGATGAAAAGAAAAAAAAAGTCTGAAAAGGGAGGGGTGAGGAGCTTCAAGATGGAAAGAAGGAGAAAATTATCAGGGATAGATGAGGTGCACTAGGGGAGAAATGGAGGGTGGGGGAATAAGGGAAGGAGGTGGAGGAAGATGGGGAGCTAGGACGGGAGGGATAGGAAGTACAGGAAAAGATGAGGTGTATGAGGAGAGGGGTACAGGGCATAGAGGGAAAGGGGAGGATGTGAAGGGAGAGAATGAGGAGAAGGAAGAGGGGATGCTAGAAGAGTAGAAAAGGAAGAAGAGTAAAATCAAAGAGAAAAATCACCTGCATGAGAGAAAAAGGGAACAGTGGGGGTGGGGGTGGGGGTGGGGAGAGGGGTGGGGTGGGGGTGGGGGTGGGGGGAGGATCAGTGGTCAAGGGGAGAAGCAGGGGGAGGTAAACAGGATTAGAAAGACGGGAGAAGGGGAGGATAGGAATATGAGGAATAGATGTGTATGAGAAGTAGAAGAGGGACTATAAGGGGAGAGGTGAGGAAGTAATGGAGGAAGAGGGAGTAGGAAAAGAGGAGGAGTGAGATGAACAGGGAAGGAGAGGAAGGCCATTGATATTTGAGTTGCATCAGGAGAAAATATGGGACGCAAGAAGGAAATGTGAGGAAACTGCAATGGGAAGTTACGGGGAAGATGTGTGTCGAGAGGAGGGGAAGGGGGAGAAGAAGAAAAATTACCTGAAGAAAACAAGTGTGAAGATCCTTAAACTTCAAATAAGTTTTTTTCTCTTCCACCTTCCCCATCCCCTCAACTTTCTTTCCTTCTTTTGTCCTCCTTAATCCCTTGATTGGTTACTCACCCCTGCTCCTCAGAGGAGGGATAGGGATGAGGGCTCTTCCTTAAGCCCACTTCCTTCTGCAACTGCTCCCATTTCTCTACCTTATATCGTTAATGGTCTGATACCTTTTTTTTAAAAAAAAACATGCCTCTGCAGTTGAATTCTCCTGCATGGAACATTCAGCAAAATTACATCACCTGACTCAAGGTGTTCATACACAGAAGGTTCTAGAATCAGCATTTAGAACCAGCAATTGTAAATGAAAAGGTTATGAAGAGAGTCATTTTTTGAAGATCGCAATTACTGTTTCCCTTAAAAATATACATAAAGACTTCTAATAATAATAATTAAATTGGTGATATGGTAATATCTACATGCATGCAAGCACAACGAGGTTGATGATGGAATGTAATACACTAGATGTCCACTTTCTGAACATATGTCTGCGCACCAGCTTAGTTTGAATTTGAATGTTCCACCTCTTACATTCATTTTATCAGATCTTCATAGAGTTCCTGTATTATCTTATCTTAAATCTCCAGAGGTCAAGTTTCCAGTGATGTGCCTTCTTCAGAATAGCTTGTTCTTGTTGCTGCCCTGAAAACAAGAATGTATAGGAAATATAATTCTGTGATTAAATCCATTAATGACTACAAAATAATTCCAAAGTAATAACTTCATTGATCTCCACAATTGCAATATTTAGGTAAGTCCTAAGGGACACATCAATGCCAGTGGTGTATAGATGGACTCACTAAATTTAAAATTATTTGTTCTGTACTGCATATTCAAAATCTAAAATATTCAGCTCAGCTCTAGTCTGGTGGCAATCATTTGATTAGCATGTCTATACCAATACATGATATGTTGATAACAGAATTTTAGATTGTTATGCTTCAGTTGATAACATGATAGTATTGGACTTATAGAGCCTGAGGTATCTGGTTTGAGAGGAGAGCTAGTCCTCGTTATGGATGCGTGCCTCGATATATAAGTCATAGAGAACTTTTTTCAATACCATGTTACACCAAATTTGTTTACAGGAAAGAGAAGTAAAAGGAATCATGAAATGCAGCACAGTCCAATTAACTGAACGAACACCCAAATCAGATCATGTTCACCAAATATTTCATTCCACACTTCTATTTTTTTGACTACATTTCAATCTGATTTGTATGTAATTTATTGTAATTACATATACACGCTAATTGTATGTACTCCATTACACATCTATGTGCATTTGCAGAAGTTGAAATTATGTGGTGCAGTGCACTTAATTTTCATGAGGCAATTTCCTCAAGTTCACTAATTAATTCAATGGTTTTGAGACACTAAAATGTGAATCATGAAGAAATCACACAAGCAACATCAAGCCAAACCTGTTTGTCTTGCCATGTCGCAGCACGTCTTCCTCAGCTCAGTGAGTTGCATCCCATCCTGTATGTATCAGCATGATGTGCTTTCAGTGGCGATGAAGATGGGGAGTAGTACAGACCACATAGCCAGAGCATCGGTGCATCAAATATTTGAGGCACTGAAGATTTGTTTTTAATGAGAGATACTTCCTAAGCATGATATGAAGCATTTCACTGCCCGAGTCACAAAGCGAAGCATTCCAGTTTCAAACTCATGAGGATATATATAGCAGCTAGGATTTCCCCCTGTAGTACCATGCAGTGAAAGTGTGTTGTTTTCAAAGAGCGCGCCTCTTCTGGACTCTCTTAGGTCAATAATAGGTCAACAGCAATTGAGAGGTTATGTCAACAGGGCACTATTCAGGATCCCCATGCTACAATGCAGGCTGAATTGCTCACTTTCTTTTGGTCCATTAAAGTTAGGGCCATATAGTCTATACATTCAGACATAACTATTGGTATTTGTGTAGTTTATATTCCCTAACTGACTGAACTTGCTATGATTGCTCTTCTATGTATAAATACGGGGTCATAAAGTGTGAATAGTAGCATTTGCATTCAGATAGCCTAGCGACATATTCTAGGTTGAGGAGTGTATGGATAGAGTCTGTGAGAACCATGTCTAAAAACTCAGACTATATCCACCTAGCACATAGCTAGTCTAGCTTTCATCAGACAGCTAGTGTATAGACCATCACTCTCTCACAAATGAGACAATCTGAGTTGATATAACATTTCATGCAGTACAGTGCCATACATGTTTAGGTATTAGCAGTCTATATAAACTTGTATAGTGCTTCTTTCAGATGCACTGATGCAACATGCACAACTTTGTCTGACTAAGTAGCCTAGGCCAGTACTTTCTCTCTGGCATATCTAGCAGAGCATAGTGGGGGGAACAAAAGCACCCTAGTCAGTCGTTGGCAATATGATGGAAGAAAGCTGGTATGTCACGTGAGAGCCAGAACTATCATGTTTGCAATGCACATATTATGTCATATTCATACTTGTGTTACCAAATAAATGAACAACGGCATAACATATTTGGCATTTCAGATATAAGTGACATATCAATTGCGATGATATGTCTTTGTGTAATACAACTGAGGTCTATGATTTGTAGAGGCATATGCCCAGGCCCCACCATGTCCATCTCAAATAGTGAATATGGCAGGGCCTGAATCATGAGACTATAATCATGTTTCCATGAGGGCTGGAATCTTTGCCTTGGGTTATCTAGAGGTCTCATTAATGTAAATTTCTGAGACTTCTGCAACCTGCAATCTGCAAGCTAGTTCACATTTTTCCAAAGTGATGGATATTGAGACACATAGTCAATACTCATACACTGCATGATGGCTCCTTCTAATATTAATGATATTCACATCCACGTGATCTTAACATCCGAAGGAAATTTTCGCTTTTCAAACCATCCTCCTTATTCATTCTCACTGCTTTGAAAAGAACAGTGGTGCATGCTACATGTGTAACTACAATGTACACACAAAGCACTATATAGTGTGGTGTGTGTAATAGAGAATTTATGAATGGGGTGATTGTTTGTTTTGCTGTCCCTGTGGCCTGTCACTGTCAGGGCCTGTGGTTGCATAGCCTGGTTTCCAGGCTGTTGGATATTTCTGATCCAAAATGATATGAGTCTAGTATTCTAAAGATTATATCACTGAATCTTTCTTGTTTTCTCAGTCCATATCTGCAGAAGAAATTGAGAATGATGTGGCCTACATCAGCAAGATGAATTGATTGTTTATTGAATTTTCAATTAAAAATGCCCAAACAGCCTAGAAGCCAGGCTAGCTGGAGTGCATTGCAATGCCTTGCAGAAGTCTGACTTTCATCTCTCAAGCAAGAGAAGCTATAGAGGGAAAGTACTAACATAGGCTAAGTGTTCAGACAAAGTTGAACCAGTTGCATCAGTGCATCCAAAAGATAATCTAAATTGACTAAGTTTCTAGAGTGTGCTTCACTTAATGGGGAAGTAATGAACTAAGTTTGTGATCTTAATTACTACACTGTCTGAATGTTAGCCGAGGTTGTAGGCTGTGGAGTGTATGGACACCACTAAGTTTGTATGTGTTGTGTTTGGACACAACTATGTCTGATAACTCAGACTACACCCGTTTCCCTTTTCCTCACTGTGCAGGTGAGGGGCATAGATCAGGGCATATAGTCTGGGTTAAGAGAATGTGTTGTTAATAGTCTCCAGCTGCACAGCCTACAATCTTGCTCGGCTATCTGAGTTGTCCTCATATTTACATTTAGAAGAGCCATCATACATGACAGCTCTGGCTCTCAACAGCATGGATCTACATCTTAGGTCCATGCTCTCACTAGGCACATACCACTTTACCAGCTTTCTTCCATCATAATGCTAACGACTGACCGCAGCGCTTTTCTCCCCCCACTATAATACACTCTGCTAGATTTAAGATATGTCAAAGAGAAAGTAGAGGCCTAGGCTAAGTGTTCAGACAAAGTTGCAGTTGCATCAGTGCATCTAGAGCAATATATACACAAGTTTGAATGCTGCACCTAAACATGTATGGCACTTATCTTCATGAAATGATATATCAACTCAGATTGTCTTATTCCTGATAGGGCAAATGGTCTTATACACTGTCTGCTGAAGCTAGCCTAGCTATGTGCTAGGTGGAGAGGGCATATAGTTTTTAGACATGGCTCTTAAACATTTACAGGCTCAATCCATGCATTTCTCAGCCTAAAATATCTCGCTAGGCTATCTGAATGCAAATGCTACTATTCACACTTCATGACCCTGTATTTATACAAAGGAGATCAATCATAGCAAGTTAAGTCAAAGAATATGAACTACACAAATACCAATAGTTATGTCTGAATGTATAGACTATATGGCCCTAACTTTAATGGACCAAAAGAAAGTGAGCAATTCAGCCTGCATTGTAGCATGGGGATCCTGAATAGTGCCCTGTTGACATAACCTCTCAATTGCTGTTGACCTATTATTGACCTAAGAGAGTCCAGAAGAGGCGCGCTCTTTGAAAACAACACACTTTCACTGCATGGTACTACAGGGGGAAATCCTAGCTGCTATATATCCTCATGAGTTTGAAACTGGAATGCTTCGCTTTGTGACTCGGGAAGTGAAATGCTTCATATCGTGCTTAGGAAGTATCTCTCATTAAAAACAAATCTTCAGTGCTTCAAATATTTGATGCACCGATGCTCTGGCTATGTGATCTGTACTACTCCCCATCTTCATTGCCACTGAAAGCACATCATGCTGATACATACAGGATGGGATGCAACTCACTGAGCTGAGGAAGACGTGCTGCGACATGGCAAGACAAACAGGTTTGGCTTGATGTTGCTTGTGTGATTTCTTCATGATTTACATTTTACTGTCTCAAAACCATTGAATTAGTGAGCTTGAGGAAATTAAGCCTCATGAAAATTAAATGCACTGCATGCACCACATAATTTCTACTTCCGCAAATGCACACAGATGTGAAATGGAGTACATACAATTAGTGTGTATTACATTTGTATGTAATTACAATACATATTACAAGTGTGGAATGAAATACTTGGTGAACATGATCTGATTTGGGTGTTCGTTCAGTTAATTGGACTGTGCTGCATTTCATGATTCCTTTTACTTCTCTTTCCTGTAAACAAATTTGGTGTAACATGGTATTGAAAAAAGTTTTCTATGACTGATCATGAGCATGCATCCACAATGAGTGCTAGATCTCCGCTCAAACCAGTTCACAGACTTCCACCTCAGGCTCTCTAACTCCAATACTATCATCAATAGAAGCATAACAATCTACAATTCTGTTATCAACATATCATGTATTGAAACAGACATGCAAATCAAATGATTGCCACCAGACTAGGCCTGAGCTGTTCCGTTAATTTGTTTTTGTATTGCAGAAAATCTAGTTTTTGCTGGATTATATCTGAACTATAAAAACAATGTTCTTGGAATATTCTGGTAGTTTGACAGTGCGATTCAAGGATTTTCGGTTACAAATATAAAGCCATTCATCTTTAATTGCACAAATTCATGATTGCAAATTAAAGTTTGTCCTTAAGTAGTACTGTAGTGTAGACGATGCTCCATTATTTTGAACATATATTCAGGACAAGAACAATGAATTTTTAATTTAGTGAGTCCATCTATACACCACTGGCATCGATGTGTCCTTTAGGACTTATCTAAATACTGCAATTGTGGAGATCAATGAAGTTATTACTTTGGAATTATTTTGTAGTCATTAATGGATTTAATCACAGAATTATATTTCCTATACATTCTTGTTTACAGGGCAGCAACAAGAACAAGCTATTCTGAAGAAGGCACATCACTGGAAACTTGATCTCTGGAGATTTAAGATAAGATAATACAGGAACTCTATGAAGATCTGGTAAAATGAATGTAAGAGGTGGAACATTCAAATTCAAACTAAGCTGGAGCGCAGACATATGTTCAGAAAGTGGACAACTAGTGTATTATATTCCATCATCAACATCGTTATGCTTGCATGCATATAGATATTACCATATCACCCATTTAATGTTGTATTAGAAGTCTTACTGTATAACTTTAAAGGAATTTCGACCCGGAGCTCAAGAGGGCGCTGTTGGATGACGTCACAATCATCGCCATCTTAGTTCCGAAGTTTGACGAGTAACGCTGTCAATCAAACTGGTAGATTGCGGATATGCGTTGCTTGCCCTTTCACGTACGTTGTGAGCGCTAGCCGAGCGAGCTATGCCAGTACACGTTTGTGCATACCGTAAACGATGATCACACTTTCGCAGGAAAAATAGATCGCCGCATGCACGCAGATTGCATTATCGTGCATGCACAATGCACAGCCAGCTAGCTACATACGCATGCAAGCACATACGAGTACTACTACTAGTACTAGTCTACGTACGTGAGTGCTAGCTGGAAGTACCGTATGCAAGTGGGCGGAGCCAGCAGGGAACAGCCGCCGAATCATGAGCCGAACTGTATTTCGGCATACCTAGATTGAGAATCGACATTCTTCGGGCATTCGGAACATGGCATTTGCGTAACCGGTGAAATTATCGAATAACATTGCCGTCATTGGACAACACGTACTGTCCGCTCATGCGCTTACATGGAATAACGCCCTCTTGAGCGCCGGGTCTGATTCCCTTTAAAGGAAACAGTGATTGCAATCTTCAAAAAATGACTCTATTCACAACCTTTTCATTTACAATTGCTGGTTCTAAATGCTGATTCTAGAGCCTTCTGTGCATATATGCAAATATTAAACACCTTGAGTCAGGTGATGTAATTTTGCTGAATGTCTAAGGCAGGAGAATTCAACTGAGGCGTGTATTTGCTCATGGTGTCTGTACTGTGTGTAGACAGTCGATAATCTAGAGCCTGGAATGCACTTTATGACTTCGAAGGTAAAGGGAAAGTATTGGTATATCATCAGTGGGGTCCAAATCTCATTTGATTTTCTTTAAGTTGGTCCAAAAGTAATTATAAACCTTTAATTCCATACCATTCTAACAACACAGAGGTCACACTTTTGTAGATGATTAGTAAATAGAAGACATACCTTGTACAAATATTCAGAAAAATAACAATTGGGATTAATCAAAGGCGCGGTGCATTTTTGAATATTAGTTTGTTTTGTTTAATCAAGAAATAAAAAAAATAAAAAGGTATCAGACCATTTACGATATAAGGAAGAGGAAATGGAGCAGTTGCAGAAGTGGGCTTTTAGGGAGGAGCCCTCATTCCTGTCAGGGGTGAGTAAACAGTCGAGGGATTGAGGAAGACAAAAGAAGGAAAGAAAGTTGAGGGGATGGGGAAGGTGGAAGAGAAAAAGCTAACGTGAAGTTTATGGATAATTACAAGTTTTCTTCAGGTAATTCTTCTTCTCCCCCCTCCCCCTCCCTCTCCTTTCGACATCAATCTTCAGTGTAACTTCAACCAATTGCAGTTTCCTCTCTTTACCTTCCTCCGTCCCATATTCCCCTCATGCAACTCATCTGTCCACTGCCTTCTTCTCCTCCCCTGTTCCTCTTGCTCCTCTTTTCCTGCTCCCTCTTCCTCCACAACTTCCTCACCTTTCTCCTTATAGTTCCCCTTCCCCTTCTCATAAACATCCCTGATCTTCCTATCCTCCTCTTCTCCCTCTTCCTGCTCCTCCCCTTGATCACCGATCCACCTTGCCCACCCCCACAGTTCCCTATTCCTCTCCTCATGCAGCTTATCTATCTCTGATTTTCCTCTATTCCTCCTTCCCCTCTTCTAGCTTCCCCCATCTTCCTACTCCTCTTTCTCTACCTTTACATCCTCCCCTTTCCCTCAATGTCCTGTACCCCCTCTCCTTTTGCACCTTATCTTTTCCTGAACTTCCTATCCCTCCCCTCCCCTCTTAGCTCCCCCCCCTTCCTCCACCACCTTCTCTTAGTCCTCCACCCTCTATTTCTCCCCCAATGCACCTCATCTATCCCTGATCATTTTCTTCTTCTTCCTATCCTGAAGCTCCTCCCACCTCCATTTTCATAGTTATTTTCTCTTCCTTCACCTTCTCACCTTTCACCATCTTCCCCCATCCCCCCCCCCCCCCTCGACACATCATTTACCCCAATCTTCCTCCTCCTCCTCTTCCTCCACCTCTTCCCCTTCTCCTTCTGTTCCCTTTTCGTATCCTCATCCATCTCCTACATCACACATCTTCCTCTCCTCCCTTCTTCCTCTTTTTCTCATCCTCACTTCCTCATCCTCTTCCCTCCCATCCGCCTTCTCCTTTTGTCATCTCAGATAGGCATACAATGATACATAATCAAAATAAAAATGAAGCACATATTGCCCACAATTAAGCCCAGCTGTTAATGAAAAGTACTTAGCTTGCTGTGTACGTTTGTTGTGCATCTTCAAAATAAAAATGCATACAGGAAAATTATTAATACTCAAATTTGAAGTCTCTGCTTGATGAACTGTATTGCATTGTACTACATAATATAATTACTTACTAGTGCTCATGAATGTAACTTGCCAATACTATGATATCAAAAGTGTGGATATTTGTATATAGGTGTTGTAGTTAAAAGGTTTGGCTGATACTCATGATTTGGGGGCAAAGGTATTTGCAGCCCTCTTTCCAATATCAGCTTACCAATTTTTACATGTTTTTTCCTTTTTCTGTGGTATTTTTATGATTCTAGTTTGTTGACCTGCAATGAGTGACAATACATTTTCTGCAGAGAGTAGTGCACTGAATGTCCTTTATGATTAGGGACTTGTGAAGTGTAAAAGCCAGTGAAAGACTTTATTCCCATTATTATGCACACCTGGTCTAAGTAGCAATAATATATTGAAAATTGCCACTTGTTGTGTTAAAGCTTTAAAAAAAAGTTAAATGACTGCGGATGCTGCTATATCAGTAATCCAGATAAAAAGTTATGTTTGATTGCACTAGTCCGACTCCAATGAAAAGATATTCTTCTTCCATTCTTAAAATTGTATTCATGTACATTGTCATTATTGCATCATCACATATTATTGGACATTACTGCGATTGATTTGAGATATTTGGTCCTATACAATATTTGTCAATGTGTACATGAATTTGTCATAAAATTATTTCAAGGCATTGCATACGTATATGTTGACATCAAGAATTCTGCGAAAAATGTGATCCTTCAACAATGTTCACAACATTGAATTTTTAGGTCTGGAAGAAGATAAAAAAAAATAGCTACATAGTGTTTGTACAAACTACTTGATTTTCACTGGACTGACCTTCAAGTTTAAGACAGTGTTAAAAAGGAAAATATTTGTTTTGTTAACACTTTGATCATGATTATTCTGGTTTACAAGGGTATAACCAACAATTTGTGAACAGAAAATAATTCATATACCTGAATCAATCTGGAGATGCACTGCTTCTGGTTTAAAAAATAAATAAAATAAAAAGTGAACCAAATCTTGTACTGCGATTTGACTGCTCTAAGAGTGGTATATGACTATTTGTATGCGATATGTAATTGTCATGCAGATTTGTCCTACGTAATTGCAATCTTTACTCTTCTCGTTTTTTGTTGTATTTATTTCTTGAAATCATTTTTTTTTTATTTGGTAGGTCTAGGTAGGGTGTCCAGAATTTGTGGGTAAATTTGGAAAGCCATTAATTTATATTTGTACAGAAGTATCAAATATCACTCACACAAGATATGATAGTCTCTTGCCTCATTTTGTAAGGCCGACACGGTTTACACGTAAATGTCTTGACAGCCTTTTGGAATTGTATGAATCTAAACTCATTGAAATTGATAATTACTTAAATATTTGCAATGCAATTTCAAAGATGCTTCCTGACTCTGAATGACTGGCTTTCTACAATATTAGATTTGTATTTACATATCTTTTACCAGCCCAGTAAAATATGTCTTCACCTGTCTTACCAAAATCAAATTCCTTTGATTAGAAAGACAAACATGCAGTTTGCATACATTAACTTGTTGCTACGCCAGGTAAACCTTGGACAAGCCTTGAGGTTGATATTGATAAATTACACTTACTTTGTGAAAGACAGCAAGGATAATAGGTGAATACTACCCTGTTACTTATCTGTTCTATAGCAATAATATCAAAGCTTAAATATCATGCCATGTGTCACCTGATTTTGCTGTAATTTAAGCAAAAATATACCATAAAATATTTTCTGCACCAAACTGACTTTCGCTGGAATTACAGCGAAATCACGCCAAAACACCTGACCATTTTTCCTGTAATTTCAGCAAAACATCAAGATAAGATGCACACCCAATTTCGCTGGAATTACAGCGAAATATTGAGTCAAGGCATCTTCCTGGTTTACCAAATCAAAACACCTACTTTCTCAATTTTGCTGTAATCACAGCGAAATACCAACATGACCAATGCAAAACACCTTCATAATTTCGCTTTAATTACAGCAAAATGGAATTGTGCCAAGCCTTGTTCTTGAAAAAATTAAGAAAAGCTTTAATTTTTGATGATGCTGCATTTTTGCTCAGTTAGAGCAAATTTTTAAAAAACTTGGGAAACGCGCAAAATACCCAAATCCAACACAACAATGTTAACAGCCTTCAAAATGTAATTGTTAGCAATCTTCTTACTAGTGGTCTTAAATTCATGTATTGTCTATTTTAGAAGCTTGCTGAAAGTTATTTGTCCTCAAATGATCTACATTTGGAGTAATGAGTGATTAAATCACAAATCCTTGAAATGTTCGGGCCGAACATTTTGAGGATTTCATCATTAATCATTAATTGCTCCATATGTGGATCATTTGATGGCAAATAACTTTCAGCAAGCTTCTAAAGTAGACAATACATGAATTTAAGACCATTGGCAAGAAGATTGCTAACAATTACATTTTGAAGGTTGTTTGCCTTCCCAGTACAGTATATGCCCTTTAATGACTGTTGCAGGGGAATCTGCATGTCCTATTGCAACATGCAGGTGGATGTGACACAATGGCTTATCCATCGTATTGTTAAGAGCAGCAGCCAATCACACTCGCAGTCATAGCAATCTGAATCTAATCTACCCAAGTGTCAAGGCCTTCATCGTTCCAATACTGCCCTTCTATGACAAAAGGAAGGAAGTGACAAACCACTCAAAATTGAGTTATTGGTATTCTTAAGTTGTACCCACCACCCCCTTCATACATACAAAATCTGGAGGAGAAATATTCATCTTGCTGCAAGATATTCAATCTAGCATGATGTGGTGTAAGTTGTATTTACAAGAAAAGTCTCTTTTGTCGCTTGCTTCCTTTTGTCAAAGGAGGACAGAATAGAGGTACACAATATCTTCACCCAGAAGGGGATTGGTACTAACTGCTTGTTGCCCGCTGTTTGACCTGAGTGTTTTATGTGGCAGCAAAGCTAGAAAATTGTTCCATGTAGCAATGTTTAAATGGCCCGTCTCTTTTACAAACATCTGCAAACTTCATGAAAATTTGCACATATTTAGCACGTATTGTTGGGATACCAACTGTGAAATTTAAAGATCAGAGGTGCTATAACTCTCGTAGAATGAATGGAAATATAACTTACTAGTCTTCACTGATATTTGAATATTTTCGTGGTACGAAAACAGAAAACTCAATCAATTATCAAAGATTATTTCCTCAAAACCGAATATTACGCTTTGTCGATTCCAGGGAGATGTTATATAGCCACTCTCTCAAATGATGACAAAGTCAGGGAACTTTCAGAATTAGGTCTGCAAAAGGGACGGGCTACCTTTAATGGGGACGGAGAGTTGCATGCCCAGGGATTGAGAAATCTCTTCTGGCCGTAAGAGGCACTGCAGTGTGGTATCTACACACAGGCTATGCGACCATGTCTGTTCAGACTGCACCAGAAATGTTCCTTGGTAGTGGATATGATTTACCTCTGGCTTGACCTACATAATTTACTGTGTGTATTGAAATATAGATCAGCGTATGGTTCACGGTCCTCAAGAATACAGACTGTACACTCGCTTTAACTATGTATAAGTATTATATGACACCTAGATAGATTCCTGTCATTTGATTGGTTGTTTGATATCAATCATTCAGTCCATTTACAATGACATCATCAAACGTGCAATTTTGGATTCATATGATATTGTCCATTGCACGCTCGCCGAGACCAGTGGTACTTGCATGTATTGTGTATGCAAACTGCGACCGCTCAGCAGCTGTACTTGTGCATAATTATCGAGCAGAAAGAGACATAGATGGCTTCATGTATATCGACACAGCACACAGCAATGTCAAATGACAGGGATCTATCTAGGTGTCATATAAAACAAATAATGAATGTTTTTTCAGTCATGCAATGGAGAGAATATTTCATTCGTTAAAAGATGAAATGAAATTGATCCATTCAACTCGGCTGCGCCACGTTGAATGAATCTTGTCATCTTTCATCTCATGAAATATTCTGTCCATTGCACTCATAAACATTCATTATTTTAATACTGTTGATGCATTTTAGCATGAGTAAACGATTGAAGTCTCTTACAGTGCCATTTAGACTGGCACAGAATGAGTTGAACATGACAAACACAGGAAGGAAGAAGGCAAGTCATGTGAGTGGATCATGAGCCAACATTTTTATGGTCCATAGAAGCAGATCGCTTCCTCGTCATTGAACCTTAATTAAAGAGGAGGTGTCCATTTTGTTGGTCAAAAATATAAAATTTCAGAAAAAACATGGAAAATGGAAGAAGATACTGTATCAGAACTTCCCTCCCAATGATAGAGCTGGAAACCAAGTTAAAGCGAAATTATAGCAAGTGCTAGATTTTGAGGAGGTTTTGGGCGAGTCATCCAAAACTTATAGCCTAGAGACCTGAGACTGCTGTGCGCTATATTCCTCCACGGTGCATGCGTTCAATAGGAGCAATGCCACATTGCCCGCTAACAGGGACAATATGCTTATGAATATTAACTATGTTTGGTGCGTTTCAAACATAAGCAAGGATAGTTTTTCACTTTTCCTGAAAAACTTCTTGAAGCTATGACTGAGATTTCATACACGTTATTGTTAGGGTTTACTGCCGATTCCTGCTGAATTTCATGACATCTGCAAATGGGACACCTTGTCTTTAATAGTGTTGGATAATTTGATATGGACAATGACAATGCAGTCTAAGCCTACTGAGGAAGGAACAATCCATGAATGTATGATTTTCAGAACCCTGGGAGCGTAGCACTTCCTGGTGCATGTACCTTAATAGTAATGTTTAGTACCGATATATTGATTTGATTTGGACATGGACCTTCAGATATGAAGTGTATTATCAGTTTTGATATCTGATTTTGTGCAAAACCTCAATGAAATTTGAAAATTCCCATTTGATATTAATCACAATGTAGAACACTGCTGTGGAGTACAATCACATGTTTGTATTGACCTTGTTAAAATGAAATGATGCAATGTTTTGGGTGTCATTTTCAAATTTTAATTCCCGTTGATACATATTTTTCTTTTTGAAAACTACTGAATGGTAAATGAGAGATATACATGTGAAATATACATATGACATGCATAACGTTTTGATGAAAATTGCAATTTAATACAATTGATAGAAGATTTTGCTACATGTACTTAACAAATAAGACTACATTCCATTATGACATATTTTATCATATTTAAACAATTTACAATGTACAAAACTCACTGTCTTACATGTAATAGTCTTGTGATTTGCTCTAAGGTGAAGTATTGGAATGCCTGAATGATACGACTTCAATTGTTTATTGCAATCTTGTCTACTCCTTGCATGTAAAATTGTGCCAACAAGCACACACATCCTTGCAAGCGCCCTCTCAGATTAAGTACAATTCACCCCCAAATCTAACTCAAAACTATGACGTTAAGATAAGATCTTTCCTCATACTTAGCCTCTAGTCATAGACCAAATGTGATCACATCAAACGGCAAAGTGCCTCTTAAAATATTCAAGGTTGAATTATATTATTCATTTCAAATTTGTGCGTGGTTTCATGTGTTTTTTTGTGGCAATATCGGTATGGGGAACATATTAAGTATTTGCCATTTTTGTTACTTGCTTATTAGACAATTTTGAAGAGGGTGGGGGTTGAATATCACTCAGTCATAACTGGGTAAACTCTGACTTTTCACTTCATTTTTTATCAGTTCATAGTTTTGAAAATGGTGAATCGGTATAGCAGGCAAAGTTGTGCAAATTCCAAAGTACATGTACATACAAGAACATAATGTTTGAAAGCATACCTCAGAATAAAGGGACTGAAAAGAAACTTTTAACGGGTTCATATATCGACTTTTATAGTTCATCTTGATTTCATCTCAAATGTGATTTAAGTTTCATATTTCATAAGCTATACATGCTGTGTAGTGCTGTAAAAATAAGGATACCTTACCGCAAAGCAGAAGTCGTTAAAAAGAAATATGTTTCCTGACTGCTCAAAACTTCTTGAACAAATGTTTCTTCCTGTTACTGATACTACTAGAACAAAACGTAAAAATTGTTTTATTAAAGGAGAATAAAGCCCTGATAATCAAAGTTGAATTGAATAAAGGCAGAGAATTCAGAAAATTAGACTGCTTAAAGTTTGAGAAAGATCTGACACACTAGAAGAATGTTATTTGGGTTTAAAAATCTGAATCACTAGCATTGTAATCTTGCTGTGTTTAATTGTTTATCCTTGTGTGCCCGTTAAAGTGTTGCTCTATGGGAAAACACTGCTTCAAGAACAAATCCCAGTCTGCATTCTCGTAGTATGTGATTCAGTGGATTGTCTGACCATAGTGTAACTACAAACTAGCTTATTGAGTTACCCATGATCAGAAGCTAGTCCTGCATGTAGTCATCATGATTTTCAAAATTCACACCTTCCTTTAAATATATTATATCTGAAGTCTCTAGAGAATCAAAGGTATCGGGTGGTAGTGGAAATGATTACGGGTCTAAATCACAGCAGAACTGTTCTGTTGTTGTCATGGAGGCCTCAATTTTATGTTATTTCATTGATTCAATTTATCATTTTGAAATGATTCCTTCCTGGTATTTTGACATCAAACCGTGGCCGTGGTAGAATGATACTCCATTGATTACTGATCCAGTAGTCTTCATCACAACCCCTCTTCCCTTTAATTTGCATATCATTTTGCTTTCTCAAAATGTTTTTGTGCTACAAACATGCTCATGTATGTTAACAATGATTCTTATACTATTATGAATTGCATACATGAACTTCAGGATTTGTCTTTGACTGTCATTAAACTGTTTATCTTGTTAAGAGATCCCTAAGTGGCTCAAAGAGTATCTATTAAAGTTGAAGTGCTAGAAAATAAAGCATTGCTTGAGGGTTTTATTGTCTTCCTTCTGAGATAAGGATTGCATGTTCCTCTAGATACATGTCAATCAAAATGCTCACGAACATTGTATTCAAAATATTGTCTCTTAAGGTTTGTTTTTTCCTTCAGTGTACTTTGTCCCTCTTTATCTCCTTGCCTTTTTCCTGCTTGCATTGTTCTCATCCATGTTTACTGCTCTTTTGCTGTTTTTTTTTTTTGTCATCATCTTTTTGGTCTGATGTGCTTGTTATGTATCTCCTATCCTTCCTCTTTTGCTCTCTTTTCTTGTCCTTCTACCTCTTTACCGCCTGTCCCGTTCACCTTCTCTCACTTTCTATTCCCTCTTTTCTGCCAACCTATTGTCCATTTCCTTCCTTTTATTTATTCTTCATCAACTAAAAGTAATTGTGCTATTTTCCAACATTTAGCAACACTTACATAATTGCATTTGCACACATATTTCCAAATATCATTGATTGTTTTGATGTTGTTGTTCAAATATTTATGTGTTTTATGCCTCATCAATAATGTTGACGTATGATTTTTGTCCGGGTTGTTCGTCTGTCCAGATCTCATTTCCGGGATAACTCAAAAAGAAATTAACTGAGTTTCATGCAATAATAATATATGATAGGACGATGAACTGATTGATTTGGGGGTAAATTGAAGTTTAAGGTCACAGGTCGAGATCAAAACCTAAAATTTCACTTTAACCTGTTTATTCAACAAATAATTTAATTTCATCGAGCTTGGAACAAAGATGATATGACAAGAACGATTAACTAATTATATTATGGGTCATATGGGTTAAAGATCACAGGTTACGGCCAAATCCTCATGTCATTTTCCATGTTTGACTGAATTTCATCAAACTTCGTACAATGACAATATATGACAGGGAAATTGAGTGATTATAATTTGGATCAGATAGGTCTATGGTCATAGGTCAAGGTTGAAGGTCACATGTGAAGGTCACATTCTGAAATGATGCTGTTTATGTAATGAATTGTGAAATGCATGTATTTCATCAAATATCATCAAAATTGCACAATGATGATATATGGAAAGCCTCTCTCAATATAATTGTTAAATTGCAAGTTTTCCAGGCATTGGAGGAGGAAATTTTACTGAATTTTTTAAGATTTGGGCAATACCTGCAGAGGAAGGTGGAGGCATACCAGTCGACTGCAAGCAGTTAATCAATTCATCATATTTGATATCGTATATCCTCTTTTATAAAATTCCTTTAATTTTGACATTGTATTAGATGTTATTATAGTAATTCACTTACAGTGTACATGTTTTTCTGTACTGAAATCCAGTGTATATTTGTTCGGTCATCAAATTTCAAGAAAGATAATGACACCACATAGATTGCCATTAATAAACAATTTTATACTTGTGATTTTTATTTGGTATTTTTTTATTGGGTGTCTCCATTGTCTTCTACAGAAAATGTAGAGTTAATAAAACCATTGAACATGACTATACACATGGGTATGATGATATTTCCTTCATATTTTCTCTAACTTTATTCCATCAGATCATCAGCTACAGACAGCATTGAAGTCTTGAAATGGGAAATTGGAACCCTAAAAAAAAAGGTGAGAAGACACATAAAGCTGTTCACTTCATTTGTGCATGTTTTCATTCACACTATTAGATATTTTCTTTATAAACGGTGAATTTTCATTTAGATTTGATTCATTTGGTGTCAATCTGCAAAAATTAAAGATATTTTCTTCATAAACTGTGACATAACAATACACAGTATATCTGTTTGGATTTATATAATATGTGTATTTCGATTTTCATTCAGATTTGATTCATTTGGCGTCAATCTGCAAAAATTCATGAATACCGAAACAATCATAACACATAGATTTAAAACGAACAAGCAATAAAAAACAAGCATACATGTAGGAGATCAGAAAAGAAGGTATGGGCATACATACATATAACATTTAGTATCTAAATATGGAGGAACCACCAAGAGCCATAGAGGCTTATCAAAAGTAATCCCTGCAAGTGTAACAAATATTAAGTTCAGAAAGGTAGAAAGAGAGGGAAGAAAGAGAAAGAGGTTGCATTCATGCGACGTTTTTTTACCATTACTGCTGGTGCCGATCCTGTCCATTTCTTTCTACCTCCAGCCCGAGATGAAGTTGGTTTGTCCACTCTTGGTCTTTTTTTCACCTACCGCTGGATGAATTTCTTGTAGCCTCTTTGATTGGAGTCTTACTGTTCATTATACAGTCAAACCTGTCTACAAAGACCACCTGTCTCCAAAGGCCAAGTTACTGGCCTCTCTTTGGAGCAGTTTGAATGTAATTGCACTGTCTACAAAGACCAATTCACTGTTCTCCCTTCAAAGCAGTTTAAATGTTATTGCGTTTGCTATAAAGTCCAGTTCACTGGACTCACTTCAGAGCAGTTTTGAATGTAATTTCACCTGTCTATAAAGACCACCTGTCTGTAAAGACCAATCACTGGACTCTCTTCAGAGCAGTTTGCATGTAATGGCACTTGTCTATAACAACCACCAATCAAAAGAAAATACCTTTGCTATAATTTCCCTGAGCTGGTCCTTACAGACAGGTTTCTCTGTTTGTGTTTTTATTTTGACTCTCAGATTGCAGAGCTTCAGGCCCACAAGCAGCCGGTGCCAAGTGAGTTTGTGACGAGCTACTCCGCCCTACAGGAAAGACTACAGAAGCTTCAGACCTACATCAAGGAGGGAGGCTCTAAGGCTAGGCAAGGTACATGGATGGACCAACTTATATGACCCTCTCTCTCACTCCAGTGATTAATCCCTCATAGAGTACTGAAGTGTGATGTCATATGGGCATGTTGTCAAGACAACTGGTTCTAAACGATGTGGGAAGAGCAGATATTGGTGATCAGAGGGGAGACTCTCATTTGAAGTGCCTAACACTAGCCTGTTAGGCAATGTCGGGCCAGGGTCATGTTTCATATCAATATTCAATTATTGTAACTTACCATCAGCGGTAAGTACCATGGCAACAGGTGCAATAATGAGAGCCCATTGGCTGTTCCCATGGTAGTCATCATTGATGGTAAGTTACAATAACTAAAAACCTCTATGCAACATGGCCCAGTGAAACTCTCACCTACGGTAAGTGATGTTGTTTAGAACCAGAAGCCAGTGTAACAATAGGTTTGACTACACCACTTAGGTACTCTATACATGTAGATCATGACAGAGTAGTTTGTTTAGGTGTAACACTACAATATGAAGAAGGGGGAAATATGATTATTTCATATTTGAGCATCTCCATGACCCCCTCCCCATCCCAACTAGAGAAGTTGTATAATATGTATCTTAACGAAGGGTAAGCATGTTTTTACACAAACTTTTGAAGATTATTTTATTCAACACCAGCTGCATGTGATATAAAATCACTACACCTTTTTAACACTGGGGAGTACCCTGGTAGTAATAGCATAGTAGAAGCTGCAGTCGTAGTTGCAGAGTAGTACTAGATCTAGATGTAGTAGTACTAGTAGCAGCAGTAGTAGTCGTATTAGAAGTAGTAGCGATACATGTACAACTGTAAAATCGTTAATTGTTCGCAAGTAATTTTTTTGCGGCGCAGTATACCCACAACATATTCATGGAATGTTATTTTCGCGCACAGTAAATACTTGGCACTACAAAAAGAAAACATGCTGTACATTAAAAAAATCATCAACGAGCTCTAAATAAAGCATTATCATGAACATTCAATTCCATAAAAAAGCTGAAAGCTGTTCAATGCATCACATCATGCAGCATGCGCATGAGTTGAATGTCAGTACTAGTTACTCCTGAATCCCACATAGCTGTGTGCGTGTAGTTAACCTGCTTCGGATAGCAGGATGGTTTTATATTTGCAGTGATGCGCGTAAAGCGCAAAATTCAATCTCACACACAAATTATGGGCTGTTACAGTAGTAGTTGCAGTTATTGCAGCAGTAGTATAATTTCCTTCCTTTATGATTTGTCTTCCATCTTCTTGTGTCTCATGCAGCGTACGTCTCAAGACTGCAGGCCCTGTCGCCAAACCTCTTGGCTCAAGCCAAGGAGGCTGTTCAGACTGGACATAAAGACAAAGCAACCATGATCATGACAAGGAAGAAACTGGTAGATACGGAGGTAAATGTGAACGATGTCAAAATCAGTCATACCATGTTTGGCAATATAGCTACCAGTCTTGAAAATTACACAAATGAAAATGACACTTTCTGGGTCAAGGCTGCGAATGTTGTGGAAAGTTGAAACGCGGTGTGATTGGTTCTTTGCTGTAAGGACATGGTAGCCATGATTATGACAAGGAAGAAACTTGTTGAGGCGAAAGTCAATTACGGGACAAAAGGTAATATAGATCAAACCGTGGGAAGATATGGGTAACATGAAATCACAGTATGTTTAATGGTGTATCTGTGCGGTCATACTTCCTCCAATTTTTACTAATAGGCAGAGTTTGAAATACTTATGTTTTGGGGGGCCACTTACATGCATGATCCACAATGACAGAATGGGCCCTGCATGGATGGTCATCTCGTGGCAAACTACTCAAAGATTTATTTCTTGGGTGCAGTAAGACAAAAAAGACTGGGAATATAATCACTGGGAAGGTCTCAAGTTGGAGTGGGAAGTTTTGTTTGTAATTATTTTATGAGAATTTGACAGTCAGCCTTTCCAAACCCAAGGATTCAAAATACAAGGGAGACATATTTTGGTTATTGGGATAGATACCCATGGTCTAACTATGCCTAATGGGTCATTCACTTGTTGATTGTTAAAAGGAAAAACGGATTACATGTATTTGTAAACGAGCAATGCACAGGTTGTGAGTCATAAGATAAGGCCTGGGTTTTAATCACTGATGCATTAAATGTTTCCCATATCTCATGACCCATTTAAAAGTTTATTTTTAACAACATTGAGGCCAAAGTCAAAAGCCTTTGAGACATCCTGGCATGTTTTTTTTTTTCTCTCTCTCTCTCTTCTTGTGATGATCACTGCACTGAGGAGATAGAAGGAAGATGACATGCTTGACTGCAGGATTTTATTTTAAAAGTTGTGATCACAATCATTTACAGAAATCAGTATTATGTAGCCGTAGGCCTAGCTCTATAGAAATGGATAAACTTTTTAAGATGCAAGACTCTTGCCAGTTGAGGAAACTTGCAAAATTTTTAATCATAATGAATGAATCATTTTAGTCATGATCCAAAAAGAAATGATTTTGTTGATATCACTGTTCAGCATCATGAACATGTAGTTCCACATAGTGGTAGAATTGTAAGAAATCCTGTGCGCTTAGTGTTATAAATACTGAAGAAGTTATGTACTCTATTTACTTTATGTATTTGTATGTATTCATGATTGTATATCATTGTAAATATATTGAACTCTCATACCCCAGGAGGGGGTCGATAGAATGAATAAAATCTTATCTTATGTTTTTTTTTTCTCTCCCTCTTCTTGTGAAGATAACCGCACTGAGAAGATAGAAAGAAGATGACATCCAATCATCGGGATCTTCTGAGCATGGCAAGGACAGCAGCAAGATTCTTGGTTTTCTCTCCAGCACAACCTTAACCCTTTCTCAGTCAGATGAGACACTACTCCATAGGATTTATGTGTATGACTGGTGTAAAATATAGCACTAGTACACAGAGTGTTGACTCATTCTGTGCTAAACCAGATGCTCCTTCATGTGATTTATGTGTATGACTGGTGTAAAATGCAGCACTAGTACACAGAGTGTTAACTCATTCTGTGCTAAACCATATGCTCCTTCATATGGTTTGGGTGTATGACTTGTTTAAAATGTAGCACTAGTACACAGAGTGTTAGCTCATTCAGTGCTAAACCAGATGCTCCTTCATAGGATTTATGTGTATGATTTGTGGAAAATGCAGAACTAGTACACAGAATGTTAACTCATTCTGTACTAAACCAGATGCTCCTTCATATGGTTTGGGTGTATGACTGGTGTAAAATGCAGCACTAGCTCACGAAGTGTTAACACCTTCAGTGCTAAACAACATGCTGCTCTGATAAGGCTTGATTGTGTGTTATTATTGGTACAATCATGTCAATTCTGGCACACAACGTGCTCAGTTCATATTTCCTTATTACAAGGAGAAACATTTCCAACAAAATGACTGTTTTCTGAAGAGAGTTGGCATATGTTTTTGTAAAATATGCTTTGGTAAATCTTATTGTCTCAGCTCAATCTGCTCAAGAACAGGTCCTTATCACTGTTATGTCTCTATTGTTATCTCTCTCCTTTTGACAGCTTCATGTGGGCCAGATTTTGAGGATAGATTGTGCATGCTGCTCTACTCTGACAAAAGGGAACAAGTAACAAAATGAAGAATATGTGTCGGTCATTTCCAGTGGCATTGTGCAACTCCACATCAGTGTAGATTGAATATCACTAGAACATTTCTTTCCCAGATTTTACCTGTACATGGGGAATGCTGGATCCATTTTTGCAAACCAAAGTCAAATCTTAATGTTATGTCACTTGCTTCCTTGTTACAAAGTAGGGCAGGGAGTAGAAAACCCAAGGATATTGAATAATAAGTGGTTTGTAAGAATATTTACTCATGTGGCAGTGTTTCCTTTGACACAGATTTTATGAGAAACTGAGATGCTGAAAAAACAAGGAAGGACAGATATAGATTTAGTGAAATACTTCACTTGTAACAAATCCAATCCTCCTTGAAAAATGTTGAAAGGGGAAAAGTCCTGATGACAAATACATTGGTAACAAAAGAAATCTTAAAGTGAAAGTGTCTAGTTTTGTTTGGGAGAATATGTTCATGTGCCCAACTTCAAGGTAGCCTGTCCCTTTTGCAGACCTAATTCTGAAAGTTCCCTGACCTTGTCATCATTTGAGAGAGAGTGGCTATATAACATTTACCTGGAATCAACAAAACGTAATATTCGGTTTTGAGGAAATAATTGATCAAGCTTTCTTTTTTCATATCTCAGTGAAAACTAGTTTGATTTTCACTTATTCTACAGGAATTATAGTACCTCTTACCTTAAAATTTCACAGTTGGTATTCCGAAGATACGTGCTAAATATGTGCAAACTGTCATGAAGTCTGCAGATGTTTTTAAAAGGGACAGGCCACCTTTAATCATGCCAAATTATTTTATCAACATTTCTTTAAAGACAGGGTTGCTCTTTACCAAAATTCATGAAACTTGGCATGGATTAGCAGTATACCATAAAGATAACATGTATGAAATCTCGCAATCATAACTTCGAGAACATTTTCACGAAAAGTGAACAACTATCCTTGTTTACATTTGAAATGCCCGGTTTTGTCGTATGGTCTTTATTCATATACTGTATTTCAGCAGCCAGCAGCGTGGTGCTCACATTGCACTCACTGCTTGCATTAATGCAGACAATCACTGATACCTGTGTGGACAGTGCAGAGCGGAGAACAGCGCTGTGTGCTGATTACAGTCTCTTTCTCCAGGATACATGAATCGCAGAGGTTTTGGTTGATTTGCCTAAAACCTACTCGAAATCTAAAGATCAACATAATTCAAAGTGAGTTTCCAATTCTAACATCGTAAGGAAAGTCATAATTTCGTTGCATTGTAAGGAAAGTCACAATTTCGTTGATTTGAACTGCAAGGGGTTACGTTACCTTTAAACCAAACCCTGTTTGCTGAACTTTACCCGAGGCCTGGCCCTTGCATGACTGATAATGCACAGGAAGGGCATTGTGTAAGTCGGAGGAGCAAATTTTTATAAAAAAATCCCCTTTCTATTGTCGATGGTTTTATGATGCTTGTGCCCTACAGCCGACAGAGCACATGAACAGATGTGCCAATTGGCTTCGAAACCACGCAGAGGGATGCGTATGACCTTGTGTACAGTATGCACTGTGGACAAAAAAACAGACAAAAAAAAAACAGTACGTGACACATCTGCATGATTTACCACATGTGGGCGACCCATCCACATACTGTTTGCTTGTATTCTCAAAACATCAAAGAAAATTAATAATGAGCTATAAAACCAGGCAGCAACTATGTGTCCTTCCAATGACATTGAAATGAAAAAGATCTGCGTGGGATGATTGACATTCAATTCATGTAGTCCCATAAACAGCCCAGTCTCTGCATTGATTACATATGCAGAAAAGATTTATGTTTATTCAACAAATTGGTTTTCATGAACAGAAATCATTTTTATACAGTCTGCCCTCCATAGTTAGTATATGGATTTAGTTTTGTCCTGTTGATGCATTTGTGCACATATGCACATAAACCCATAGAGTGTTAAGTAATCTTGCACATACAGGGGTGGGGTGTAGTGTCATGGGATAGCATGGGCCATGGAGTGTGGTAGTTTTGAACTGTTTATTTCAAACAGGTGCAGATGACCATGCAAGATTTCAGGGTTTAAGTGATTCAGGTTATGATTAGATATATGATTAGAATTGATTTCACTCACATTATCTCATTCGAGTTTGCTTGTTCTTTTATTAACTCTTAACCTGCCATTGTCGCATTTTTCTGACTAAGGTGTAACATGCCGCTGTCACAAATTTGCGACCAAACTGTATAGAGAAAACCTCCGACACAGAGGGGTTTTACCCCTGGCAAGTTAAGAGTTAATCAAGTAAAGGGTTAATCAACTTGTATTGATGTTGTGCAACCTTTCAGACAGTATTGCCAAAGCCGCAATTTAGGCGCCAGATTACGCTTCTTTTGACTTCCGCGCCGCGACTTGCAAAGCCTTACCGCTACTTCGCTACTTTTTGGCTACATCTGAATTGCTAATTTCTCCATTGCTAATCATATATTTTCACCTTGTATCATCATGCTGTATAGCCTTGAAATTGCGATATATCCGTTTGGGCTACATTTTGCTAAATTGTGCGACGTTTAAGACTACTTACCGCTACTTGGGCTGAGAATTTCTGGCAACACTGCTTTGAGATCCTGAATTTATTTCTACATTGCTGGGAAATCATTTTAATATCACATTTTAATAGTTCTGTCCGAAAACGATACCACCTCACGATACTCTAATCGATCACAGGCAGCAAAGCCCTACGTTTCACACTAGCTTCATGTGTACACATAGTATGAAAGTTTGAGCGAGCGAGCGCGATTGTTTCCGCCGGCAATAGATCGCTTTAACGTACGCATATTGATCTAGCGGACATGCAAATAGACGCGGAGAACATCGAGATAGCCAATGTTCTGTGCGATGTATTGCATTTTTCTCTAATTACAGAAACATACGAGACCCCACAACAAGATAATTGATATTCAATTCTAGTACCAAAACAACAAAACATTATTTGGGTAATGCCTGGAGGTCACCTTTAATAACTAATTGGAGAGTAGAGGTTAATGCCAGTTTAAAGGGATAGTTCACCCTGAAGATAAGTTGGTTTCAATAAAAGCAGAAATACATGTATGAAAGAAATATGTCAGTGAAGGTTTGATGAAAATCCGTCAAAGGATAAGAAAGTTATGATCATCTGAAATTCTAAGTTTTTGACGTCACGTACACGGTGCCATTTTATATGTTGTGTGATGTTAGATTCCATGAATTGCTCTTTTTCTGTTTTTGGTGAAGGATTTTTTTTTTTCAATAGAGGTATGTGTGTAAAAACATTTCCCTAATGATGTGTCAAATGCACAGGTAAAATGATGCATATCCTTTTGAGAAAATGGACATTTAAAAAAAAATGTACACAACATATGGGAGAGCACCTCACACGTAACATCACAAAAACAAAACTTTGAAAGATCATCACTTTTCTATCCTTTGATGGATATTCATCAAACTTTCACTTGTATGTTTCTTTCATGTGTTTGCTTTTATTGAAACCAACTTAGCTCCAGGGTGAACTATCCCTTTCAGTTCAGGTATAAAGATTACATCCCAAGACTTGTTGACGAGGAAGACAGGAAAAGGAAACATGCGTCATTATGAACATTCTGGCAAAGCGATCTTATGTCTGGCCAAGGTCCAGGTCATGTGACAGGGCGAAGAACAGTGAAGAGCACTCGTATCACTCCTTTCAAGTTCGCCAAAAGTTTCATCATTGTTTGATGAAAGATGTTTCCAACTTCATGTACATACATGTAAGAGCCGTGAACTCTTTCAGCTGAATATCACTTTCTTGAACTTGTAAAGCACCTATTAAAAAGACAAACATAATGTTCTTAATTTGAGCTGGTCTACAGAGATCATAGCCAGGGACATCTCCTTAGGCTCTTCGTTTGAGAAACAGACGAGTCTTGAGCTGATGTCTATGGAAGCTGCCTAAGTGATTTAACAGCTGTAATGTACTGTTGCACAGACAGCACGCTCTGTTTGATCTTGTACCAAGAGACAAACTGTTCGGAATGAGCTGCATGATCGATGGCACATTCCGAGAGAGGCCCAAATGGGCTATCAGGAAAGAATTTCACAAACCTCTGACTCCTGCTGATACTCAGTATGTGCAATCTATGCCATGAAGCTTAGTATATGTTCCATTGCATGGTACCACATGAGCATAAGCACTGTACATTCACATCTAAAGCATTAGCAAGCTGTTCAAGGAGACATTGAACAATTATATGGTAGACCTCACACCACTTCGCCTTGGCCTATGTGAATGCAGCCTGATATATGATAACGCATTTTATTACAGGGTATTGCTTTAAAAAATGGTTATTACTTCTTAAGCCCTTTATGCAATGTTAATGTATTTTTGCGACATGAAACCCATGGAGTAACAGTTTGCCTGGCAGAGAGAGTGGTAAAAAGAAGTATCTTCCTAACTGGCAACTTAGGTAATCTACTCAAATGTGGAAGCAGACTGAAACTTGGGCACTTTGGAAATGTGTCTTGGTCCAGTTATGCATCACTGGGGGTACATGCGCACCCTATATGGCAAAATTAAAGGTTAAAGGAACTCGTATAGCGCCACCAAAGGCATCATGACAAACAGGGTCATTGCATGTTTGTTACTTCTTATTTTCATGCTACTACTACTACTGCAGTTACGACCAGTAGCACAATCGTATACTTTACATCTCTCTAAGTATGCCATGCTCTGTCATGGAGTTAAGATTGAGTGAAGGAAAATCAGCTGAAATATCTAAGAAACTTAATCAAGTAGTATGCATGCGTTACATTAAGTGGTGTTTGGATATGGTAAAAGTGTAGGTATCAATAGTACATGTAGTTGTTGGAAGTAGTGCGTGTTATAGTTATTTAATCGTCCTTCTGATAGGTGAAGTGGCAACAGTAGTAATGATAGCATTGCAGTAATGTAAATGTGTAAATATGAAGAAAAATAATAATTTTGTTCTTTTCTCTTTCCTCACCATCTTCCTTTATCTACATTATGAGAACTTGCAGTTGTGTAGAACATCTCAGTTGAATGATATGATCTAGAATATGAGTTTATATTTAAAGTAAAAGGGCCATATTGTGGTCAGTATATTGTTACATATATGGACTTTGTTGATGAGCTAGCAGATTTTTACATATATTTATATGTCATCAGATATTGTTTAATACTTGTAATACCAAAGAAAAAGCTAAGATAAACCTAACATTGTACAGTTACATATATATATTCAAAATAGATTGTAATACTACAAGTGTTTTTATAGCTCATGGTCCCTTATATTGTCTTTCGCTGCATATTGCTCTTGTTGAGTTATTGAAGTTATCTTTGGGATGCCACTTATGAATTTATTCACAAGTAATACACAAAAAACATGTAGAGCAGCATTTTGTCAGTGTTGAATAACAAGAAATTTGAAACTAAAATTTATCAAAATGATCAAGTGGGCTTTAAAGGTAGCCCGTCCCTTTTGCAGACCTAATTCTGAAAGTTCCCTGACATTGTCATCATTTGAGAGAGAGTGGCTATATAAGCTTTCCCTGGAATCGACAAAGCGTAATATTCGGTTTTGAGGAAATAATCTTCAATAATGGATCAAGTTGACTCTTTTCATACCACAAAAATAGTCAAATCCCAGTGAAAATTAGTTAGATTTTCATTTATTCTACGGGAGTTATAGTACCTCCGACCTTCAAATTTCACAGTTGGTATCCCAAAGATACATGCTAAATATGTGCAAACTTTCATGAAGTTTGCAGATGTTTGTAATAGGGAAGGGCCATCTTTTAGGGTAAGCAGATGTATAGACCGCTGAACCTGTCATTCATGAAGTGACATGCTGCTTTGATCATTGGTCCTATTCTAGGATTATTGTGAATTCCAGGAAGGAATGAGCTCAAAATTATAATTTTCATGAAAGGAAACAATTGGCATATAATTACAGTAGAACAGTTGTGCCATAGATACAGCCTGTAATTTTAATTTCCGCAACTACTACCTCCTACCTTATATATGCATGAAGAATATACCACACTTGTAAGCTCCTATAGAGTGATTAGGTATAAGAGGTAGGAATAAGAAAAACAAAACATAAAAGAAAATGTCATTGTTTATCTTGAATCATGAAAATATCTGCTATTTCAAAACATGGAAGATAGCATTCTAATTCATTATTTTAATGTTTGTGATAAATCAACATGATATCTGCTGTGCAAGAATAATAACCAATGATGTCTTAAAGCAAACCATTGTATCTGGTCTGGTGTAATCTTGCTTATTTAATTAATGTGTTTGCCTTCACTTCTATTGTGGAGATTTTCGTTATCGGATAGCTATGATGACATGATTACCTAATGATCAGTGTACTCACTGGTATACTCAGAAGAATCTGTAGCCTGGTTTTCAGGCTCCTGGGCATTTTTAAACCAAACTGTTTAATAAAGGGGTCTGGCTTGCAGTAGACTAATCATTCTTGATTAGTTCTCCCTTGCCCAGACGTATTGAGAAAAGAAGAGAATCATATAGTGACTTGTCATAGAGTAACAGACTATAAAATGTTATCAGTTGGGATAAAAAAAAAATGTCCAACAGTGTGGAAGCCAGGCTAAATGGTTTGGGAATGTTGCAGTTGAAGTGGGTAGAGGCATACCAAAAGTATCCAGGCATTGTGATCTGTCTGAGCATTGCACAATAATTCATGCCAGCTTAAAGGTGCAAATGGGTATTCATCATAGCACATGCTCATAATTGAAGTGGTTGTATTCTAATTGGTATAACAGTGTCAAGAAATGATACAATACAAAGATTATACTAGTATGTATATGTATTATGTTGGCGATTCTCAAAATACATTGGATGGAATGCAGAAGGAATCTTGTGATGGTATTGTTGTACATGTAATAAACCCTTAATTATCATGTAAATAAAAAGAAAAAGTGTCCATAAAAGAAAACATGACTTGCAATTAGAAAGTTTGAAATGAATATGCCTTGAAATTGCAAGATATAAAGTTCATGATATAACTTAATATTGCAAAATATATTACTCAAGCAGATCATTATTCTACTGACGAGGCACAAAGTTAAGATAAGAACCCTGTAAGTGCCCTTATTGTTTTGCTATCTAATTGACTTTGTTTGCTGATCAGAAAGTCACCGCACCTTATATCTTGTCTGTTGGGGTCATTGAGCCTTCATCATTGAATCTGTTGATTTCTTAACTTCTTCTCTGCCACTGTTACGTTTGCATTGGTAATTCACCTGAGTCTTATAGAAACAATAGTTTGGTGTTAAAGTTCATCTTCTACAATGCAATTAACTCCTGGACCTCGTACTTCCACAAAATATGGTGATCATGCTTTTTTTGTAATTGCCCCTTCTCTCTGGAATTCTCTACCTGCCCATATACATCGAGCCGCTTCTCTTAATCAATTTAAGACCCTGCTGAAAACTTACCTTTTGAATGAATAATTCCCTGGAATATCCCAGTTCTGGGTCGGTAATGGAGGTGTACATCAACATTAATTTTTAGCATTTACCCATTTATATATTTATTATTTTTGCATTACTTATGGTTTCTACTTTAATTCCTAGGGTAAATGACAGAAAACAGTGCGCTTAAAAAAATGTTTTGTATTATTATTATTATTATTATTATTATTATTATTATTATTATTATTATTATTATTATTATTATTATTATTATTATTAAAGGGGTTATAAGGATTGTTGCCATGTGTCATTCTCAGCCTCATTGGTGGAACGGGCTTCAAACTTGTAGGCGCCATCTTCATGTTTTTTTGTTATATTTTGATATTTGTTTTTCCTTCTCATCCTGTACATTGAAAATAGAATTGTGTGACAATAAGCCATTTGTAGTTACACCATGGTCGGACATTCCACTGAATCAAGAACGACTAGAATGCAGACTGGGATTTGATCATGAAGCTGTGTTAGGTGACTATGTTATTTTACAGCGTGCCCATAATAACAATAGACGCAGGTGCACATGGTGGAATTTTTTCACTACCTTCTCAGAGCTGAATTGCTGTTGTCATATATGCATTATAATGGGTATAACGTGGTACACTATCTACGGAATTTCCGTTTTACTCTGTGAGTGGTACGATTGACCTGAGGTCATTCGTACCAGTAATAATCTGCTCATGCGCACACTGCAACTAAAAACTCATTTATTATAACCCTTTCACAGGATAAAGGGAAGAAGATATACACATCCTATGTGCATCATCTCCACTCTGTATTCCTTGCCAGTGTTCGTGCTTATCGCGACCGCAAACCATCATCAGTCACCACGAGTCTAAAATAAAGAGACAGTCTAGTTACCATCAGTGTAAAAAATACATGGGTGGAGATCATTCACATAATTGTTTACCTTCTACCATATTTTCACGTTTATACTCCTGGGTGGAGAGCAGCAAAGTGGATGAAGTGGCGTGCCGAAGGTTGCAAGTAGTCGTAGTGAGGTTTGAATCTGCAACCTTCAGGTGTACAGTGACAGTTCACAACCACTTTTCCATGACACTTCAGCTGTCATGAACTAAAGAGAAGGAGGAAATTATGGGGACATGCTAGCTGGCAAGATCCATCGAAACTGATAGTTAAAGAGATACTGTGTTGAGTTATGAGCACAATACAAAAGCAAAATTAAAGCATTTTCAAAATCATGTGTGCCTTGCCTTCTTCTGCTAAAGAATGGGTGTATCATTTGGAATATAAATATGTTTCAATATCATATTTCACCATATATGGATTGACTTTGGGAAAATAAACATTTCATTTACAGAAACGTTTTGATGCACATATATAGACCTACATTATCAGCTTATGTTACAAATGTAAGCATTTTATTTCCTTCAAAATTGAAAATATTGCTTGCTAAGGCATTTTATTAAATTTGGCATAAATAAATTTTGTCACATTGTACTGTCTGTTATATATATATTAATATGTAGATAAATATATAATGTTTATTGGTTTAATTCCTAATAATCATGAAGTGAGATTTGATCAATAAAATGTAGAGATTGTATTCTTAAATTAAAAAAGGCACTTATGAAACTATACTTATGCGTCTCAAATTTTTGTCATTGAAGAAGTGAATGTTTAGCTTATGAAAAAAAATACTGGTATGTAAAAGAAAACGGTAGTGGTCGTCACCCTGTTGAAGAAATTGCTTCAAATCAACAATGTTCTGATTCCTCCCTCATTATCCCAAAAATGGAACTAGATCATATCGGGACCTATGGTCATGGGAGGGTACATGGTACGTGTCCAGTATGCTTACCACTGCTGCCACACCTTGAACTGAACCATAGCAATAAATGTATGCATGTCAATGTGTGTATATACCGTGTGTCTAAAAAAAAAAAAAAAACTATACACATTTGAAATGGCTGCCGAATTAAAAAAAAAATTAAAAAATGATTCTGGGGAGAATTCTTCTTCTCGGGTCACTACACAAGTCCTGTCCAGTGGAGGATGCACGATCTGGCTTTGGGGTTGAGCGACTCCAGATCGTTGGTGGTGCAAGGCTCTGGTAGGAGAGGGCAGACCAAAAGGTGTTGGATCGTCTGGTCCTCCCCACAGTCACAGTCACAGTCTGGGGAGAATGATTTATATGTATGGATAGCTTATGGTTTCAACTTTCATCTGACAACAAAACGTTCAAAAATAATTCTTGCTTGAATGAGCACTGCTCGCTTTTGTAAATGGTATGAAAATTAGGCTGCGCAGGAATTAGCCTTCCAATTTTTCGAGAGGTTGAATATTGAATATTCAAGTGAATATTCAATTCAATATTCATTATTCAAATGCATGTTGTTGAAAAAGAAAAGGAATGTCTGAGCTACTGGCTGCATATTCTTCAGGTTATCCATTGACTTAAAGAGTAAATTGCCGGCATCTTTGACATTCTTTTTTTTCTACAACCCATTATTTTTAACATTCAACCTCTTGCAAAATTGGAAGGTTAATTCCTGCGCAGCCTAATTTTCATATAATTTACAAAAGTGAGTAGTGCTCATTCAAGCATGAATTATTTTCAGAGGGTTTTGTGTCATACGAAAGTTGAGTCCATAAGCTATCCATACATATAATCTTTTCCCCCCTGAATCGTATATTTTTTCATTTGGCCGCCATTTCAAAAGTGTATAGGTTTTTTGTTGAGACACACGATATATGTACACGTGCTAGTGTGTGTATTATACCCGACCCGTATGTAGTGTGTGGGATGCGTTTGTGTGTGTGTGTGTGTGTGTGTGTGTGTGTGTGTGTGTGTGCGTGTGTGTGTATGTGTGCTTGTGTGTGTAGGTGTGTGTGTGTGTGTGTGTACATGTACTAGGTGTTGCAAAAACTTGACACTTGAAAAATGATTAACAATGAGGTAGAACTCAACATCATAGAATCAAAGGATGTCGACATTTTCAGAATGTTTATTATGGTAATAATCCTTGAAATATTCAATTAAATTTTCAACTAAGTTTTTTTTGTGTAGTGGTGCAATGTCCTGCATGAGGAAGAGACCAACTACTGAAAACGGATAAAAACATACAGGTCTATAATAGCCAAAGCAATTGAGAAAATAAAACAAAAGTTGTTCCGTTTTCGTGTCCTGTAATTATTATCAAGTAATTCGTTTTTATAAACTAGGTAAAACTTGGCACTCTTCACATAATACGATTTGCCCTCGATCAGAATCAAGGGAAGTAGTCGGGTCGGAATGTACCCCCGTACGTGATGTATTTTTCCACCATACATTTTTGAATCCTTGGAGTACGTGTCTACTTAATCAATTTTGATGATTCCAAGAAAAGTTGTTGTCCCATGGGCTTCGTTTGGTGCCCATCAGGGCAGCCACATTAGATTGTTACGAACAAAATGCTTAACGACAGCTCAAAGTAGTATTGAGATTAATGACCCATCTTACTACAGGTTTATTGTGACTTGCCCATTTCGATTAATATACACGTGTTTATAGGGATGATGATATCAAGTGAATTCAACATTGAGGGAAGTATATTAATGTTATGTAGCAGTTAATCAACCTTTAAATCCTCACCTTTCCCCCATCCACTATTTGATTTATACCAGTCTCCGTTTTGTCTCTCCCGCTCTGACCACATCATTAAGGTCTTCTTAACATCCTCTCACCCGGCCAAACCACACTTGACCCACATTCCATCTTCACAAACAATTCCAAGTACTTTCTCTTTGTCTATTAGTCAAGCCACCAGGCAGAGGTCACACCCCATACTCTCCCATATGCTACATGTAAATGTTACCCCCAAAAGTTATGCCACACCCCTAAATGTTGCATCTCACGTGGCTCTAGCTGAGGGAAAAGCTTCGTGAAGGGAGAAGAGTTGAGACCATCACCAAGCGAAGACTTATATTTTGCCACTACTTGTATTTGTGAATCACTGGATGATGTGATCTGTTCTTTGTACATAATAAACGCATACTCTCATACTTAACTCTAAATGTACAAGTCTGATGCTCGTCATTCGTGTACCTCTCGATGCTGCCATAATATTACAAACATACACCGATCCCAAACACAACATTAACCTAACATACTCGTCATGCTTCGAGAGATCAAAATGAAACATACAATCGTCCAATATGCTATTTTCATGTAATAGAAGGAGAGCATCCGGTTCCATAACTGCTTTAATGCTCAATCTTATCGTACATGAAATGACGTCCCTATAATATTTATGTAATTTAACATGTTGTATTCAACTATGAGATGAACATAATATACTTTTATATCCGCATGTCGATTTCCCGATGATATACATTTAGCGGGTACATCAACAGCTCAATCAAATTAAAGTAAGATCATCCAGAAAATGTACTGTTGAGGCCACGTTCAGCTTATCACTGAACGCAGCAAGATTACTGATACAGTGTACGAGGCCCTCAGCTGCGTTTCTTCTTCTTTTTTTTTTCAAATTTAATATCAACGCTTGAAATGTTAGTGGCCGCGAAGATTCGACATGTTCGATAAGGCGACATTGCCATAAGCCCCTTCGTAATTGCAATTTGCGCATGAGCAGATTATTGTTGGTAGAAAATAACCTCAGGTCAGTTTCACTACTCACAGAGTAAAATGGAAATTCATTAGATAGTCGACGACATTTCAATTTATTATCATGCATATATGGCAACAGCTATTCAGCTCTGGGAAGGTAGTAAAATAACATTCCACCATGTGCACCTGCTTCTATTGTTGTTCCAGGCACACTGTAAACTGTCTTTACATATCCACCATCCAACATAGCTTAATAAAATCCCAGTCAGCAGTCTTGGAGTATTTATTCAGTGGATTATCCGACCGTGTAATTACGAACTGGTCTATATTATGTCATCACATCACCCGTTGATACTTCTTCGAAAGAACCTTTTTGCATACGCCCGGGACACTTTTATATGACCTTCTGAAAGAAATAATATTCAGGCCACCAGAGAGTATACCATATGGGCCCATGTAATTAGGAGGATCCAAAATATCATATCTTGATCCTGACATACAATCAAGGCCTCAATGGATGCTAATTCACGGTCCTGTGATACTAAAAGTCTGAACAATATATTCGTTTTAGGTCCAGTACTCTTAACGACTATATTGCGGGAGTATAATGGACGGCCTAGTCGACAACAGTACATTTTCTTGACCATGATACCAAATCAATCTTTGAAGTCGCTATGATGACTCTATGACTCTTCTTCAAGGCCCCAAATTGATATGACATGACAATAACGACCACGTATTTTCTCTTGATTGGCATATCACATGGACATTATCAATTTGATCATAGCAAGGACGAATGCGATTGCATATGAGCTCAGCCCCATACATCTATCATTGTGTAACTTTCTCAATCGCTACGGTCATATTGTCATATTTTGAATATGATTTGCTGTATTAATTAATATAATATACAAGTACCATATTGCAGAATTCTACAAAAAAAATTATTATCGCAATCCCTAACATGTTATACATGACTTATAAGTAATATAAATAAACATTTAGAGACGAACATGACACGAAGGTATAGGCCTATATGCTGCTTATGCGTGACTGAATTATGTCGTATAATTAGTCAAACATGAATCACAAATGATATAAACCTAATGAAATCGAATTTGTTTGTTTACATACTTCTTCATTTTTTTTTATTTATGCATAAAAAATCTCTCCATTTTGCTTACAAAGTGACGTTTTAAAAATTAGGACACATTATTTTTTCTTAGATTTCGAGGCATGAATAATCGAACACATTAAACATACAATTTTTTTATTTCATAACGTCCGGCCCAATTACATGTGATTTGACGTTACATTATTTCGCCGACGATTAATTTTGTAAGCCAAATACATGAATGAAAAACAAGCAGACATCAATATTAAGAAAAAAAGTGTAACCTTGAAATAAGGTACATAACAATGAACAAAAAAATAGCATTTTTGCTTCATTTTCAATTTTTCACGCATATGAAGTGCTTCACTCATAAAATCAACCCTCTCAAACGAATAACTATGACTTGGATAGTTGGTTCATTTGTCTCAATATCCGTGTCTACTTTGAGAGTTAATGTCGTATAAACATTTTTGTGACAATTCAAGATGGCCGCCATGATGGGCAATATACGAAGCCCATGGGAGAAATATACTCTTCTTGGGGTAATCAAATTTCATTAACTTGATACTCCAAGGATTCCAAAACTGTATGTTACAAAAATAGACGGGGTGCATGGGACCTTTGGACCTGCTCGAGGGCAGCTTGTGGTGTTACGTGATGAGTGGCACGTTCTACCTAGTTTAAAAATAAAGACCCTGTGCTGCATATATCATATGTTTAATCAAAGAAGAACTAGTATATTTAGACCAGTAATTTGTGACTTCAAAATAATACTTGAAAAAAAAATTGATAACTTTTTTTTAAAATAATGCAATGGCTGATAAATCTTAGTAATAAGACATTGGCGGATATCGAAAGTAAAAGGGTCTGAAAAATAAGACAATTAAACCTTTCCATGTGCTATGCTCGACCTTCGATCACAGCGTACCACTGCCAGGGAATCTCGCAACTGTCCCACCTCCATCCCTGCTGCTCGCACCTTGCTGATTACAAACGCGCGCTGTTGTGACCTGGGTGGACCTGAAGAATTGATCACGTGTATGCCGCACCCTACCGTATCGGTGATCACATCCCCAAGATTGGTCGTGCGATCCAGATTTGCTGGTATAGACTGACTGCACATGTTGAAATTGTCACTTCGTTAGTACAGTTTCAGCTCTGTGCAGCTAATCGCCTCTTGAGTATCAACTTGCCATTGACAAGTTATAGTGCTTCAACCTCGACACCATCGAGTTTGCAAGATATAACTGAAGTCTGTCCGAAAAAGTTGTGGCGGATCACCTTTCATCATGAAGGTTCTTGCTATATTCGTGTGCTTGTTCCTCTGTGCAAGTACCAACTTTGGAGATGTTGAGGCTGGTAAATAGCAATGATATTCTTCTATGTTCTTTACTATCAACAGATCGATTGAATTAAACACAATGTCACAAGGTTGACTCTGTTTTCCCTTACTGCGACCAGCCCGCGGGAGCCGTCCCGGGGCTATAGTTTTCCCCTGAAACTTTGGTCAGTTTGGAGAGGCAGAGGCAGGTCATGTTTGCAATTATCAGACCACCGAGTTAGTTACAATTACTAATCTGGTCTGATTTTGCCAACATGACCTGCCTCTGCCTCTCCAATTAGTTTCAGATCTATGGGCATCTAGGGCTAGGCTCTAGATTTGATGTAGAGTTGAATCAATTAAAGTTAAACTCCTTATATTTTTTTTATAAACTAGTATAAAGTTATATACTGTCCTCTTGTCTTGTCAGATGTTTCAATCAAACTTACTTCCCAGTCTTTTTTGCTTTGTTTATGAAGCTACTGTAAACAATAGTATTTGGAGGGGAGGGGTTGTTATAATGTTAGGTGTGATATCCCTGCTTTTATCTTAGACTCTAATGTATTTTCATATTAATTTAAACAAAACATTTCCATCTTCCCCTAGCAACTGAAATGAGGTGGTGCACCATTTCAGTGCATGAGGAGGAGAAGTGTGCACAGATGAGGACAGCATTTGCAGACAAGAACCTGAGTCCCCCGGTCGTGTGTGTCCCTGGGGACAGCCTCGTGGTAAGTGCTCCTCAAATTGTCACTTTATTACTTCTCAACTACCTGTATGGAGATGTATGGAGTTTTCAAGTGAAAACAAAAATAAATAGGGGGCTATGGGGCGGGGGCTTAGCCCCCACGAATAACAAAAGAGCCCTTGGCCGGGGGCCATTTCCCATCAGTGAAAAAATGCATGGGGGCTTAGGGCGTTAGGGGAGGGTGCTAATTTAGTTCCCATCAGTGAAAAACAAATACATGGGGGCTCACAGCGATTTAGCCCCCGTGGATAAGAAAAGAGCCCTTGGGGGCCATTTTGTTCTCATCAGTGAAATGAGGATATATTGCGTGGCTCATAGTGATTTAACCACCATGAATAAGAAAAGAGCCCTGGGGGGGGGGGGGGCGGTGATTTAGTTCCCATCAGTGAAAAAATAATGATGGGGTCTAACTCTAAGGGCAGTTTACCCCCAACAATACAAGGAAGGAGCCCCGGGGAGCTCAAATAACAGTTAGTCAGTTGACTCTAAATTATAGAGACTGTCTAGTTTAGCCCTTTCAATGCCAATAAAGAGCCCCCTCAAATACTAAAAAGAGCCCCAGTAAAAAAACTCAGGGTATAATGTTAAGCATAGGTCAGCGTGTTTGCGCATGTCATCAGGCTTGACAGGGAAAAATTAAATCAAAATTTTCGGGGGCTCCTTTTTGAGCACATTGGCTTATTTGGCTACAGTTTTACACTGTGTCAATGGGAATTTGGGGGGCTCTAATAACATTTTCCAGGGCTCTTTTAAGCATTTTGGGGGCGAAATCACCCTGAGCCCCCATGTATTTTTTTGCCTGAGGCTTGATGAGCAGTCCTCAAGAATTCATATTTATTTTCCCCTAGGATATAGCCCCCACAATGCAAAAAGCCCCTATAGAAATCAAAAGAACCCCTGCCAAAAAAAAAAAAAATGGGGTTTGGGTTTTTTTTCTTTTTTACATTTCTTGCACAGCAAGGTTGGTAGTCTTTTTTTTTCATGTCAGGCTAGAAAAGTATCCCTAGGAAAATCAAGGAATATTGGTGCACTTTGCAGTACCCACATTGGTATGAATTTTCCAGTTCCCACATTGGTATGAATTTTCCAGGGTAACTGTACTTTGCATGATATCTTTAATATTTTGACATTTCAGTATTAAACTGCCTTGAGCTGTTTTGTAAGCAAATTGAATTGTCATACTGTATAAATTATTCAATTCAGTTCAGTTTAATATGGACATACAGGGTTCTGTATGTCACAAGGGCTTGAAATAATGTGTAATGATATATTGAGTGTATCATTTTGTCCAGTTTTGTATTTTGTACAGTTGAGTGCTTTTAAAATCAATGTTGGAATGGTGGTCTGTGAAACAGAATGTTGTGATCCCAGGATGAGGGATACTTACAATACAGCTCAAAGGAATTGGCACGGATAAAGGGAAAGCGAAGAAAGGGAAGGAGCTGCAGTTTTAAATCACGGTATATTTTGTCCAGTTCACCATGAAACATGATGCTTTTTAGGCTAAAGCATCATGTTTCATGCTGAACTGGATAAAATATACCGCTGTTTAGAACTGCAGCTCCTTCCCTTTCCCTTTACCTGTGCCAATTCCTTTGAGCTTTAGTGTAAGTTAAGATCACACTTAAATTCTCTACTTAAGCCACTCTTAGTCTGTATTCTATAAAGTGTCTAAAGCTCTACCATAGGCAAAGTTTCCTTATCTAAGCTCCACCCACTTCCCTTGAATTTCACAGTCTATCAAATATTAAATTCTAAAGAGAAATTGTCGAATTATGTTGTACTTTTTTAGGAGTTTTGCGCTTATAATCATTACACATTACGCAATTAATTGACTGCTGAATGCATTAAGATTTCATACAGTTTACAATGTCCACAAGTACACAGAGTATCCACATACCTCTCACATTGGTGATTTGTGAACGATATCATATTTTGAAAACTCAGTGGCAAGTTCAGGGAAACCTAATGTTTCTTTTGGTGTCCAAAATGCAATACAGAGTTGGTAACATGGGAATTGGGAAAGACGTATGCCTTTTTTGTGTATTTTATGTATGCATAGCATTTATTTATCAAATCGCTCAAGTGGAGCTCTCAATTTCATCTTAGAAATATTAAGGAAAGGATTATGAGTATGAAAAGAAGCAGCTTGAATGACAAGAAAATCAGAATAGCATAAGCGTGCTTGTAGTGTGAATTTGTCATTTCATCGAAACCAATTAAAATATAGCTCTTGGCAAGCTGCAGGAACCCCTGCATGTTCATGAAAAGAGTATTATTTTTTTTTCATACAAGACTTAAGAAGGGCTATTTAAGAAAGAAATACTAATACACTGATATTGACATAACAATAACATATCCTTTAGAAATCAGTTTTCAAACCACAAGTAAAAACAAATTTTCAGGAGGACAAACACGACCCTGGGTGCACTTTAAACACCCAGGGTTGGCCTGTCAGTCTAGTTCAACTCTCTCTTTCTTTGTGCATAGGATACAGGTGTGTAACCAGAGATACAATACACCAACGGCAGTTGCCTAGTATGAGGTTGCAGAGTGGGCAATACCTGGCAAAGGTCTTGACGTTTCGATTGGGAACGCTCTAGCTCCTTGCACAATCCACACAGGGTCTCGAGCGGGAAAGTCCCACTCTTGTTTTTCTACATCAACAAACAGATGCTGTAACTCATGTCACCTGTCTGACCCGCGACAGTAGAAACTTACGTTACCAAAAAAGGTAGTATTGCGTGTCGAACTCTTGGCCTCACTCCATTCTTGAACCCCGATGATGTTTGAGTTGGCAGACGCAATTGTGACAAGTTTTCCCACCGCCATATTTGGAGATATCAAAACACAGATTTAGGATTTGGGGAAAGGAGGGAAATGCCCATCACTTTCCCTTCAGATATTTGTTCACCCTTGTTCAAGGTGGTACTGGCTTATATTTCCTGTGGAAGACAGGAAATACAAGATCGAGGTAGATAGACTGACCTAGGCAAATAGACAGAAACGGAAGAGAGAAAGAAACAAAGAAATTGAGGGGAAGAAAAACAAACAGACTGAAATATAGAGAATAGGACTGATATGGAGAAGGAGGAAAATAGAAATGGAGGTGAAGCAGAAAGATGTAAAGAGACAAAAGAAGGAAAAATAATTATGTTTGCCTGTATAGCCTGGCTTCCAAGATGTTGAACATTTCTCATTAAAAATGAGAAATAAAAAGGGTCTAGTATTCACAAGACTATATTCACTTATTAATTCTGCTTCATTGAGCTGGAAAAGAATTTGAGAATGCATAATCAGCCAGACCTGTGCCCAACAGCCTGGACAGCCACACTAGCTAGCAGGGGGGAGCTTGCACAGGGGCTCGGGCAATTTCGCCCCCAAAATGCTTAAAAGAGCCCTGGAAAATGCTAAAAGAGCCCCCAAAATGCCCATACACAACAGCTTAAAGGAATTGGTATAGGGAAAGGGAAAGGGAAGAAAGGGAAGGACAGCCACACTAGCTAGCAGGGGGAAATGCACGAGGGCTCAGTCGATTTCATCCCAGAAATGCTTAAAAGAGCCCTGGAAAATGCTAAAAGAGCCCCCAAAATGCCCATACACAACAGCTTAAAGGAATTGGTATAGGTAAAGGGAAAGGGAAGAAAGGGAAGGACCCGTAGTTTTAAACCGCAATATATTTTGTCCAGTTCAGCATGAAACACCATGCTTTAGCCTAAAAAGCATCATGTTTCATGCTGAACTAGACAAAATATACAGCGGTCTCCCTATACCAATTCCTTTGAGCTGTAGTGTATAGACAGTTAGACACAATGTAAAATTGTAGCCAAATGGCCAATGTACTCAAAAAGTAGCCCCCAAAATTGTGGATTTATTTTTCCCTGCTAACTAGTACTGTGTACATGCACATACAATTGTTGTATGAGTACATATTTAGAGATGAGTGGTGTAGGCCTATTTACATTTCCCATGATTTCTATCCCACAAATCGATAATGTTAGTGTCAAAGCAAGGCTAAGTGAAATGAACAACGCAAATAGGAGAGGCTGAGTGAAAATAAACCCCACTGAAAAAGGTGAAAAAGATGTGTTTTATGAATCGATATTAGCCCAGTGAATTGGAACATGTAAGCAGGGGAACAAGGAGGTAAAATAAACTGCGCTCAGTGCACTGAAAAGATGAGCGAGCGTGGTTGATGTGCTATGAATCGATTGTAGCCCAGTCTATCGAGCATGGTAGCATATGGTTGTCTCATTTCAACTAAGAATAGAAGAGCAGGTAGGCTACAGTGTAGCACTTTTCTCGCTGTTTGATCTCTCTCATAAACAGCTAGACAAGTGCATCTCCACTATATTGTTCAGCCATGCAGCCATTTAGTATTTTACATAATGAGAGATATACGTGTACCGGTATGTTGAAATGAAAAGGCAACATTTGTGCACAATATAGTACTTTAATCCTTGTTTCATTTCTTCTTGTTTGATCACATATTATGGCACCTTTGGAATGGTTATTTTGATGAAATATGATTGCAAATCGATCTCTAAATTTTAAATCTTCAAATTATATGAGGCCATTTGCATCCTCTTTCTTAACTTTTTGGATTAACTTGCTCTAATTTTCTTTTAATCTCTGCATCAATTCTGGTCATACTTGATACAAATAATCCTTGGGTAATACCACATGTGTGTTACTGAGGTCAAAGGTCTTCTAGGTACCATTTTGAATTTATATAATTTATAAAATTATATGAGGCCATTTGCATCCTCTTTCTTAAATTTTTGGATTAACTTGCTCTAATTTTTTTTAATCTCTGCATCAATTCTGGTCATACTTGGTACAAATGATCCTTGGGTAATACCACATGTGTGTTGCTGAGGTCAAAGGTCTTCTAGGTACCATTCTAAATGTTTGAAAAACATCTTAGCATGTTTATTGATTGCGAAATCAGGCGAGACTCGTGGTTAAAGATTAAAGCTAATCAGGTTGGCTCGCTGTATGCATCTATCAGAAATTAACAAAACATTTCAACTTCCACTTTAAGATCTACTAGAACACGTAAATATTAAAAACAGGTTACCTTTTTGCAGGTAAAAAAATAAGATTTTTGTGGAAAAAAAACACTAGATGGAAGAAAATACTGTATAGAACATCCCTCCCAATAATTGAACTGGTTCTGTGAGCCAAGTGACCAGAGCCTGATGTTCACACCAAAGTGTATGGGTTCAATGCGAGCAGTACGTACACTACAGCTCAAAGGAGTTGGCATAGGGAAAGGGAAGAAAGGGAAGGAGCCGCAGTTTTAAACCGCGCTATATTTTGTCCAGTTCAGCGTGAAACATGCTGCATTGTAGGCTAAAGCATCATGTTTCACGCTGAACTGGACAAAATATATCGTGGTTTAAAACTGCAGCTCCTTCCCTTTCTTCCCTTTCCCTTTCCCTATGCCAATTTCTTTGACCTGTTGTGTACCTGTCTGATGCGTCGCGTACTGACAGGGGCAATAAGATTATAAATATTGACTATGATCACCTCGAATGGGGCATTAACAAGGATAGTTTTTCACTTTTTCTGGAAATGTTTGTGAAGCCATGACTGAGAATTCTTACACCTTATCGTTAGGGTATACTTCAGATTCCTGCTGAGTTTCAAGACATTTGCAAATGGGTTACCGCGTCTTTAGCACTGGCCCCAAACATTTTGAAATGTTGCCAAAGCTCTTGAATTTTGTACGATCCATCCAGGTGGCAAATGAGTGGAAAATGAAACTTGTACTCTAGATCTCCCTTCAACTCTAACTGGATGTTTAGACAGAACTTCAGTGGGAGAGAAAATACCTTAGGGGGGGGGGGGCCGCAAGAGGATTTAGCACCCTTTCATGCCAAGAATGCACCCATAGATGAGAAAAGAGCCCCTCTGAAAAATGGACTCTTCTCATAGGGTCCGATGCATTGCGCGGTTCTTGTGAACCAATATAGACATGGGTGTAGGGCAATTTAGTCTCCGACATACAAATATGGGTACATTGCAGCAATTCTTATGTACGCAAATTTTTGTTTCAAATGTGGAGTGAAACTTGGAAGAATTAAAGCCCCTGCAACAAGGGTAAAATTACAAATTGATTTTCTGAGCCTGTCATCGTGACAAATACCCTGAACTAATAAACACTATTTAGAAAAAAATAAAACTTTCGGTTACACCATGTGGTTGTATTCTTTGGGATAATTGGCCCACTTATCGGGTGAAGAAAGGAAAGGAAAGAATACAACCACATGGTGTTACCGAAAGTTTTACTATTTTCTAAATAGTATTTATCAGTACACTCTCACCATGGAAACATTCAAAGATTAATTAAATACCCTGAAGTTTAGCGATCTATGGTCTCTGGGCTATAGGCTCGGACAACACACTTAAAACCTCCTCTAAATCTTCTGATTGCTATAATTTCGCTTAAAGTTAGTTTCCGGTTCTATGTTTGGGAGGGAAGTCCTAATCTTCTTCCATTTTCTGTGTGTTTTTTACCAAATTTGATTCTTTGACCCGCAAAAGGCCCTTTAATTGAGCTCTAGTGTGATTTTTATTGCACTGCCCTGCCAATATTTTTGTTTGTTGTCTTCCCTGCAGGATTGCATGAAACAGATTGAGGGTGGACGGGCAGACCTGGCCACCATGGATGGTGGTGATGTCTATACAGCCGGAAAGGAATATGGCCTCAAGCCCATCATTCAGGAAGTCTATGAAAAAGGTGAGTTATGATTCAGTTTACCTCAGTGCAGTTCAGTAAATGGTTTATTGCGCAAGTGAGTGAAATTCAATGGTAGTCCTGATTTAGGATGATGTATGTTAATTTGGCGGCTTTAAAGAAAGGGTATTTCTTTCCAAAAGTTTCCAAAAATTTCTTTCTAAAAGTTGAAACTCGGCATGAATCAGCAGTCTATCCTAACAATAACGTGTATGAAATCTCACAGTCATACCTTGAGAAACATTTTCAGGAAAAGTGATAAAAAAAATATTGTTTAATATAATGGGGCAGTATAGAAAATATGTTACGGCGTATTTTTTGTCATCTTCCGCCTGAAATTATGTGTTGCTTTGCCGATATTTATGGCAGCAACCCAGTCTCTCCTGTCCAGAAACCTTGGTGTAAAACTAAAATGAGTTAGATTGTGACATTATAATGATGATTTATTATCAATTTGACAAGCTTATTTGCAATGATCTCCTACCCCTGTAGAAACTTACCATGGTATCGCCGTGGTGAAGGCGACGGACTCCCACCTGAACTTCAACAACCTGAAGGGGAAGAACTCGTGTCACACTGGTGTGCGGCGGACGGCAGGATGGAACATCCCCGTCGGTTTCCTCCTGGAGGAGGGATACATGGAGCCCACAGACTGTGGAGACGACATCAACGCTGTCGCAAACTACTTCAACCAGAGCTGTGCCTCAGGTGTGGAACAGTGCCATGGCAACAAAATGAAAACCTTTGACAAATTATTTTTTGTCTCGCCTGAACGAAGTTCAGCTGAGACCTAGTAATCACTTTTTCTGTTAGTCTGTTGGTCTGTTAAAATGTCAAAGTTTTCGTTTCACTTGTTTTTGTTTCTTTGTTTCATTATCAATTGTGTTCATACTTGGTAGAAATGATCCTTGGGTGATACCACTTGTGTGTTCATAAGGGTGATGAGGTCAAAGGTCATCTAGGGGTCAAAAGGTCAAATGGTATGAGGCCATGTGTGTCATGTTAACTTTCATTTTGTTTATTTCTGCATCAATTGTCTTATTTCATACTTGGTAGGTACAAATGATCCTTGGGTAATACCACATGTGTGTTGATAAGGATGATGAGGTCAAAGGTCATCATCAATATTTGAAAAACAAATCAGCACTGTGGATTGATTGCGAAATCAGGCGAGACTCGTGGTTCGCGTACCACCTTGTTTTAACTCTTAACGTGCCATATGTGAATAATTTGATTATCAGTGCACACAAAGCCCATAGAGCAACATGTTGTCTGGCAGACAAAGGGTTAAAAGGCAAAATGGCTGATTTGTATAACATCCAAGAAAAAATAAATAAGAATGACAAACATTGCAACCAGACCTGCGCTCCATGTGAAAAACATTGTCATGGCAGTGAAAGCACGCACCTTTAAAAAAAAAAAAAAAGCTGATTTGTTTGACAGCAGACAAAATCAACAAAAATTAGAAATTTTCTAAATCAGAGCTGGGCCCCAGATGGGGACCAGTATCTATGATTCCTTCAATAAGGCTGGCAATTTGAGATTTTTTTTTTTTTTTTTTTTTTGGGGGGGGTCTGCTTACCAGTGACATAATCAGGGTATACAGGGTGATGCAAATGAATGCTTTCAAGAACCCGGGTAGATGATAAAAAAAGTTATGATATAATACGTAGATCACTATTTCTATTTCATGTTGTCATGCTTGAAAAGTACCCCCCCCCCTTCCCCCCCCCCCCCCTCCACACACACACACACACACACACAAGTGTTGCTTTTCCCTGGAGTGAGTTTGATACATTTTTGGCATCCTTTTGATGAAAATTAAAGACGTGTATGGAAACCATGTACATGGTAGGTTTTATGCATCGCATACGTGTACGATAAATGTTGTTGTTCCTCTCAATCTGCAGGAGCGTATACGGAATCAAATGATCCGTTTGGAACGAATCCCGCTTCCCTCTGTAGCATCTGCACCAACCCAGCATGCCCTCCAGACTCAACGGAACTCTACCAGAGCTACTCAGGAGCACTGAGGTATGCTTTGGTGCCTTTCCATCTCAAAGCTTTAAAGGGAATATACTGTACTGGGAAGACAAAAATGCCTTCAAAATGTGATCGTGAGCAATCTTCTTGCAAATGGTCTTAACTTCATGTATTGTCCATTTTAGAAACTTTCTGAATGATATTTGCCCTCAAATAAGTGATTAAATCACAAATCCTCAAATTGTTCGGGCCGAACATTTTATGGATTTGTGATTAAATCACTAATTACTCCAAATGTGGATAATTTTAGAGCATATAACGTTCAACAAGTTTCTAAAATGGACAATACATGAATTTTAGACCATTGGCAAGGAGATTGCTCACAATCACATTTTGAAGGCATTTTTGTCTTCCCAGTACAGTATATTCCCTTTAATCCTTAGCGTGTCATTTATAGATTATTTCAGCATTACTAGCCTATGCCATCTCGGGATCCATGTAGTCGCACCTCCAGCCCTTCCTATCTAGCATGGCTGTCCTCAGCTCACTCATGCTATCAAGGCCAGTGTCATTCTCTAGTACACTAATGCAGTACCCAGGAAGGCGTTTCATGAACATTTTTCATCTGATATGCTGTCTTTTTCCGACAGTTACCACAGTAACAGTCAGAGGCTAGTGCCTCTCAGCCAATCAAAACCGAGGATTTCACTGAAATTGTCAGCACTGACCATTTGGTCAGTGCTGACAATGTTCATGAAATGCCCTACTGAACCAACTTCCAGAGGTTGAGGGGATTAGCAGATGGTTCAAGGTGCCGCACACAGTGTCCTGCTAGTTTAATCCTACTCTCCTGCGCTTTGATAAATACTTTTGGCAAACCACCATATAAATTGACATTTCGTATGTTTTCATGCCAAGACCCATTAAGAGCTTTCCTAAGCACGCGTGTGTACACTCCATCCAGTGCTTTCTCTTGTTGGGCTGTAAATGCCCATGTCTCTGCTGCATACTGCAGCACAGACCCAACCGTTGTAACAAAAAGCCTGCATTTTATGTCATATTTAAAGGGGAAGTTCACCCTGAAATTATTTTGGTTTCAATCAAAAGAGACAAATGGAAGAAACATACATGTATGAGTGAAGGTTTGACGAAAATCGGTCAAAGGAAAAGAAAGTTATTTGATTTTAAAGTTTTTAATTTTGTGACGTCACATGCAAGGTGTTTACAGGGCTTGGAGGGGAGAAGGGGCGGGTGCACTTTGGGGGCTAATTGAGAAGCCTTGAATGAAGCCCTGTATGTACACTACCTTGTAAAATGACATTTTTGTTAAGAAATAACCTCTGAAGTATCAAGAGAAATCAACAGTGATGAATAATGTGGTTTTGTATCACAAAACCAGTGCTAGTTCTCACTTAGTCTGTTCAAACAGTGTGAGCCACAGAAACTTCCTCCCATAAAGTAAAGTTGCACAGTAGTTATATCTACTAAATGCTGTACTTTAACCATTGATGCAATGATGCTGATCATGTGACGTGATAGGTCAAAGGTTATAACAGTTGGAGGTCAGTCAGAGTCGGATGACGATTTATCTCTCATTTCAAGGATATGAGATAGCAATAAGGAATCTGATATGATTGTGAATGAAAGAGTACTGATCATGTGACTAGTGGGGCAAAGGTTTTAATGTCTAATTATAAGGAGCCCGTAGGCCTGTAAATTCCATTAGTATTGCAGCAGTCTAGAAGTGATTAAAAAAACACAGAATGATTTACCATGTACAATGCTACAAAGGACCCCATGAATGATTAAGAACCCCTGTGAAAAATACAGTCAACCTGTCTTAGTGGTCACCTGTCTATAGCAGCCAACCTGTCTGTAGTGGTCACTAAAATAATTCCCCCAGAGAGAGAGATCATATGTTACAGAACCTGTTTATAACAGCCACCTGACTATAAAGGCCACAGTTTGTGCTTCCCTTGGGTGGCCACTATAGACAGGTTTCTCTGTATGCTTTTTCTCATAGGGTATAATGCACACTGTACAATGAAGTTCAGTATGTCTGGTTCACATGTCGTGCTCACAATTAGATATTAGACCTTCGTGAACCCTGGTCTAGTTAGGCTCTGAGAATTTGCCATAGAACTGCACTATAACCAAAGGGGTTTTGCTTCATTGCGCCCGACATGCATTTAAGGAATTTAATGTCATTCACAGCATGTCGTCTCTTGTCTGATCAGCAGATTGCCCGGGAGTTGCACTTCTCGTTACCTTAGTGGAAAAAAATCAGCCCGCAAATACGAGGGCTCAGTAATTAAAAGGACAGGCTAACGAAGCCCCCGTAATTTGTCTTGCTTTTTGTCTCGCCTGAACAAAGTTCGGCAGAGACCTAGTAATTACTTTTCCTGTTAGTCTGTTAGTCTGTTGGTCTGTTGGTCTCTTACAGAAATGTTAAAGTTTTTGTTTAACTTGCTCTCATTTCTTTATTTCTGCATCAATTGTGATCAAATTTGGTACAAATGATCCTTGGGTAATAGCACATGTGCCGTCATGAGGATGATGGGGTCAAAAGGTCATCTAGGGGTCAAAACGTCAAATGATATGAGGCCATGTGCATCATTTTTCTCAAAGTTTTTGTTTGACTTGCTCTCATTTCTTTATTTCTGCATCAATTGTCATCACACTTGGTACAAATGATCCTTGGGTAATACCACGTGTGTTGGTGGGGATGATGAGGTCAAAGGTCATCTCAGCACCATTTTAAACATTTGAAAAAAAAACTTAGCATTGTTTATCGATTGCCAAATCAGGCAAGACTTTTTCTTGTGCTCATGGTCTGGGAGGGTGTTATGCAATTTTACCTCAAAGGATATTAGGAGGAGATAAGTGATGAGTAATATCTATTTAAGTTATCATTGTGTTGATAATGATTGTTCAACTGAATCTGTGTACAACTAATAGATAACGTCGGAATGAATGCATAATGCGAAAAAGTTTGGTCATTGATTATTCCTCGCATTTGTGTTTGTATTAACGCAGATCTGATAAAGATTGTAAAACTGACTATTAAAGTTAAGTATGCAAATACAATGCAGGATTGACATTGGTTTAGCCCAATCAGGTATTACCCATTATTCCAAGGATTTTAGCTTTGCATCATCATTATCTTTTAAAATTGTTTGCAGAACCATCAAGAATTCTATGGCCATTATCATAGACAAATGTTTGATTTGTCGGTCGTACCTAGCTGGTAACGCTAAGCTCATTATCCAATATTAACCCTACAAGTCTTCCTGAATGGGACAAAGTGCAGCCTTGATAGGATTGGTGTATAAAAATACCTCAATGGTGCGGGAAGAGCCAAGCCATCAAAGTTGAAGTGATGGAGGGAGCAAAGGTTTCAAGTCAGATATTGACACAATGCCTCACCCTTGAAGTTCTCATTGTGCCTTTGCCAGACAAAATGTCCTTCTAAAGCGTGTATGATTTGTGCGTCTGATGGGTGTGAGATTGTGATAGTAGCACACACACACAAAAATGCCAATTTGCCACGTACAGCACGTATTAGAATGAACAAAATGAACATAGTCTCCATGCAAGTGTCATTGCCTCATCCACTTTAACCAAATAAAACTGTATGAAAACTTTGATTAATTCCCTCTATCCCATAGCTAAATATTCATGAATCTATATGATAAGCTATCAATATCAACAGTTCCGCTTAGACGCTAGTTAGCTTCTGGTATACTTCATGTCTTGCCTGCGTGTGCGCAGTTCTTTTGTTACAAATGCCCAGACTCCACAAAGGAGTTCTGAAATGAATTAGCTCTTTGTACTCCACTGAGGCATTGATACCACTAAGTCTTTTAAAGGTAGCCCGTCCCTTTTGCAGACCTAATTCTGAAAGTTCCCTGACTTTGTCATCATTTGAGAGAGAGTGGCTATATAACCTTTCCCTGCAATTAACAAAGTGTAAGATTCAGTTTTGAGGAAATAATCTTTGATAATTGGTCAAGCATTCTTTTTTCGTACCACGAAAATAGTCAAATCTCAGTGAAAACTTACTAGATTTTCATTTATTCTAGTTATAGTACCTTTGACCTTAAAATTTCACAGTTGGTATCCCAAAGATACGTGCTAAATATGTGCAAACTTTCATGAAGTTTGCAGATCTTTGTAAAAAGGGATGGGCCATCTTTAAGCTTCATTTTCAGCTAGTAAGATGCAAGAAAAGTGGCGGGATCTTTTCGCTTGACCCCCGCAGTCCCATAGATGCCTGAAATGTTATAGGCCAATGGGCTTTTCCTGACTTGGTACTGAAAGGGCTAGCACAAGATGTTTGCAAGCATGCTTGAACTTTGGACTATGGTAGGTGTTTTTAGATTATTGAGTCTCTTTTTGTCTGCATTGTGTGATTCCCTAGCCAGACTTCACAAGTATAATCACGTTCTATTGTGTTGAGGAATAGTATTATGGCGCCATTGATTAACGGCTGTCTGGGGAATTTCCGAAGGTCTTTGGTTTGCCAAACTGTTGATTGAGGTTAATAATACTGTAAATGGGTTAGGCCCCAGGGTATGTTTTAGTACATACATCTGTATCTCTGTTTTTCTCTCTTCCTTTCTCTAGTTATCAATCTTTTTCCTTCCTTTTACCTTCTCTTTTCGTTTTCATTTCATTAGTTTTCCTTTGTTTTTCTCTTTCTCTATTATGCCTCCCTTTCTCTTTTTGTAATCTTCCCTTTCATTTTTACTGTTTCTTCCTTTTTTCTTTTCATCTCTTTTTCTATCCTTCAGTCTCATCTCTTTCTCTCAGTCACTTTCTCTCCCTGATGTATGTATATACTCTCTTTCTCTCTCTCTCTCTCTCTCTCTCTCTCTCTCTCTCTCTCTCTCTCTCTCTTTCTTTCAGTCTGTCCCACTGTCTCTCTGTAATATTTTAATATTTGCACCAGACATACTCACTTCCTATAGAGGGGACTTATATCCTGATAAAGTGTATTTGACCTGAACCAACCTACAGTGTGTACAACAAAGCTATAGCTGGTAGATCAATCTTGTATGTTTATACCAACGTGTTTAAGCAGAATATTTCAATTTGAATTTGCTCCAATCCAGAACTCTGCTTTTGACAGTTGGAAATGCTTACTCATGTATGATAAACCTGCCATCCTTGATTGATTGAATATATATGGCACCCACTACCAGCAAAATTCACTGTTATGTCAAAGTTAGACATGCCATTCGTTCTGATAATATTTAGCTAGTGTAAACTACTGTGTGCAGTTTTGCAGCCGTGGCTAGTATGTGAGGGTGTCTGAAAAAAAAATACATGGACCCAGAAACGCAGACAGGCACAAATATTTAAGTACCAATGTACCTTTATCTTTCCTGTAGTGTTTAAAGGGCAAGTTTACCCATTGAAAGTGTCAATTCTATTTTAAACTTCATTCAAGATCCTTAAAAATGGCTGCAAGATTTTGGTTGAGAAAGTACCAGCTGAAGCCCGTCTTACTCCTCCAGTTTCAGTCACCAAAGTGTACGCGACTCTCGTAAGTTTTCTCGGTGTACACATTGGCGACTGAAACTGGAAAGTAAGACGGGCTTCACCCGGTACTATTTCAACCAAAATCTGTCATTTTAGAGCCATTTTTAAGTATCTTGAATGAAGTTTAACATGGAATTGACATGTCTAATGGGTAAACTTGCCCTTTAATTACACAGCATGCACGCCACTGCCAGAATGAATGCTTTGTTTAGAGTTACAGCAATAACAAATTAAGTCAGATTTGAACCAACTTTCACAATCTGCCATCTCTCACTTCAGAGCCCTTTAAATGAATTGGAGATTTATTTGTGCAAATTTCCACATACATGTACATCAGCCTTTGTCCCCTTAACAAGAATGATTATTTATGCACATACATGATAGAACAAAAATATAATATTATGTCTCCATATTTGAGGTGGCAAATATTTGGATTGGAACCAAACATTTTATTTCTGAGGAATTATTGTATGTGGAGACATGTTTGGAAAAACAGTGTGATGTAGAATCCAGTCTGATCTGGTTCCAAGTACACTACAGCTCAAAGGAATTGGCATAGGGAAAGGGAAAGGGAAGAAAGGGAAGGACCCGCAGTTTTAAACCACTGTATATTTTGTCCAGTTCAGCATGAAACACGATGCTTTTTAGGCTGAAGCATTGTGTTTCGTGCTGAGCGGGACAAAATATACCATAGCTTAAAACTGCGGCTCCTTCCCTTTCTTCCCTTTCCCTTTCCCTTTCCCTATGCCAATTCCTTTGAGCTGAAATGTAAATGGCTATTGCTGCATATTTTAGAATAAAGAATCCTGTAGAGCCAAGCTAGGGTACATGTCATGATTAGAAGAGCATAAGAAAGAACATTAGAAAAACATAATATTTCAAAGACATCTCCATTGCCACATCAGTCTTATCTGCTACATGTTGGTGATGATATCTTGCTCATTGGAGTTTCTTCCCATCTTTCTTTAAGAACAAAGACATAGATCTTCTTTTTCACGCTTTTGATGCAGATGTCTGGTGGAAGGTGAAGGTGATGTAGCCTTCATCAAGCCTGCGACCATTGAGGAGAATACGGACGGTGAAGGCACTGAAGATTGGAATAGGGAGCTCCTATCTAGCAGCCTCAGGCTGCTCTGCCCTGATAACACCCAGGCAATGGTGTCGGAGTATGCAAACTGTCATTTGGCCAAGGTAGGTTCTGTCTGTCTGTCTGTCTGTTTGTCTGTTGTGTGTGTGTGTGTATCTTTATCTACTCAACCAACTCCAAACTGCTCTGCCCTGATAACACCCAGGCAGAGGTGTCGGAGTATGCGAACTGTCATTTGGCCAAGGTAGGTTCTGTCTGTCTGTCTGTCTGTTTGTCTGTTGTGTGTGTGTGTGTATCTTTATCTACTCAACCAACTCCAAACTGCTCTGCCCTGATAACACCCAGGCAATGGTGTCGGAGTATGCGAACTGTCATTTGGCCAAGGTAGGTTCCGTCTGTCTGTCTGTCTGTTTGTCTGTCTGTGTGTGTGTATCTCTATCTACTCAACCAACTCCAAACTGCTCTGACCTTATAACACCAAGGCAATGGTGTCGGAGTATGCGAACTGTCATTTGGCCAAGGTAGGTTCCGTCTGTCTGTCTGTGTGTGTGTATCTCTATCTACCCAACCAACTCCAAACTGCTCTGACCTGATAACACCCAGGCAATGGTGTCGGAGTATGCGAACTGTCATTTGGCCAAGGTAGGTTCCGTCTGTCTGTCTGTCTGTTTGTCTGTCTGTGTGTGTGTATCTCTATCTACTCAACCAACTCCAAACTGCTCTGACCTTATAACACCAAGGCAATGGTGTCGGAGTATGCGAACTGTCATTTGGCCAAGGTAGGTTCCGTCTGTCTGTCTGTCTGTCTGTCTCTCTGTGTGTATCTCTATCTACCCAACCAACTCCAAACTGCTCTGACCTGATAACACCAAGGCAATGGAGTCGGACTATGAGTACTGTCATTTGGCCAAGGTAGGTTCTGTCTGTCTGTCTGTCTGTTTGTCTGTGTGTGTGTGTGTATCTTTATCTACTCAACCAACTCCAAACTGCTCTGACCTGATAACACCCAGGCAATGGTGTCGGACTATGCGAACTGTCATTTGGCCAAGGTAGGTTCCGTCTGTCTGTCTGTTTGTGTGTCTGTCTGTTTGTGTGTATCTCTATCTACCCAACCAACTCCAAACTGCTCTGACCTCATAACACCCAGGCAATGGTGTCGGACTATGCGAACTGTCATTTGGCCAAGGTAGGTTCCGTCTGTCTGTCTGTTTGTGTGTCTGTCTGTTTGTGTGTATCTCTATCTACCCAACCAACTCCAAACTGCTCTGACCTCATAACACCCAGGCAATGGTGTCAGACTATGCGAACTGTCATTTGGCCAAGGTAGGTTCCGTCTGTCTGTCTGTTTGTCTGTCTGTGTGTGTGTGCATCTTTATCTACTCAACCAACTCCAAACTGCTCTGCCCTGATAACACCTAGGCAGAGGTGTCGAACTATGAGTACTGTTATTCGGCAGATGTAGGATTGGTCTTTTCTCTTTGTCTGTATGTATGTATGTATGGATGTATGTATGTGTGTATGTTTGCATGCTTGTGCTAGTCTTCCAGGTTGCTCTGCCCCCGATAACACAAGGTTGCGAGTAGAAGACTATGAGCACCGTCATTTGCTCAAGGTAGGTTAGCCGTCTGTTTGTCTGTGAGTGTGTGTATGTGTCGACAGTGTGCCTGTCTGTCTATCCAGTCAGGCTGCTCTGGCCTGATAACAGCCAGGCGCCAGTGAAGGACTTTAAAGACAGTCCTTTGGCCAAGGTAGGTAATTCTGTCAGTCTGTGAGAGTGTGCTCGTGACTCGAGTTTGCCCTCTCTCCAGTCAAGCAACTTTAATCTGCTCTCTGTATTTAAAGAGATAGTTCACCCTGTAGTTATGTTGTTTTCAATAAAAGCAGAAATATGAAAACAAAACATATTAGCTAAGGTTTGATGAAAATCATTCAGATAACAAACTTATAGGATTTCATTCCATGCTCTCTACTTCCCACACCCCTGTATTTTCGTTATACATGGGCATCATGCAAAAACAGATTTCTTTCATATATTTAGATAATATACTTGTAATTACTTACACTTGACATTATTTGTATTTTGTATTGACTGTTTCCTGTAGGCGGTTGCCCATGCTGTGATGACATTTCCTAGTCAAACTGCACAAGACATCCAAGACTTCCAAGCACTCCTTCAAGAAGCTGTGGTAAGAAGCAGTGACAGGGTTCCCAGCCCATCAGGGAAATCAGGGAAAATTACCTCTATCCAGTCAGGGAATTTGAGTTTAAAAATGCCTCAAATCAAGGAATTCAGATTTAGTTTTACATTACAGTTAAACCTGTCTGAGCGGCCACCTGTGTATAGCAGCCAACCTGTCTATAGTGGCCATTAAAATAATTCCCCAGGAGAGAGATCATGTGTTAAAGAACCTGTCTAAAGCAGCTACCTGTCTTTAAAGGCCACATTTTTTGTTTCCTTGGATGGCCACTATAGACAGGTTTCACTGTATATTGTTTTATACTGCAAATAGTTCACTGTAACAACATGTGAAACTGGAAATGAGTTGAAATAATTGTCATGGAATTTTTGAGGCTTCATTAGGGAAAAATCCGGGAGTTTTGTTTTCTTGGAACACTGGGAACCCTGCAGGGCATTTGAGCCCCTACAAGCTAAAAAAGAGCCCTCGATTCTATGAATGAGAAAAGCCCCTGTGGAAACGATATGGCTTCCTCAGGGTGTTTGATTCATCTGGCTTGAAAAATAGCCCCTGTTGTATATCCCTCATTAATATATTCAAGTTCGTTGATTGGTTGAAAGGGTGTCACATGGCCACAAATTTGGAGGAAGAGAGCTCAGAGGGCAGAAAAGTACCATTTTGTGATGTCATGTCAAAAATAGTCACCCTTTTCCCTCTGTCTCGATATTGATTCATCCTGAGTTAATGCGCGATACATTTCTTTCCAGCTGCTTTTTGGTGTTTTGGCGGAAAATCATTGGGCGCGCTGGGGGGAACTCCCGCGGTGTTGCGGCCGAGGCATAAACTTGAATTTCCGTTAGTTTGCTCAAGCCGCAGGAAATAACAAAACATCTGCATTAAGCTCCTGCATTCAGAGCTTAGAGCATGGACACTATCGCAAGGTCCATGGTAAGGATTAAATTAGTGAACAAAGAATATATTAATGAAGGATAAAACAAATATTTCATCATCTTTATTCGGGATCTTTGTGGAATCTATTGGTCCCCTCGGTGAAGTAGAGGACATGAGTACAGCGCGCCCTCCACTTAAACTCTGTGCAAATAGATTCCACATCCCTCATGATCATAAAATATGTGTCTACTATTTTTAAATTTAAATGGTCAATAGTACTTCTGTAGTTCTGCACAGCTCTAACGGTACTCCTACATGAGGGGATTGAGCATAAACTCCAATAGGTGCTTGCAGGCTAATAAGTCAGCTGATCTATGAATTCATACCCAATTTCTCCTCAAAAGACATTGTTCGGTGCGGACGACAACACCAATGGTTTTGCCATGTTTGACTCACCGGGCGACGGACGTGATTTGCTCTTCAAAGACAGCACCCAAAGTCTGATGAATCTGCCTGCAGATGCTACATACATAACTTACCTGGGCACTTATGGCGAAAGCATCGAAGGTAAGATTCGTGAGATGTTAACTTTGTTTGTGTCTAAGTACTGCTCTGGACTATTTGCATGGTTTACTGAATGCATAAGTGGTAGATAGATTGAGATACACATTGCATATTGTCTATACAAGCTATTTTCTTTGCGCATTGCCGCGTGTGTATACTAGTGCAGTAGGTAGCAGGCATGATAAAAATATAAATTGGGCAATGTACATCACTGTGGACAATGTTATGTGGACAAAATTTTAAAGGGTCCCTTTTAAATTTTGTCTGCGTAACAAAAGGATATTTTTAGAGTCCATGGAGGTTGCCAGATTATCAATTGCAAGATAAAAATACTCACGAAAGTCTGTGATGCCATCATCAGGGAGATTATGTGTGTGGAGAACATATTTTTGATTCAGGGATAACTAAAAAATATGTCCCAAGCATTGCATGATACAAGAAAATTTCCTGTAATTGCTTGTTTCCTCTTTGATACAAGTTTAAAGATAAATAATAGATAAATTATAGGAAGATTCCCTGTTAACATTATAAGGAAAGAGGATGCCCTGTCATGATTGTTTTATTCAAATGCAGGACTGAAGATGTGTCCCGAGAACACGCTGCGATGGTGCACAATTTCAAACGCGGAGACGGAGAAGTGCCGAGCCATGAAGGAGGCGTTCAAGGCAGCAAACCTGGAGCCTGAGCTGTCCTGCTACCAGGAGGAGAGCAGCGCCCTCTGCATTGACCGCATCGACGGTGGGTTCTAAGTCTCAATGGTGTGTGCTTAAAGGGGAAGTTCACCCTGAAATTATTTTGGTTTCAATAAAAAGAGACAAATGAAAGAAGCATATGAGTGATGGATTGATGAAAATCGGTCAAAGGAAAAGAAAGTTATTTGATTTTAAAGTTTTGATTTTGTGACGTCACGTGTGAGGTGCTCTCCCATATGTTGTGTACAAAATAAGTCGATAAATTGCTTTTTTCCCTGTTTTTGACAACGGAATGATTTTTTTTCGTACAGGTATGTGTAAAAACGTATTTCGAGTTAAAGGATGCATATCTTTGTGAGAAAATGCACATTTTCGAAAAAAATTGTACACAACATATGGGAGAGCACCTCGCATGTGACGTCACAAAATCAAAACTTTAAAATCAAATAACTGTCTTTTCCTTTGACCGATTTTCGTCAAACCTTCACTGATATGTTTCTTTCATTTGCCTCTTTTTATTGAAACCAAAATAATTTCATGGTGAACTTCCCCTTTACAGGAAAACCCCACGTTGAACTTAAGGTGGCTTTAATCAAAGCAGAAACGTGTAAGAAACATTTTAGTGAAGGTTTGACAAAGATCAGTCGAAGGAGCTTTTGTGAAGTCACTTGTGAGCTACTTTTTTTTTAACCTGTGCATTTGATATATATCATTAGACTCAAGAAATGTTTTGACACACATAACTATGAAAAATGGATTCCTTTATGAATAACCAGAAAAAAGACAATTTTCTTTATGATATAGCACACAAATATGGCAGAGCAGCTCACATGTGACATCACAAAGTTAAAACTTAAAGAAATCATAACTTTCTTATCCTTTGACAGATTTTTTTATTGCTGGAATTTGCATATGTTTTTTTTTGTTTTGTTTTTTTTTTTTTGGGGGGGGGGGTTGGCTCCCCTATCCAACCAGAATGGTCTTTTGCTGAATCCCCCTCTTTCTCTTTTTCCTGAGCAGCTGGTGATGCTGATGTCGTAACCCTCGACGGAGGAGACCTGTACATAGGTGGCCGTGAGGACAAGATTGTCCCAGTGGCCGGCGAGAACTACGGGATCGGTGACGGGGACGACAGTGATGCCAGCTACTGGGCTGTTGCCGTGGCGAAGAAGGGGACGCAGTTTGGCATAGACGACCTGCAGCAGCTGAAGTCCTGCCACACTGGGATCTCCAAGACGTCGGGATGGAACGTCCCTGTGGGCCATCTCATTAAGACTGGCCACATCGTGGTAGATGACAGCTGTGACGTCCCCAAGGCTGTAGGTAGGTTATGGTAACAAAGGAGAATTTAAGTAACAAAGGAGGGTTTAAGTTAAACCTAGGTTGAAATCCAGGAACTTGGCTGGCCTATCATTGTGGAATACAGAGTACAATTTCTTTATGTTAGACTATTGCTCTCCATGTCAAAATTGAGCCTTTCATATGCGTCAAATAAACTTCCAAAAACAATATCAATTTAGTCCTAACCTTCTTGATTCGTAGCTCTTCAAAGCTCATTTATTTTCTTCACAGAATGTACACTTGTGGTAATGAGACAGATAAAGCCAAGAATTGTTCAAGCTTCATGTCACCAATGGAACATCCAGAACTTTCTTTTATGTTAAGCTAAATGAGCATGAATTGTTTTTTACAGGGACTTTTTGTCTCGCCTGAATGAAGTTCGACTGAGACAGAGTAATCACTTTTCCTGTTAGTATGTTGGTCTGTTGGTTTGTCTCTCCCACCGGAGGTGAAGGCGAGACTAAGGGATCCAAATGGCGTCCGTCCGTCGTCCGTCGTCCGTCACAAATGTTAAAGTTTACCTGCAAGACTCTCTTATGATCCATAACTTGGCAACTGTTACAGCAATGGCAGCCACTTGGTTGATAGAAGCACTAGGGGTATCTTCATGTTATGGTGTTGTCAGAGGTCATGTGATGATGTCAAAGGTCATTTGAGGTCATATATTAAAGAGTATGTGCAAGACTCTCTTTTTCTATGTTAAAGTTTACCTGCAAGACTCTCTTTTGACAAATAACTTCACATAGGTTGCTTGGATTACAACCTAAGTTGGGTCATAGATGCACTGGGGGTACCTTCATGTTATGGTACCGTTGGAGGTCACAGGATAAGGTCAAAGGTCATTTGAGGTCATACGTTAAAGTTTACTTGCAAGACTCTCTTATCACACATAACTCATCACATGTTGCTACAATGGCAATCAAACTTGGATGATGGATGCACTGGGGGCACCTGCATGTTATTGTGCTGTAAGAGGTCACATGATAAGTTCAAAGGTCATTTGAGGTCATACATTAAAGTTTACTTGCAAGACTCTTGGTGAAGGCTTCCTAACTTGTGCACAGAATTGTGTGAGCATGTGTGAGCATTACTGATGTAGATTTAGGCAAACATTACTCATGCACATCAGCCAGGGATACAATTCTTTTGCGTAGCAACGGAGATCGCGATATTTCTGGTTATTTTCGCAAGTGGGCGAGACACAATATTGCTAATGCCTTGTTTGTTTAACTTGCTCTCATTTCTTTATTTCTGCATCAGTTGTGTTCATACTTGGTACAAATGAGCCTTGGATAATACCACATGTGTGTTAAGGATGATGATGATGAGGTCAAAGGTCATCTAGGGGTGAAAAGGTCAAATGATATGAGGCCATGTGTGTCATTTTTCTGATGTTTAATTTCTACATGTTCATTGATCGCAAAATCAGGTGAGACTCTTGGTTCACGATCCACCTTGTCTTTGTTTTGTCTTGAGAGTTCTAAAATGACCCTGATCCCTGAGTAAGTTCTCCTTTGGTCCAAAGGGTCACCAGTCTCCCCTTGTGATCTCTCTAGGTGCCTTTTTCTCCGGTGGCAGCTGCGTGCCCGGCGCCAAGTCAGACACGTACGACAAAGATGGGACCAATCCTCAGAGCCTGTGCGCTTTGTGCGTTGGGGAGGGCAGCAACAACTGTGTCAGGAACTCTGCCGAGCCGTACTACGACTACTCAGGAGCATTCAGGTGAGTGCAAGGGCGGGCAAGAGGAAGGTTACTGTAAGAAAACTCAAGAAGATTTTGTGCCGAGGTACAAGTAATGTGGCATTCATTTTGAGACATTTTTTTTCTTTCTTTCAACACTCAATAGAAAAACAGATCTGATTCATGTTTCATGTCATATTAACATCCAGATTCAGTCCATGTGTTTTCTTGTTAAATTTTCTTAAATATAGACTAGTATTAAAGTGATGTGTCTGTCATTTGTTAGCGCCTTCCAGAAAATGTTCAATGGAAATGCATTTGATCCGTGTTTCACTTGATGCTGATACACCCAGAATTTGTCCATACATTATCTTCTTTTGCATTTGAAAAAATAGACTAATGTGGAGGTGGTTGTGTCCATAATTTGCAGGTGTCTTGCGGAAGACGCTGGTGATGTGGCATTCGTTAAGCACACCACAGTGACGTCCAACACCGACGGCAACGGCGAGGACTGGAGTGTGGGTCTCAGGAGCGTTGATTACGAACTACTGTGCCCTGACAATACCCGCCAGGTAAGCCTGCTGGGATTAGGATTAGATTAACATGAGGATAAATCAAAATAGTTGGATTAGGATTAGATTAACATGAGGACAAAACAAAACAGTTGGATTAGGATTAGATTAACATGAGGACAAAACAAAACAGTTTGGCCAGCTTGGCTTAGGATTAGATTAACATGAGAATACCTGCTAAGTAACACACCCGGGATTAGGATTAGACTAAGACAACATCTGCCAGGGAAGCCAGCCAGGAGATTAAGATTAGATTAACATTACATCAACTCCCGCTGAGTAATCCACGTGGGATTAGGATTAGATAAACATGAGGACACAGGTGGACGCGTAAACACAGCTCAGAGGGAGAGGTGATGGTTTCAAGTGCTGCAAAGAGTAAGCGTTTTGAACTGCCGCGCACTGGCAACATTTATGGTATTGTGATATTTTTGCGTTGGACTGATCACTGAAATGCCAATTGAATGAAAAATATGTGTTTAGTTTAGCGTGTATAAACTCAATTATGCTCATTACTATCAAGTGCTACGTAAAAGGCAATGGCAAAGAAGGAGCAGCAAAATTTTCCATTGGCATGTGCTGTGCTGTGAACGCAGGTAGCTACGCTTGTGATATTTGCCGAGCAGGCGGCAATTCACTGCAGACCATGCGCAGTCCACCTGGCTACACATGATGCATTTGGCCACCAGAGTTGAAGCTCCGAGTCAAGTCGTGCGCTAGAAAAGTGGAAAAATGAAGAATTAAAGAAATGTAAAATGCCCAAAAGAAGGCTCAGATTGGACCAGACGATGTCTAGAACCCCAGAGCTTCCATGTCCGTAAGGGGGGCCCTGGATCCCAGGTCAAGCACTTTTTTCTGTGTCAAAAATAATTTCCCTTTTACAGGTTTTGTTAAACGAGTACATGAATGCTTTAAGGCCCTCGATCTGCCAAGCATTGGGGTACCTTGTCCCTTTGTGTTAATGTACGGGTATGCGAGATATATGAAAGAAAATTTATTTTGTATTTATTTCAACCAGCATACAGGGGAAAGACATGTTTTTAGGCTGTGAAGTCAAGCTGCTCTAGTTTTTAAATTCATGACATCATGAATATATCCTTTGCAAACAGGTGATCAGCAACTACGAGGCATGCAATCTGGCCAAGGTTCCGTCTCACGCTGTGGTGACTGCTGCAAGCAAGACTAGCCAGGAGAGGCAGGAGATCTGGAACCTGCTTAATAGGGCACAGGTAGGAAAAGGAGTCTTGTGAATGAATGAATGAATGAATGAATGAATGAATGAATGAATGAATGAATGAATGAATGAATGAATGAATGAATGAATGAATGAATGAATGAATGAATGAATGAATGAATGAATGAATGAATGAATGGATGGATGGATGGATGGATGGATGGATGGATGGATGGATGGATGGATGGATGGATGGATGGATGGATGGATGTATGAATGAATGAATGAATGAATGAATGAATGAATGTATGTATGTATGTATGTATGTATGAATGAATGAATGAATGAATGAATGAATGAATGAATGAATGAATGAATGAATGAATGAATAGATGGATGGATGGATGGATAGTTGTATTGTACATAATGATCACATGAAAATTTGTCATCCCCCAGCATTACAGTGGAGCCTGAGGTCAAATGCACAGTGATTGCAATCAAATGCAATCAGCTCCATACATTGACTGCAGTCTGACTGCAATAGATGGCAATCAGCTGTGACATTGATCTCAGGCCCAACTGTACATAGCATTTATGAACATTACAAATGTAGATTGGCATTTATACATTCACATAGCCATAAAATAAACATACATGTAATTGTCTATAATGCAATATTTAACAAAACATCATATATACTGATCATCATATATACTGATCATTATTACTACAGGCTGTTCTTAGCTGTCTGTCTTGTTAAAATCATGTTTACTATTTTACTTGATTTAATTTTATTTGATGATTACAGTCAGATTTTCCAAGTATGTGATAAATACTGAGAACATATACATTGTGTTTATAACTAGCTGAAAGAAATTGTATAGTGAATTGTTGCATTGTTATCATTGTGATGAGGCCACAATATTGTAAACATAAGAAAGTTTTCTCACCAACCATATGTTCCCCTTTTCTAATATCTGCTTAATTTTATCCTAGATACTTGGGTGTTTTTCCCCTATTTTCTTTGTTATTACATAGAAAGTAGTTTCTAGTAAAAAAAAAAAGAAAACAGCACTTCAAAAGTATTCCGAGCACAAGTCCCTTTTCACATTTATTTTTTTCCCCTCAGTTTTCTCTTTTAATGTAGAAAACATTTGACAATGCAAACAAACAATAATTCAAAATCATTTTTAACACCAATGCCTTTTTATGTTCTTTAATTTCTTCTCATCTAGAAAACAAGGGCCTGCATCTGCATTAGAATGCCAGCGACATCTGATTTAGAACTCCCGTTAGCGCTAATGATGCTAAAGTTAGAGTTTAGGTTAGAGTTGTCATCGTGTCGAGAAATGCGCCCCAAATGACAATTCAAACAAACCACACTAAAATTGTTTTTGAAACAAATCTTTTCGCATTTTTATATTTTCTTCATGTATTCTCTCATACAGCATTGGAAAATATTTTTCATTTAAAACAAAAACAAAAAATCAGGCTGAGCACAAAAGCTTTTTTATGTTTTCTCCTTTTCTTGAACTTCCCCAGGACCTCTTTGGAAGCGACGACGGGGACAATTTCAAGATGTTTGACTCAAAGGCCTATGGATCCAGCAACCTGATCTTCAAGGACTCAACGGTCAACCTGGTGGACGTTGGTTCCCGTGACACCGTGGGGGAGTGGCTTAGCGAGGAGTACGTCGAGGATCTGGATTATCTCTACTGCGAGAGGGGAGGAGCCGCGCATATCGCACCGGCGTTTGCCCTCGTTGCTTTCACAGCTTTGATCCAAGTACTCTGGTTTGGAGCTCGCATGGCGGTGTAAAGGAGTTGACAGCCGGGAGCGTAGATGATTTTATTCTCTGTTATATGTGACGCTTGCACAGTCTCCACTCATAGTGCAGTAGATTCGTATCTATGTGACGTATAGCACTGACTCATAGTTGTATACAGAGTGATATACCCGCTAGCTATCATCGCTAAATGATCGTATCGTAGTATATCGGAATTCATGCAGGAATTCAAGAAATTGTGCATAACATATTTAATATTGATGTATATAATTCTGAAAAAAGGTGATTATGAATAGCTTTCATATCTACCAATTTCTTTTTGCTCCGATTCATTTGATACTGTAGGCAAACTTGCTATTCATTACACTTGTAATTTCACTGGAGTGACTCAATGAACACATTATTAGACTTCACTAGTACATATATATATATATATATATACACTAAGTAAAATTCCTAGATAAAGCATCAAAGTACACTTAGATGCACAGAAGTACGTACAGGTGGTAATTTTGCATGTAACTCTAGAATTGTAACTAACATGACAACAGCTACAATACAAGGAACTCATTGGTTGTTGCCATGGTAATTACAGTCTTTGTATTGCTTTATGGTAATCACTCAAAGTGGGTTAGAGCCGAAGCGTCACAGCAGACAGAGACCTATGAATCTCGCTCCCGGTGAGCCCCTAGTCAACCTATTTAGCAGTCGACGTAAGAAGCGTCACCTATATAGGCCCGAGCTTCTTTTGAATCCTCGTTGATCGTCGACATGAGTCTATGTCACTTTCACCAGACCTGATCCAGACCTGTTTCCGGGGAACTGGAAATGAGAAAATGACCCGAGCATGGTTGGGGTCTCGCGCCTCAAACCGCCATTTTATTTTTTGCTGTAAGGTTAGGTGTGTCTGTGACACCATTAAGGTTCAGTTGGCAGTGCAAGATATCAGTATCGGGTAAAAGCTCTTCACAACTGCATCGGCATGAAAAATGAATAAGCATTATGGCTTAAAGTACCAAGTGGTTAGTGGTAGCTCATCTATTTCTTTTTTTCATCACAATTATTAGAGATAAAAAGATTGGTTTGCTAATGCCGTCTGCTTGACCAACTCCATGCTGGTTCATGTAGGTTTGCCTTTTACAAACATCGGAATTGGAACCACCGGAGTATAAAGGAGTTGCATTCTATTCTGTCTGCCACTTGAAAGATCGAACAAAATATTGGGCCTTAACCTGAGCTAGTCACAGCCAACCATGGCCTTTCTTTTCTGTCTCTGTCTTTAATTTAGTTGCACTTAATCTCTTTCTCCTTATGTCTCTCCTGACATCTTTGTCATTTTTTTTTTTACTTTATGTAGTTCAAATTCAGCTTAAGTTTCCACTCACAGCAATAAATTTGAAACAAATGTTGTGTTTAGATGTGATTGCAGATGTGTCCGATTATTTGCTTTGTAGGATAAGTTTCTTTCTGTTCCTGGAACTGACTAGGTGTTGGGATTTCTTAGGCAATGAAAACAATCTTCTTTTGCTATATTTTGTTAAAAGCATATAAATGCAGTGAATTTGTCTTATTCTTGTAATCTTTGGAGTTCTCATAACAGTCTGATGAAAGTGCACATAGCATGTATTACTTAATAACAATGTATGCAGTATATTTCATGCATTGCTGTATTATGGTGACCTAATTATTATCGTCTGGCTTAAAGTCGATTGTATGTATGATGTACTCAGATAACTACAGTACACAGAATTGTATGCTTTGTTGTTGAAAAACTTGTATCTGCAGTTTAAATATATATATATTTCCTTTATAAAGGAGCAAATAATGGCATGAATTGACTATCATAATGATACTTCAATACAGGAAATGCTTTCAAATATTATTTTCACCTTTGCAGCTTACAGATGAAATTCTCTAGCCAAATCAGATCAACTTGTTCTCTATCAGTATTAACTATAGGGAAAGTCATGGTAAATTGAACATATTGTTTCTTTTGCTTCGATGTCATATATGTCATATCAAACATATTTCCATTTTGGTTCAATAAGGGTACCATATGAAACTTGTCAAATGACAATGTTGAGTAAATAATGCACATTTTTATTGAGGCATTTCATGAAGTAGTGATACACTTTGTGGATGAACCATGCAGTTATCCAAACGTGATTGTCAAACTTGAAATAGTTGTTTTTCAAGGCCAAATTTTACCCTGGAGCATAAAAGTGGGCTAAAATATAATATAGGCACAAGACCTGTATGAGGATACCTGAAATCAGTACCGGCATGTGCAATTAATTTTTCAGGATATCAGACTTGTAGCCAATCAACATTAATTTTTAAAAAAAAGGTGTTTTAATGTGGTAGAAATACTTAAACAAATAAGAATTACTCCTTCAACTTGAGTGTCTTGATGGGTATGATGTAGCCAGTGCTTTTTTTTTACCCATAAAGGGGTATTTTTGAAATATTTGGGAAATTTTAGGGCTCTGTCAGATCTGCAACATTAGTGCCATTCTCATTGGGCCTAAAAAATCGCGAAGTAAGAAAAATTGCGAACTTAGGGGACGAGGACAATAGTACCATTCGGCTTTTGGTACGGTTGCTAGGCAATTTTCATCCTAACTTTGCGATTGTACTCACTTCGCGATTTTTTAAGCCCAATGAGAATGGCACTAATATTGTGTAATAAGCACCAAATGTTTTGTAATACCAAAGAGCAAACATGCTCATAGAGCTGAACTGAGGATCCCTTCACACATGTCAAAGTTTTGTTGTAACCAAAGACAAAAAGTGTGTGGATATTGCAGTATATGAAATACTCGTCCACGCACTCTAAACTCTTGTTTATAATGTTGTTGATTTATGTATTATATGTGGTATATCGGATTTAAAATCCTGATGAGGAATTGTTTCCCTTCCCCGACATATTCCTGAAGAGGAATACTTTTAACCCATTTCAAGTGATTTCACTTTAGTCAATTTCACTCTGAAAAGAAGCAATGGTGGATAATAACCCTTTGAAACAAACATGCAAGTTCTTCACTTGTAGTAAAATATGCAAAAACAATGGCTGTAAAACAGACTTGTGTTTAAGTCTTAAATGTACCTGACTGAAGAGGCGAATTTGAAGTTCCCAAATTTGTGGGGGAAAGTCTCCATTTATCAGAAGTGCTCATACCAGTCGTATTATTTAGACTGAATTTTGTTCATTCCAAGCACTGAGAATAATATGAAACGTGTTCAATAGTTCAAAAGACATGCAGTGGTATGCAAGATATGTGCAAGTTTATCAAATTAATCTTACTCAAAAAAGCAAATGTTACTTGCCATTAAGTGGTACAAATGTTGAGAAAATATGTTCTTTAAACATACTGATTTTATAAAGGTAAAAAATAAAGTTATTAGCTAGATGCAGTGGCAGGCCATTCACTAACTGTAACTCAGTTTTATAAAAAAAATATATATATTTTTGCCAAAAAGAAAAAGTATGGGACATTTACTTGTTTTAATGCTAACAGAGTAAAAGTTATGTAAAATAATGTTGTAAACTGTCAATTTTTTGTACCACAGACAAAGGCTGATGATTGGATGCGGTGGCTGGCTATCCACCAATCAAAAGCTTGCCGTTAGAACAAGAAATATTTTCTACCCTGTATTTGTACTTTGCCTTCCAATACTTTCCTGTAATCTCTAAAGTGCCTCTTTCATTGTGTCCGTTGATATAAATGTCCAATCTGAAAGTATTGGTACATTTAAAGCCTCACATGTATAAGATCATCCCACGTGTTATTTCATTCCTCTCAAAGAGCTGTCAAGTTTTCCAGATAAACATTCATGTTTTGTATGGTTAAATTGTAAGGTAGATATAGATATAGAAAGTCATATCTCAGAACCATGACATAAATGTTCCCAAACCCATTTTCACTACCAGGGCCCTGTTGCATTAAACTTACCATTGATTGTAACTTTGCTATCAAGGGAAACCTTCAATTTGACTGGCTGTCCAGCAATGTTACCATGGTAGTTACTATTGATGGCTGAGTTACCATTAATTGTAAGTTTTATGCAACAGGACCCAGAAGTAAGATACATGTATGTTGTTATGTGTGAGAGGGAGAGAAGTCCCAAACTGTGGTTAGTGTCATGTTACCAACGAAACTGGTGATGAAATAATCATGTTGCTTGTTTAGTAACACTTAATATCAGATGTGCTCATGATTAGTTTAAAAACTAGGCCAAGATGATTTTGAATTTTGAATTGCTTGTTTTCACCTTCATGTTTTAGCAGAAAGTGAAAATGCTATGCATTTTAAAACCAAGTTTCTAAACAATGAGCGTACCGTGAGAACCGAGCTAGATTTACTTCTAGTACTTATCACAAAGAAAGGACTCGCCTGCTAATCTGGCACTGTGCCAATGTTAGAATTATAGAATGGGAATTGTAGTGAGATCAATAGTTTCTTTAGTTTTCTTTCCTTTCATTTTCAGTAAGCAATGCTTATGAATAAAACTCTCTTCTGCCATGAACATACACTGTGTGTAAACATATTTCTTTCTTGTTGTCAATGCCAATGTTGCTGTATTGGATGCGGTTTGTGCTGCTGTGAAGTTTGTTTGATGCAATGAACCCTAATCGTAACGATGGTAAAGCAAAGCGGATGGTGGAGTGATTGAGGAAAGTTTGCATCAGCGTGTGTAAATGTCTTGTCCAACATTGGGTACAATGAACCCTTTGTGTGCCTGACCATGGGATTTGAGTTTATTGTGCCAAAATTCATTAAAGCTAGCCAGTCCCTTTTGCAGACCTAATTCTGAAAGCTCCCTGACTTCATTGTCATTTGAGAGAGAGTGGAATATATAACCTTTCCCTGGAATCGACAAAGCGTAATATTCGGTTTTGAGGATATAATCTTCGATAACTAGTTAGATTTTCATTATTCTACGGAAGTTATTGTACCTCTGACCTTAAAATTCCACAGATGGTATCCCAAAGATACATGCTAAATATGTGCAAACTTTCATGAAGTTTGCAGATGTTTGTAAAAGGGACGGGCCATCTTTAATGCTGCATAAAGAGTTGAAGAGTGGAGAACTTGGGACAAACAGGTGGCCTGAACACAATCTTGGGTGGATGGGGGATTACCTTTGATATTCGTATATGTTCAGTTACAATATACAAATTTTGTTCAAGGAAAATTCACTCACTTGAGAAATGAGCTTCAGATAAGAATATGCAAATAAGTTATCATTATTATATGCAGTTTGTTAGCTTTCATGATGCACAAGGAGAGTTGAAACAGCTTATCGGTCATTGGTTAAGATTTTAAAAAGGATGCACAGCCGTCGTTCATCATTTTACTGTGTTTTTAAATACCTTTGTTAAGATATATGAAAGGCATTTTATCTAACAGATTTTTTTTTTTTTTTTTACTTCTTATGGATTTTCAGAATATTGCCCATGAATTGCATAAATTCAGGAAATTAAGAGCCACAGATTAGTCAGATTTGAGAAAATTATGACCTCAAATTATTAAAGTATTTTGTGGGATGCTGGCTTTGACTCGACTCGCTCTTACAAGGTAGGGTTATCATAACCCTAATTTCAACCCTAAATCTAACCCTAACTTTGAACTAATTCTTGACGAAGGCCGTTTTAGAGAAAAAATCGGTATTCAGCATTTAAACGAGGTAGCACTTTGCAGGTCAAAAAATCAGTTTATATTTTTTTTAAAAACATGGAAAATGGAAGAAAATGCTGTATTAGAACTTCCCTCCCAATAATAGAACTGGAAACTGATTTTAAGAAGAATCATAATGACCACTAGATTTCAGGTGGTATTCAGGAATGTTAGCTTAAGAGATATTCATCTATTTCTATCCTAGTTTTGTTTAATCTTGTCTTTTTGGAAGTCTATTTTTTCTCCTAAATGGTATTCTAAATTCCATTTTAACTTTCCTCCTAACTTTCTTTCAAATGCAAATTAGGCACCTCCTACCTTGGAGGAAACAGAGGAAAAAACCTTAGTAGGAATATTGTGATACAGAAATGCAGGATATCCAAGGAAACAATGGCTATATATGTACATGTATTAACAAAATCACAACTTCAGATTGTTGTAATTTCATCATTCACCAATCTGCCTTGACATTCCTATGTTGCAGTACATTATACCCAAGCCCAAAACAACAAAAAAGCACATATTATGTATATGACAAAGAAAATCAAAGCAATTTGAGTGAAATATGCTCTGTGTATGAAAAATGTTTTATTCAATAGCAACATAGTGGATTTCATTCTCATGTTACATACAATATTTAAATCAATTCATGTAACATTATCATAATGTTCAAACATAATCTTGTCATGGTTCTCATCATTATTGTAATATATCAGGTAAAATGCATACAGATTATAAAATGGACACACTCACATGAAAATTACACCCATCAATACAACTGTTGACCCTATAAATTTGTCTTCCAGAGATTCTCCACATTCACTTCTTATACTAATATGTATTTTCATATGAAAATTACACCCATCAATATAATTGTTAAACTCTTCAATTTTGTCTTGCGGAGATTATTATCCCTTTTCACTGCTTAAAATGATATGTATCTTATCAAGTGCACTTTGTTCTACTTATTATAGTATCTAGCCAGTAATTCTTATTACTCATATCTAAAACCCTCTACTATACAGTTATACATGTAGTTTTAAAAGAAATAATATTTTTAACAAATTGTAATCATGGTTAAAAAAAAAAACACTTCTTCTATATTCCAATACCATATTTTCAATGCTGTCTGTCTCTATTTTGATTGCACCTAGACATGCTCTCCAAGTATGTATTTCAGAATCTGCACAATACAGTCATCCATTTTCTTAATGAAAATGATATTTGTGAAAAATGATATTTACAAAATGTATGGAACTAAGCAAAGTGATAATCGAACAGAAAAGGTGTACATGTACAAGCAAATCATTATAACTTACAGCAACATAGTGTATTTCATTCTCATATTACATACAATATTTGACTCAATTTATGTTATACTATCATAATGTTGGGACATGATGTTAAAATCGTGTAGATTATAAGAGACAGTGGGATTGGATCTGCTTTACATAAATGTCCCTGTTATTCACCCGCAAGTTTGTAGAACTATGTAGAATTAGATTAGATAGTTTGTAGAACTAGCAAAATTTGTGGCAAAGCGTCAACTTTAGCATAATTCAGCCATGGATAATGGTTACTGCAGCATTGAAAAGACCGAGATGAGGATAGTCAGATGGATGTGCAGGGTATCATTATGTGAGAGAAAGAGAAACAAAGACCTCCTTGAGTCAATGGGCCTGGTAAGGATAGGACAGGTGATGAGGAAGAGCAGGCTGAGATGGTATGGTCTTGTGGCTAGGAGAGAAGAGACCCACTGGCTCCAGAAAGTACTAAATTTCACAGTTGTTGGGAGGAATCCACGTGGGAGACCTCGCAAAACATGGGAGGAAACAATCAAAGAAGACAGAAAAGTATTGAACATTACCCACATTGACCCAAATGACAGGACAGTATGGAGGAGAGCCATATCAAGGAAATGAATGGTCTAACCCCACAAAGAGGGAAAAACTGGCTTTAAACGTTGATGATGATGATGATGGCAAGCTGTCCTCGTAGACGGGGGTCTTCCATATCAGGACAAGAATCCATGGATTCCAGCAAAGGAACTGCTTAACTTTAGCGTGGAGGGCTGGACCACTGCCAAGCGAGAAGTTCTCCACAAGCGTGCCTCTGAGAAATCCTGCATGGTGGTTCTTGTCCAAGAAACTAATATGTTTCTTTCATGTTTCTGTTTTGATCAAGGTAATTGTTTGTTTAAATCATACAATATTGGAATTAACCAGCACTAACCCTTCTTATCACTTCCCGCCAAAATCATGTTTCCAAGTTTATGACCCACTTTCCATAAGCCCAATTACACTCAAGGTTATAGCTGACTCTCAAATTTTATAGGGCTAGTCCCTGAATGACATTTACTTGAATTAACATCCAAGAAACTGATCTTCTGTATGAATGTCACTATAATTGTTTACTTGTATCTCATGACAGAAACAGTATATATTTAGAGAGCTCAGAGAGTTCGAATCACACAGTTTCATCAGAAAGATATAGGCAGAGACATCAGAGAGATATAGAAAGATTCATCACAGAGATTATTCATCAGAGTTATTTGAGTATTAGATGTAAGATAATATGTAATGCACTTCAAGTCCACTAGCCCTCCTTGAACTCAGAATTAAGTTAAATTATAGACTTTATAGTTGATCCCGCACACAACACAACACAACAATGTTACTATACACTTCCTCGTGATCGTGTATATAAAAGCACAGGTTAACTCCTCAATGTATCATCCAGCTTTTCCTGAAAGCCCTGAAACATGACGGATGGCCCGTTCGCGTAGTCGGTCTTGGGTGGCATATACTGATCCTGTGCATCACGGAGAAAGGACACCATCTTGTGCCAGTGAAGAGGCAGAGGGAGTTGCCCGACCAGGCACCAGACGTTGGTGGAGGGGTCGAAGCACTCAACTTGGTTATACTCCGATCGAGACGTGAGGTTATCCCCACCAGCCACGTAGATCTTGCCTGGAGAGACAAGCAACCAAATGAGAATTTGGTGTTGAAGTGCTGTTAAGGCAATTCCATAAAGTAGCAGTTTAACTAGCACAGAAAGTGTCAAGATCAATGTTTTGGTTCTGTTTAGATTCCACCTGTCATTTGGATCTTGCCTGGAGAGGGAGGAGCTGTTAGAATTAAATCTTTATCTGCTTTTGAGTTATTTTCAGCAGAAGTAATACATACACAGCCCATGAAACCATAGGTTAACTACCCGGTATGACAAGGGTTAAAATAAATGTTTGAATTGTGTTCTTCTTGATTTCACCTGCCAGGTAGATCTTTCCTTGAGGGAGACCATCCAAAAACAGAATGACTCTTATGCTTTATGGGCTACTGAGGCATTTTCAGTAATACACACACATTCCATACAGCAGCAGTTCAACTAGCACAGAAAGGGTTAAAGAGTTACTACATTAGAAAAATAAGTTCCCACTAATCTATGTAAAATTATCCACTAAAAACGAATTTCATATTTGTTTGCCGCAATAAAGTCTCATTTTGACGAAAATTTGAAAAAACGCACACCTCCAGTGACGTATGAGAAGTCAAAATGCCATAGATTGTACAGAAGTCAACAATAGACCATTTTCGTAATGTATTCAAACTTTCCCCCTAACTGCGTAGTAACGCGTTATTGCATTTACCTGTATCTTGTCATTCAGATTCATTGGATGGCATGCACTTTGAATCTATTAGTTGTTGCTACTCGAACAAATCTTGGACAAGCTTTGGGGTTCCCATTGGTAACGTATTGTTTGAACGGCGTGTATAAAATAGTTTATTCACCCCGTTGGCATTTATGGCATTTTGCCTTCTCATACGTCACAGGAGGCGTGCAGTTTTTTTTCTTCAAATTTTCGTCAAAATGAGACTTTATTGCGGCAAACGAATGTGAAATTCATTTTTAGTGGATAATTTTACATAGATTAGTTGAAACTTATTTTTCTAATTTCATAACCCTTTAAAATAAGAAACCATTCTTTTTTATTCCACCTGCCATGTAGATCTTGCTTTGAAGGAGACGATCCCAATGAAACCTTTTTTAATAAATACCTTTTTCATTTTGTGACGGCTTTCATCAAACCTTCACTGATATGTTTCTTTCATGTTTTTTTTTTTATCAAGACCGATTTAACTTGGACATTCAATTCAACTTTACCATTGTTAACAGCTATTCCACCGCATGAATGGATCTCCTGCAGTGGCGAAACAGCAAAAGATGAATCATTCTCTGGGTCATAGGCTATGACCTCCTTTGTTGATCCACCCAGAATGTAGATGGTGTCGTTGAGTAAAACAGCGTCCATTCCTTGGCCACAAAGAAAACAAATCTTGCATTTTTCAGGATTGCGATTGTTACTACTACATAGATTCTACATTCTTCATTCAAGTATTAATATATCAATATAAAATATACACAATAATAGGACATCACAGCCTCATGACCAACGTGCCTCCATTAAAAATAAATCTTTGTATCCTGACACATTCGTAACTTCATAATAAGCCGATTTCAAAATGTATTCACATTATTCAAACTTCAACCATCCCCATTACCAAGTAAATGAGTCATTACATCCACCAGTCCCTAGTGAGTCAGTCTCAATGGGTGGAATGAATTTTGAATCTATTAGTCGTCAGAAGAACCTGAAACATGCTTTAGGGTAAACATTAATCACAAATTGTTCAAGAGACATCCATAAAATGAACGTGGTCTATTATTGTCCAAATTTCCTCTCTTTTTTTAGGCTTTTTCTGCTTTATTTTGTGGACCAGAGTTGCCCTTTAAAGGGCATATACTGTACTGGGAAGGCAAAAAAAAGCCTTCAAAATGTAATTGTTAGCAATCTTCTTGCCAATGGTCTTAAATTCATGTATTGTCTATTTTAGAAGCTTGCTGAAAGTTGTTTGCCCTCAAATGATCTACATTTGGAGAAATGAGTGATTAAATCACAAATGCTCAAAATGTTCGGGCCGAACATTTTGAGGATTTAATCATTAATCATTAATTACTCCATATGTGGATCATTTGAGGGCAAATAACTTTCAGCAAGCTTCTAAAATATACAATACATGAATTTAAGACCATTGGCAAGAAGATTGCTAACAATTACATTTGGAAGGCTTTTTTGCCTTCCCAGTACAGTATATGCCCTTTAACTCCTCATGTGCCAGGGGGGTGTTTTACCAAACTGTTCTTAAACTAAGAACAACTTTACGCATGACTGGTGACCCTTTTTTCTGCTAAATCAGATTCTCAATGATTTTGATTCCCATCAGCTAAAGTTCATTTCTGATCTTTGTAACTTAAAATTCTTGTTGTTAACAAGCGTCTGAATACAAAGTAAATGATTTGTCAAATTTGACCTCGGAACAGGAACAGGAACAAATTGAAGTATCTACTTTAACAGAAGAAAGGGTCACCAGTCATGCGTAAAGTCGTTTTTAGCTTACAAACGGCTTAGTGAAAACACCCCCCAGATGTGATTTCTTTTCACCAGAAAGGCACACAAATCCCTTTGAGTAGCATGAGGGAAAAAATTAATTCAACATTTTTCAGGGGCTCCTTTTCGAGCACATTGGCCATTTGGCTACAATTTTACATATTTGTGTCTGTGGGAATTTTTGGGACTCTTATAACATTTTCCAGGGCTCTTTTAAGCATTTTCGAGGGCGAAATCTCCTCGAGCCCCCGTGTATTTTTTTCACTGAGCAGCATGTTATCTGGATCAGGAAGGGTTGCAGGATTCCATCTCTCACCTTTGGTCTTGATCTCCAGCGTCTTTATGATGCTCCACTCCCTAATTGTGGAGTCGTAGCACTGTATCCATGGATACACACTGGTGTCATTCTTCATCCCTCCAATCACAAACAGTTTCTCACGATATCCGACAACCGCGGGGAATGCAACTGCTTTTGGCATCGATGGGCAGGGTTTCCAACGCTCCCATTCAGGGGCGATGCACTCCACGTCCTTGAGGTAATGCTTTTTGGAGTCCTGACCCCCAACCACATAAAGATGACCCTTCACCACGCCTGCTCCATGCTGGTACCTGAAAGAAGAACAGATATTTTGTTTAAACCAATTTGTATTATCACTCTCAAAACAAAAAACAAAGTTATGAACCATGCCACAGATATTTTGTATATTTCATTACGTTATTCTCTGCAGTAATATAACAAAACAATAGTGCTTTTAACCACATTTAATACTCTAATAATAAATATGAAAAAATTATGCACAGCAGCACAGGTTAAGTTTTTCATATTACTGCACTCTGTGGTGAAAACAACTTACATATTTTATCTTTTTTTTTCATTTTCATCATCTAAATATGCTAATTTTTTAAAAATATATTCATCTTTTAGTAAAGCAGACAATCCTAAGAATTTTATTTTGATGTGATGGCATTGAGAGTGTTTGGCCTTTTTCCTGTGACATTTAGTTATTGTAACATGCCAACAGCCAATGAGATCTTTCCCCACTAGTAAAACTATCAAAATTTGTAAGTTACATTTACAGTATTTTTAACTGGAACAGGGGCATGTTGCACATATATTTCCAATTATTATAATTTAAAATCAAAGGTAATTACCACTGAATAAGCCGTTTTCATAATGTTCACAGCCCTAAAAAGTGTAGGAACGTGACATTACACGATTCAGTTTTAATTGGTGGAATGCACTCTGAATCTCTTAGTTGTTGCTAGTTGGGCAAACCTCGGACAAGCTTTAGGCTTACCATCAGTGACATATTTTTTCAATGACATGCATAAAATTTCCAGACACAACAAAAAAGGTCTTTCAGCAAATAAGCTTTGAGGCTTATAAATGCAATTGTAGCCATGGCAGTAACCGGTAACTGTATCATAGCTTCATGCAGCACGGCCAGGATGTGATTTGTGCTCACCTTGCGACGTTGAGCTGGGGTTGCCGGGCCCAAGCGTCTATTCCATCCTTCATCTGGAACCGCCAGACATGCCCGACAGCGCCAACATCACCCTCAAATCCCCCAGTCAGGTAGATGAAGTTTCGGTACCCCGTCACTGCGTACATGACGGTGTCTCGGAGGAGGTACGACAGCGACGCTAGGTTCCCCCACTTGAACGGGCGGTGCTCGGGGTCGCAGTAGAAGGTGTCCTGACTACTGTTGGGTGTGAAAGGCAAGAGGAAGGAATTTAAGAATTGTGCAAAGGGTTAACATTGGGTTAATACTTTGACTTACGTGATGTATGAAAGGGGTTAGAAATATTACAAGTGCTTAAAACATTATCAAAAAGTTTTTGACTCCTGTTATGTATGAAACAGTTTACTTTTGCCAATCTACTTCTCATACTTCAATCCTTTAATGCAAATAAACATGTCACAGGAGCTTTATTCCATAACCATTTAAACACTAATATGAATTGGGATAAAAACCCTTTTTAAACAAATGGTGTGAATAAATACAGACTAAATAGAAGTAGAATGGCAACAGTCTGAAAAAAAATATGTAAATCATCACAAAGACAGGAATTCAACCAAAAAGTATGTCAGTGAAGCAAATTTGGCAATTCCAACTTTTAAAGTTACTGATTCAGATTTGTTCACTACTCCAATAATAATGAAAGTGTTTTTTGTTCCTTTTCACTCATCACTAATTTGCATTTAATCATGATATTTGAATGAAAATCTATTTGACTTTGGGGTACTGTTGTCCTTTAACTTCTGCACAATACATCTCCTTGAATGCTGATTTTGATGGTATATCATGCCATTCCTCAAAAGACTGTTGTGTATATTCTTTTGGAAAAGCTCTGGATAAAGCTGCTCAGACAGTGAAGTGAGAAGTGAAAAGTAAAAGTGTTCCTTGTAGGGATAAAACTGAAAAGAGCTGTCACTGAGCTCTTCTGACATGAGGTATGTCCATTTTTTTTTTGTACCTGCCAATTCCGGCGCCACGCCCAGGATATGAGCGCCGCCCGCCTACCGTCACGAGACACAGCGACTGATTGGTCGATCTCCTAGGAGTCCTCCAGCCTTGGGGGTATGGTATAACATCCTCCTTACATAACCTTGCTTTTTCAAGCAGCGCTAGACAGTCCTTGCTGGCTGCAACAAGAGGATGACGAGATATTGTCTCCACGTGATCGTCCGAGAGGTATGGGAGTCTTACAAGAACAAGCAGCTCTGGAAGATGGGCAGTTCTGGTCAACGGCTCATGCGAGATCCATAGCAGGATTTGATGGAACAGATCCACTTCACTCGGAATCTGAAGGTTATCTTCGGCACTGAGAGACTTCAAATGCTCCAAGGTGACCTCGAGGAAGGTGGATTGAGAAGTGACCTGCAGGAAGTTCTTCATGATGAAGCGATGCACCGCCCTTGTGAGTTCTGCGAGTCCCTGTCCCTCGGCGAAAGCATGCATTGACAGACAGTTCTCAAGCTCAAGCAAACGTCGAAGGAAATCCGAGCCCACCGCAACAAGTTTTGTCATGATGAGATAGTTTGCCGCAACGACAAGATCCTGGACGTTGTCCTCCGTGATTTTGACCTTCCCAGTGTAGATGAATTCGAGCAGGAGGGTGACAGTTGACGGAGGAGTGTTGGGGATCTCTACACGGTCTATCGATGTTTCTCGCATCGGCCCAGTGAGAAGGGCACGGAAGTACGGGCTGCATGTGGCGAGGATGAGCCGATGGCAGGGGAACTCTTGCTCCCCAGAGCAAAGCTTGATGTCCGTTAACACGCCCTCCTCCAGCATCTTATGGAAGGAAGACGTCACATTGCCCAGCCAGTCGTAGTCCTCATAGTTGTGGCATTCACGCTTCGTCTGGCTGTCCAGGAGCTCATCCATGCTCAGTTATTGCATTGGCCTGTAGAGAAGGTCAAATTTACAGCATATAGTTTTGCGTATTCTGAGTGATGAAATCTAAATAGAAATTGGTACATGTTTTCAAATGGAATGTATGGTAATATTGTACAAACAACACAGTAGTCACATTTCGAGCCATGTCATGTAAGTCATGCTCCCAATTTGGTGAACCATGCAATAATAAAATATAAATTCAAATTGAAGTACTTGTGAGTGTATTTAGAACAGAAATTAAGCCAAACCCTGATTTTAATGTGTTGACAATAACAAAAATAAGAGTTATCTGGATTATTTTACCCAAAAATTGTCACACGAGTCACGCTAAAGATGCATTTTTTTAGTTTGGTAGGAAAAAAAAATAGATTTACAGTCATACCCCATTAGTCATTGCCCTTTCACTCATTTATCATGATTTATTGATGTAACAATGCATTGTTTCATGTTATCTTAATTTTATAACGCTAAATTCCACTATATCACCCGAGTCACGTTTCCTGTCACACAAATTTAAGAGGCCGTCATTAAGTAGTGAGGCAATATTATTCAAAGCCAATAAGGCCATGTAAAATTGATTACATGTTGATCGTCCGGATTTTTTGAAAAAGAGGAGGAGGGTGTACCATGTTATTTGATATTTGATATTTTTCCCAAGATGGCTGCCGCGTGTAAAAATAGTATAATACGATTGAATATACATGCACATTAACCAACGTTGCTGTAGTGTGCCCCCAAAATATCAATTTTGGCTTTCTTCAACAGGTTTCTTTTTTGTCTATTTTTAAATATTACATGTTGACTTCATTTTAAATATAAAATTAAATTTTGTTAATACATTGTCATTTTTGTCTTTGTTGTTTTAACATTATGTTGTATATCTACATTAGTTATAATATGATAATATAAATTTTCATTGGAAACCTTGTTTTTCCTCAAAATACACGTAACAGCAACAGAAATTACTCCAAAATCTCAACAAAATTCAAAGATGAGATGGCCACAAAACACGATCTCACTTCACTACAATCATGATAATCAGACTGCATTCGACTCCAGCACACTCGATTATACCCCTCACCCTGGCCTCGCGCGGGCCGGGGTTGGCCGCATGGAAAACATGCACACACCGTATGTATTCCTGCAGTGATTCCGGCTCTGAACACGGATGTGTGTTGCTGCCCTCTACGTTCAAAGATATCGCAATATTCAAAATGGCGGATAAGCACAAATCGTTGACTGATCAAAACGATGTCAAAAAACCCCCAAAATTACCGATAACATTCTACTTAATCGTGACAAAATGCTATTAATATGAAAGGTGAGGATGTATTTATGTTAAACATGTTTGTCAAAATCTTTTTTGTGCGCCGATTGATCCGATTAGAATGGATTCTAATGAGTTGTTGGTACAGTGGCTGATACAAATTTTGACATCGCTACTCAATTTGTATTGACTTTCTGTGTAAACGGAATTGTCACCTTTTCATGTACCGCTACACAAAGTCTATGGGGAAACGGAATGTCCATTTTCACTTGCTGAAACGGGAAAAGACCATTTTTTGACGCGGAAAATTACTGTCCCTACAATTTTTTCTAGAGTCTTAGGTTGTTTGCTCAATGATATTTGAACAGCGCATTTGAAGAAAAGGAAAAACTGCATATTATAGAATTTTGTGTTGTTTTCTGAATAAAAAGAAAATATATCAAATATCAAATAAAAGGAGGCGGGCGGAAAAAAGGAAGCGGGCGGGGATGATCAACATGGAATCAATTTTACATGGCCTAAGGCACACAGTGCAGAGGGTCATCCAAGTTTTTATTCCTGAAGTTTGAGATTGATGATAGTGCCTGTATTTCCATAGGAAATTATACAAGTACGAAGTGATGACAAGGAACCTCATTTATATCTGTCGCGCGAGTCACACTACTAAAATCATGTTTTTTTTTCAGTGAACAAATATTTTTTCATAAGTTCTTTCTATAGATCTACTTTACAAAAACCCTGCCTTACAAAATTATATAAAGTGAACAAGGGATATGCAGTTATAGATATGGCAGAAAATTTAAAGTGCCGTTTTTCTTCAAATGTCACTAAAGTGTTAAAGTTAGTTACTAAAGTGGATTCAGATACATGAAGTTTTAGTAACGAGCTAGGCTAGTAGTAAGGTTTCATGAATATGGCCCCAGGTTTCTTACAGTCAGAGTGGGAACCGAGCTACCCCTTCCCAGAAACGTACTAACCTCGGCTTGTTTCAACTTGTTTGAAGTGTATGATCAGTATATACATGAAGGTCAATAGTTGTACTATCATTCAAGATCGTATTTGCTGAACTACCGTAGATGAATGTTGCTGAGGAAGGACTTTGTTTCGCAGTACATAACGTTAGCTGCATTTACTTTCAGCCGGGTTGGCCGGGCGGTGACGGTAGGGAATTCCCCTAAACATGTCGGCGACGCGAACGCGCAAGCGCCGTTTCGATTCGTGCAGTCCTGATCACCGTGTCATTTCAGTTTTGAGCTGGGAAAATTGCAAAGTTCAGGTAGCGCACTTAGATATGGGGTAGACACTTACTTAATAAATCAGAAAATGCCAGCTCACATCTGCTGCAACGACATGTAATCAAAAATCCAGCTCAGTCGGCAGTTAAGTATCAAAACTACGCGGCTGGTCCGACCAATTAGGTCAAGTTGGGTTACGAGAGTGCAGTGTTGCTCATGCACAGTACAGTGTTGTCAGCACTACACTGAACTCTCCATCCACTCAGTGATTGTCAGCGAAGCGCCATCTCTTGCTAGAGTAAGAACAGTTAAGTGGACGTGACTTCTTTCCTGGGGGGCATTTCATCAAAGGACTTTCGGACGTTTTATCCGACAAACTGTTACTGTATAAGCTACTGAAATGCTTGCATCTTATTGGCCGAGAGCAAACTTGTCGGATAAAATATCCGACAAGTCCTTTGATGAATTGCCCCCCAGGGGGCATTTCATCAACGTTTTTCGTCTGACAAGTTGTCTTTCTCCGACAGTTACCAACCATAGTAACAGTCAGAGGCTAATGCCTCTCAGCCAATCACTGAAATTGTCAGCATTTACTATTTAGTCAGGGCTGACAACTTTAATGAAATGGCCTACTGTTTTAACGCTTCATTTTTTTTACTTGCTTTTTTATCTGCTTTTTCATCATTGATACTGAAAAATATGAATGATTTGTCGAGTAGGCAATACACCATACCAAGTTAGGGCAACAAAATACTTTCAGCTGCAGTCAGAGAGTCATTGTCGTGCAGCCGTGCACTTTATCTCATCTTATAAACACTAAAAATCACTTTCCATGAAAAAAAATAAGTCCATCCTCCCATGATTTAATACAAGAATTACACTAATTATAATTAGATTTAACAATTATTGTAATTCTGATTTTGAATTCAAAGGAGGAGGACTTTGACTGATCATTATTTCAAGCACCCGCTTTAATCATGTCTTTAAACCTTTATCTGTCGGAGAAAATACAGATCTTTATCATTTTGCATTTCCTTGTGGGTGAACAAAAAAGATGCATAGGCCTAAAGCGCTTACGCCTAATGAATAAAGTGCAACGTTTGTATTTTTTACCAGTATAATGTACACAGATCACGTAGGCTGAATCAAGAAGGAGTAACTCAACATAATATAAGTATGCATGCTTAGGATGTTCGAGATGGGGGAGGGGGTACGCCAAGCTAGGACATTTAGCATATAGAAAAAAAAAAAAAATTGGCCTAATATCTTGGCACTATTCGAACCAAAAAATTGAATATTTTTAGATCTCTCAAAAGATTTTGATTGCATTGATCATCATACTATATTGAACAAGCTCGAAAGCGTGCAATAAATATAAGAGTAGGTTATTTGTAATGCCCAGTCCCTTAGCCATACTTAACCATAAACAATAACTCTTTGAACTGTCATGATTTACTGGTTGGCAAATGAATTGTTCTTCCATCGATTTTTATGACATTTCCACATGTAACAATGCAATTTGTCAGTACAGTACTACATGTAGAGCTCAGGGAAATGCGTTTGCCATTTTTTTTTATATCGGATGTATAAGTGCTGAAATGGTATTCCAAATGAGTTTAAACTGTGTCCAAACTTATCAATCTTTAAAAGGAAATAATTGATATACACTGCAAAATTATATACAGTAAATTGATGTGTGTACCTTCTTTTGTCATTTAAATGTTCTATGATATACTCCTTTTCTCTCTCCCCATCTCTCTGCCCCCCTCTTCTTTCTTTCCCTCTCTCTCTCTCTCTCTCTCTCTCTCTTTCTCTCTCTCTATCTCTTTCTCTCTCTTTTTCTCTCTATTTCTCTCTTTCTTTATCTCTGTCTCTCTCATTCCATTTCTCTTCCACTTTTCTCTATTTCTTCTGCAACTTTTTTTATCTCTCTCTTTCTGTCCTTTCTATCTCTCTATCTAAACCTGATATTTGTAACCCTTACGGTGATCACCCTTGATAAGACTCTTTGTCTTTTGGTGGTCCTTCCACATTTAAATTATGATATGTGGACAGGTGTGTATCCAGGATTTTTTGAGGGGGTTTTCGAGCTGATTTAAAAAAAAAAAAAAAAAAACACCGAGTCTCCAAAAGTTGATGAGGGGGGGGGGGGGGGGGGGGGGGTTGAGGGGTGAAGGGGTGAAGGGGCAGTGGGGTAATAGTCATCATTTCTTTTCCGGCGCTGCAAAATTTCTTGAGTCATACATTATCAGGTATAGGAGTACCGTCCGTCTGCCAGACCGCCCTCCGGGGAGACACAAGCAAAAGAAAAAAAAAAGTATATAAATAATTAAAAAAAAAAAAAGAAGGAAAGAAGGGCAACGGAAAGGGGGGGGGGGGGGGGTCAACCCACTAAATCACCCATTGCATACTAATAAAAACAAAAAATATATGAATTACTTCACTAAAAAAATTGGGGGGGGGGGGGGAGGTTGAACACCCCCCCCCCCTAAATACGCGCCTGTATATGGATGTAAGCTCTTACCCTCTCTATAATCTCCTATGTTGTTTATTCATTATTCCTTGTTCCTTGTTTTTAGTTGAATGTGGAAATAAATGAAATGAAATGAAAATTAACTACGGAAAAGTAATGCATGTGTATTCGCTCTCTCGTTGATTAAATTAACCAAAATGCCCCTTTTTCATTATAAATCTACTTGACACATTGAAAATAATTTTTTGTTTTCCGTGAGAATGTCATAATGATAATTACACATGCATGAAGGTACGGAGTTCATGTTTCCTTTAGAAATAGCTATATTACATACATTTTTTTGTTTGCTGCATTTTTATTTAAACTCCTGTTGATTGCCGCTTTTTCCATTCTGATCCTTTTTAATTATAAATCTATGCTAGGAACATAAAAAATAATACACATTATTCTATTCATTATCTTGTTTGCTGCTTTATAATAAATATCATATTCGAATTCCTGTTGATTAAATTTCTCAATATGATCATTTTTCATAAATCTATTAGACATATTTATTATTATGTACTGTCGTTTTCAGTGGTGCAGACGAGCAGACGGCAGATCATATCCTGTACCACTGTCCCGACCTCCAACCCCCTGACGGGATGACTGATCTGTCGTGCCCAAAAGACGCACAAGTCAACTGGCTTACGCAGCTCCAAGAAATAGCTTGATGTTCTACTACCTCACACGAAAGAAGATCGAAGAAGTGTCATGCATGAACATGCGCAAATTTTATTGTAACGTAATCTATGTTTGTTTGTTATAATTCCAACGTACAAATTAAAAAGATGCGTATATAGTTCACCTTTCGTTTAGGAATATCTATATTCTATGCATTATCTTGTTTGATGCAGATGTCGATTATTTTTCACACAGGATGAGACTCCTTGGATAGTGTTCAGAGATCAGCGAGATGAAATCCTACAGCGGATCCAAGGCATACTCAAACTTTTCCTCTTTTTTTAACTGCTCGTGAACTGAAACTTGAATGCAACTGTTGCACTAGTGAGTGAGTTCCTATTAAGCTAATCCACTTTGGTTAGAAACTTGACTCAGTCCATGAGTCAGGTCCATGTTAGGTCACATGAGCTTCACCCCGGCTCCCTCCCCCCCCCCCCCCCCCCCCCCACTCCACCATTCCCCACCCGCTCGTATTACATTGTTATGTATTCCTTTCCAATCTCTTTTACATCCTTAATCATATTACTAGAATTTCATTGAATACTGTAGACTTATAAATGTATATTAGTGTATTCTGAAGAATGTATGTTTTTTGTTTGTATTACTTCCTCGGTATGAGTGTCACTGGGCACTAAATTTCATTGTTACTTTTTCGTAGTCTTACCAATAGTTCGTATGCAATATATATGAGTGGGGCTACATTCTTTGTTTTTTGGGGTGTGTGAGGAAGGGGGGTATCTTCGTGTCAGTGTGACTTTGGTTGATTCGTTAAATACTTTTGGAATTAAGTAATGACAACAAATATGGATACAATGAATAGGCCAAGTTACTGGTATCTGTACGTCTCCGTCTGCGACAAGAACTAGCATTTAGGCGGTGTGGTCAAATACTCGTACGCTATTGGTCAGTTTCTGGGGGCTCGGCCTAGCTATTTTGTGTGTGACGAAATTGTGGCATCACCATCACTGTACTGTACTTTACTGCGTGTGAACCGTGTATTGACATATGCGTTTTTCACATACGCATGCAAGAACAACAGCGTGATTGCTAATGCCGCACGGAATCCCTGAATCGCCGGTGTTTTGTCAGAAACGAATGCTGCTTGGTATTAACTTAAGTTTGGATGATTTGCAACGAAATATCGGGATTATCTTCCAGTGAATCAACCCTACATCAAAGTTAACTTTCAAGTAAGTCCACTAGATTTGTCAAACGTAATCGTTTGTGAGGTTAATTCGTGCCTGCATCTCGATCTCGCTTCCAAAATCCAAGTCAATGAAGCCGAAGCTGTAGCGTTTGGCCGAGGTGAAGCATTGGAATGTGTCGTCCAGACGAAATTTCACTGCGAGTTAGACGACCCCCGACCAGTAAAAAAAAAGTGGAATTGGTACCTCATCGGACATGTGTATTATTGAATGTGTACGTATAAAATGAAAATGAAAGCCTTGGCATTCGTGGCATATGAAGCAGTTTTGTAGCCGAGAGTTGCGTAGGCTAGCCCTACAATAACTCACTGAAGAGGTTCATCTGAGTCATGAGAGTAGTCTACAACAATCCATTCTCCATGACGGAGGGCTAGTAGTATTGTAGTAATTTTGCTTTAGACCGAAAATCACTCTCTGTACCTTAGCCGCTGGATCCACTGAGATTGCTCCTCTATTCGGGGGTATGTCCAAAATTATGATTTAGATTAGAGAATGCTCTGAATGAGCATTTTTCTTGTCTAGTATTTGCTTAGCCTTAGACCGAAAAATCAGTCTCGGGCCACAAAATTACCCCCAAATAACGTCCTGTAACATGTATCACTGAACATTCCCTTGCCCGAGACCCTAACCCTTTTCTATTTTGGATCTTGACCCATGAAACAAAATTTTATTCGATTGAGTTTGAAGATGGGGTAGGCCTAGGCAGGAATAACTGTCTCATTGAGGGGATTCTTTTATCAAAAATAACATTGTCCAATTAGAAATAGACCATTTGTAAACACCTTTTAGGGAAAGTCCATCCCAAAGTTGAATTTGTTTTAAGTAAAGCAAAAAAGAAACATAGGCCTACTAGTGATAAGATAAGGATAAGTTATTTATTAAGTTATTTCTTAACTTTTAATTTTGTAACGTCATATGAGATGCTATTCCATATGTTGTGTATTATTTTTAGATGGTCTGTCATGATTGACAGATCACCTTTTAATTTCGTTAAAATTTTCTTTCTTTATCATTTATTTATTTTTATTCCATGCCCACCACTTTTTTGTGTCACATACATATCTCAATTCTCAACAATCATATGCATGTCACTGCCACATTTTCAAGGTCATGGCATGACGGCATGACCATGACGTCATCAACAAGCAATTTAATGAAAATCCATTACTGGATATATCTCTGGAACAGTGGAACTAATCATCAATATAGCTAACAAAATTTGACATGCACACATTAAATGACGAGACAATTAATTTCAATGAATAAAAAACATGTGCATAATTGTATAAACACGCATGTAAAATAAACAAATGCTGCAAATCAATTAGAAATAGTTTTGCATACACTACAACTCAAAGGAATTGCCATAGTTAAAGGTAAGAAAGGGAAGGAGCTGCAGTTTAAACCATGGTAAATGTTTTCCAGTTCAGCACGAAACACGATGCATTAGCCTAAAAAGCATCATGCTTCACATGCTGAACTGGAAAAAATATACCGCGGTTTAAAACTGCGGCTCCTTCCTTTTTTTCCTTTCCCTTTCCCTTTGGCATTCCTTTTAGCTGGAGTGTATATGTTTTTTTTTGCCATTTCAAGCATTTAAAAACAATGTCTGCGCGTGCATGTGTAATGTAAATGCAATGTCAGAATAAAGTTTTTTCACTTGATTAATGTTTCTGACATTACATACAGGTACATCATGTGCTGTCATTTTGAGCCATGCTCATGTAAAAACAAGGTTGTGCATGTGTGTCAAAGTTGAAAGTCTGCGCATGTGTTTTTTGCATTGTTTGTGTGCAAATATTGTAAAAAAAAAAAATCTTCAATCGGCCATAGTGGCCATAATAACAATTTCTCACAAATAGCCCTTATGATTCTGTAGAACTAGAGAGCATGTATAATTTCTGCAATGTGTTCCTTATACACATTTGAAATTGTGCACTCAGTTTGAGCCCTCATGCTGAAAAGGGCATCCCGACCATACCATGACATGTACAATAGTACAATCATTATGGAAGAAATTGCTGAAACTTTTGTCAGCAATGAACAATAAAGGAAACGGCATTTTCCATAGCACCATGTTATTCAAACCAAATCCTCACGAAATCTGATCATTGAACTGTATGCTGCCATGTGTCAATGCACATAAGGTACAATATATTGTGATGTGTGACCCACTTTTGTCATCTATTGAAGGTAGTACATTCCTATTAGATGTATCACGCACCATAGTCCCATGTACCTTATTTGCACTTTGTACACATAAGGGCAATTCCACGATAAAGTGGACTTGACCACCAAATTTTTCAAAATGGTCAGATAGTATCAAGTTTGGTCTCAAAATAGAGCTAACGAACTGAATTATTGAAGTCTGATCTTCCAAATAGAATTATACAATAGGAGCTTATTAAAATATGCACATGAATTATGACTAATTAATTTTCACCCAAATGTCCAGAAAATGGGTTGAAAATAAACCATTGTAGTGAGAGCACACTACAGCTCAAAGGAATTGGCATAAGGAAAGGGAAGAAAGGGTAGGAGCCGCAGTTTTAAACCACAGTATGTTTTGTCCAGTTCAGCATGGAACATGATGCTTTAGCCTAAAATGTATCATGTTTCATGCTGAACTGGACAAAATATACCGTGGTTTCAAACTGCGGCTCCTTCCCTTTCTTCCCTTTCCCTTTCCCTATGCCAGTTCCTTTGAGCTGGAGTGTAAGACAGGAGCTTAAAATCTATCATATTTTCTGTGAGGTTTAGGGTTGAAGGTAATAAAAATAATAATTGAAATTAAATTCGTCATTGTTACATATGTGCATTGATTAGCAATTAATTTATAATAATGAAAATTGTCCCAGTACGTGTTACAGTAAAAACTAATATTTTTTGCATTGTACAAAAACTACATACACAGAACAAAAAAAGTTGAATTGCCCAAATCATGACCACACGTATCTACCATAATCCAGCATTCAAGTGGTGATCGGACATTCCATTAATTGATAAAAAAAAATGGTTAAATATTTGTCCCGGTGGCAACAGGTTTTAGTCTGTGATATCAGACTTTTTCACGATTGACAATAGGCAAAGTACTTGGATGCAACCTCTTTGATCTGCATAGTATGTACTGTAGGTATTCCACCTCCCTAGCTTCATGAAGTCCAGTCTTCTATCTCCTGTTTTTTGCAGGGCTGTCTTTATGAGTCAGAAGAGGCAAAATAGCTCGTTATTTTGTGATCGGTTTAGCTAGCCAAATTACAAAATAGCTACATGTAGCTCTAGTGCCTAGTCGATTGCTTCTTCATTAGCCCAATCTGACGAGATAGCTACAAGTAGGTGGACAAAGTAGTACGCTTTAATTGGATGCTGTAGGCTGATGAAAATGCGATGTCACCTTCGGGCTTATTTCCTAGATCACAAAATGGCCAGCAAGTTTGTCAGCTTCAGGCTGATGCAGACGCACATGCTGTGGCATTGGTGGATGTGCTGTACTGTGGTGTGTACATGTAGCAACTCTTAAAGGGCATATACTGTACGGAGAAGGCAAAGAAGCCTTCAAAATGTAATTGTTTGCAATCTTCTTGCTAATGGTCTTAACTTCATGTATTGTCCATTTTAGAAACTTGCTGAAAGTTATTTGCCCTCAAATGATCCACATTTGGAGTAATTAATGATTAAAATCCTCAAAATATTCAGCCCGAACATTTTGAGGATTTGTGATTTAATCACTCATTACTCCAAATGTAGATCATTTGAGGGTAAATAACTTTCAGCAAGCTTCTAAAATAGACAATACATGAATTTAAGACAATTGGCAAGAATATTGCAAACAATTACATTTTGAAGGCTTTTTTGCCTTCCCAGTACAGTATATGCCCTGTAAGTCTTCTGGTTCTCTGGTCTAGACTATACAAGGCCATCTTGATCTCATGTTTATGCCTGGACACATTCATGTACAGTACATGTATGTTCAGTACATGCAATATACATTCAGGAAACGGAGCAATACTTCATGTTTTCTTGTGTGTGGTTTTAAAATTGCAGATTGGAGTACATTTAATAGCATAGGAATAGATTATTGAGTTGCTTGACTTCTGCCTTTAAGTTCCATCAGGCATGCAGCATGTGTCATTTGGGCTACAGGTATGGTACATGTACACAATACAACATGTATGTGATGCTGATCCCATCAGCAGTCCTAAATGAACCCTTTGCTCCATTTTATCTTTAAGTACCAAATTTGGCACATGCGGAATCAAATATATTCTAAGGAAGTTAGGGCGTCTGGAATGTTGCCATATTTCCAAAATTGTCTGCCATTTACAAATTAAATCAACGGTTCCAGAGTATAGACTACATGCTTATATAATTGATATTTATTTGTTTTGATAAAAGCATTAAGGCTAAATTTTTATATTCATGGCGATCATAACAAAAGCTCTCAATCGAAAAGTCTCTGTTTTGTATGAGACCTTTTGGGGATGTATTGCCATTCATGAAGATTCTTTACATTCTTTGTTTGTAACATAGCATGACTGTACAGACCCTGAGGGCCTCTGCACTATCTATACCCAGTAGTCTTTCTACCTCAGACATGTTGGCTGACTGCCAATGGTTAAAAGGGCATAGTGCTGGGAAGACAAAACACCTTCAAAAGGTGATTGTGAGCAATCTTCTTGTCAATGGTCTTTATTCATGTATTGTCCATTTTAGAAACTTGTTTAAAGTAATTTGCCCTCAAATGATCCACATTTGGGGTAATTTAAAAGTGATTAAATCACAAATCCTGAAAATGTTCGGCCTCGAAGCTAGCCTGAAGAGAGAGTCCCAATAGACCATTGGCAGGTTAGTCTGCAGGGATAGACTCAATTGGGCCTAACTTGTGTGTCTGTGAGATAGATCAGTGCCTTTATGGCACGATATATCATTTATAGAGTGCACTGCGCTCAGCGGCATCCTAGAGTTCTTCTGTATTAAGGAACTATGTGGTGGTCGTATCAGCCCCATCCTCAAGATAGGTTAAACTTTAAAAGTCACGATCTCGCGTGTGCGCGATGTTATCAGCAATCTTCGATATGGTATGGTGCATGTACAGACAATAAATTGTGTGTGTATGTGTGTGTGAGCATTGCAGGATAGCCATCCGACCAAACCTTCATGTACAGTAGCTTCAGTCAACTTTGTGAAGTTCAATCAGTTATGTTACCAGTCCAACAAGCATGTATAACGTGCGCGAGCGATCTGTACAGTTCATCGGACATCCACAAAGCCCGTACGCACCTCTTCTCCCCATTGATAGCGATGATTGTGCTGACGATCGTGCACCTTTAATTTGCCAGTTGTCCCTTAATTGTCACGTGGCATGAACGGAAACACATACAGTTGAGGCCAAAAGTTTACATACACCCATGGAATTCAGTGAAATTTGTTTGCTTGCTGAACATAAAATATACTATATCTTCAGAAATATGAATACTACAATGACGAATTTGATATCAAATGAAAGAGTGTATTAAGTTCTTTCACATGATTGGGTGCCATTGGGATTAAATTATATTTTAGTTAGAATTTTCTTTGAAGAAAAAAATTATTTTTCGGGCCAATTGCATTCTATTGTTTGTTATTATATTTTCAAACATCGTTTCACAGCAATATATAAATGCTGAATCTATGATTTATATTACATTTCCTATAATGATGCAAAAAAGTGTAATCTGAAATGCTTGTGTTGAGAAGTAACTATAGCACAAATATGAAATGTTTATGTCAAGTTTTATTTTAAATTTGTCTAAAATATGAAGATTTTGGGGGTCATGACACCTAAATAGTTTTCAGCTCCTGATGACAAAGCAATGTGATAAAGGGGCATGACATACTAATTTGTTTGATATCAAATTCATCATGATAGCACAAATATTTGATAAGATTCAGTAAATTCTATGATGTTTGGCAAGTGTCAACTTTTCTTTGAATTTCCTGGGTGTATGTAAACTTCTGGCCTCAACTGTATGTACGAGCTAGTCTCTGCATTTCATTCCCATTGATTCATTTCAGACTCACTAAGTTTTTTTTGGTGGAGATATTGCAGTTCTGCTGAGACACTTTTCCAGTGGTTGCACATAATATACTGTGTGCTTTATGCAAATTAGGGTCAATTGACACAAGCGTGGAGCGCCCTAATTCATGTGCTATGCTTTGACTAACAAAACCACGCTGGCACGTGATATCCATTGAAGCATTTAACCATGGTAAATAAGTACCTGCACAAAATTTATCTACAGTAACTTCTCATCATATCTGTCTATAAACCAGAGAAGGGTGTATCCTGGATCCATTTGTCTTAATATTGTACAATAAATGATGATTCCTGTGACTGTATAGTATTGTTTGAAAGTACTTAAGGCATATAGAGTACCGAAGTGTTGTCGTCATATGAGCATGTTGTCAAGACAATTGGCTCTAAATAAACTCACTCCAGTGAGAGGCTTAGCGGTTCCATACTGTCTATCGGGCTAGTGTCTGGCATTCCCAATTACAGTCCACATTGTGCTCACCGCTGCTTGCTCTACGCGCATTGTTTAGCACCAATTGTTTTGACAATAATGCTGAAATGACGTCACACTTCGGTTCTCTATTCCATCCAATATATTGTAGACTGGCCTTCAGGGGGTTGGACAGTTCTAATTGCAAACTGAAAAATATAGTTAAGCACTCACAAGACTCAGTCTCAGTCCATGTTTTGGCAAGGCAGGGAAGAAATGGAGATTGATTGGTCTTCTATAGCCAGGCATGTTTTAATGAAACATTATTGGGAGTAGAAATATGCCCAAGAGCCTGGGAAACAGGCTAGATCAGATATTGTTTGGATCCGGTGCTCATATTCTGCTGTCACCTTTCCAAGAAATGTGTGGTCTGTCCCATCCCTAAACTGTATGGTGCATGACGAGACAGGAGTGAAGTTGTGGGAAGGCGTATCACGGATGTGTGAATCTGGAGAAAAAAACAACATGATTGCAGGCTATATATACATTGTATGTGTCATTGATATGAGCGCCTTGGACTCGGGCCTTTATATCCCTGCAGTGCAAAAAGGTACTCCTGTGATAAATTACATTTCCTCATAAAGTTCCTCATGAAGGAAAAATACAAATTTTGGAGGTGCAGAATACTAATTTTGACTTTCAAAGGTTGGCAGCTCTGGATGCGTATATGTTTCCAGACTTATAGCTCCAATCATTATTCATACACTGTACCTGTAGGTTTGCAGCTTCAAACCCTAATCTGTCGTTGTGCACGAGTCTGAAAATCCAGGGACTAGCAATCATGCACATTGTATGCATGTCTCCCAACATGCACACATAGACACAACTGGCAAATCAAGTCTGTTCTTACAGATACGTGTACATGTTAAAAAAAGATGATAAATTGAGTGTGCATGCTTAGCGCGGCTAGCGCCAATAAACTTCACTACATCCAGCTATTGAGCATTGTTGGAAAATCAAATATTAATTTGTGTAATTTGTGTGAACTGGGGGTAATGCAGGGGTGTGGTAATACACTCATTACTGACACGATATGCCAGCTATTCCAAACATGCATACGTGTTTGTTATAGACAGGGTGCCCCATTTGCAAAAGTCGTGAAACTCGGCAGGAATCATCAGTATACCCTAATGATAATGTATGTAGTCTCACAGTCATAACTTCACATACATTTTCAGGACAAATGAAAAAACTGTCCTTGTTTACGTTTGAAACGCACCGACCAAAGTCTTCATTCATAATCGTATTGTCCCTGCCAGTGCACGATGCGTACAGACCATTATAGCGCACAGCGGTCTCCAGTATATAGTTTTTGATGACCCGCTCAAAACCTCCTCAAAATCTAGCGATTACTGTAATTTTGCTTTAAGGCAGTTTCCAGTTCTATTACTGGAAGAGAAGTTCTGATATATCTTCTTCCATATTCTGTGGTTTTTACCATTTTTTTTTTTTTTTGGCCAGCAAAAGGGACACTCTGTCTTTAAATATTACATTGCACTGCATGCAATTTACATCAACTGGAGTGTAGCGTAGGATCGTTACTCCTGCAACCACAGCTTCCGGTACATGTATGTTCACCCCGGCTTCCCTGACGTACATGGGGAAGAAAGATGGATATTGCAGACTTAGGGAATTAAAGCCCTTCAATGGGAGTTAAAGAATTAAAGTGTCAGTATCGAAGGGGAGCAAATGTCCGTCCCTGTACACAGTGCTCATGCTTGTTACATGCTCATTGGACTGGTAACATAAAAGATCGGACTCCATGAAGTTGACCTCAGCTTCACGTAGGTTCGGTCGGCTATGCTGCATATATTGCTCACGCACACGTGCACATACCACTCACTGTGAGTGCGAACTGTGTACTGTACATTAGCCATAGCGTATCAACGATTGCTGCTGATATTGCATGCGCGTGAGATCGCGACTATTAGAGTTTTAGCTATTGAGGGTGGGGCTGATAGGACCGCCGCCGAATCTAGCACCCTCTATAAACGACATCGCCGCATAAAAAGTCAGATGTATGGGCCTTTAAGTCCAGACTTGCAAGCATCGGGAGTTGTGCTTGCAGCTTCATTTAATGCATCAGACAGGAACATACTTTACAGCCTTGAACATACCACATACAGTGTACATGTGTACGTTACCACAATGCAATAGGTTGAACTGTACAGTGAAAGTAGTCTCCCTTTCCATGATATGTATTTCAACACTGCGAGTTTGTACCAAACAGACACAATGTACTAAAACCAAAGTTATGATCAATTGAGCCTCATGACATTTAGGTACTCTTAAATGTTGCAAATTATCTGATTTTTTTCCCCTGATATACCAGTAACCAGTCCAGTAATTATATAGTACAGCCTTGTGTCACTCATGCAACCCTATAAGGTGAATGGCATGACACGCTATGCTAGAAATTAACTCTTAGTGTGCCAGGTGTACATTTTATAATCACTACTGCACACAAACCCCTTTGAGCAATGTTTAATCTGGCATCAGAAGGATTAAGTAAAGGAGATTGTTATACTCTGTCTACCCTAGATATTTTCATTTTATAATCACTACTGCACACAAACCCCATTGAGTAACGTTTAATCTGGCATCAGAAGGGTTAAGTCAAGGAGATTGTTGTTATACTCAGTCTACCCTAGATATTCATTTCATGTTTGTTGTGAGGTCTCACAGCATGAGTGAGCTTGGCCAAGTAAATACCGAACCCTGTATTCCTTTAAGCTCAAATATTGCTGAATCATTGTTTGGATGCTGACCATAGCCAGTCCGGTTGTTACTACGTCGTCATTCATATGTTGACTCAACTACGAACTACGAGAGAGATGCTCCACATGTGATCTTGAAGCAGTGAAAAAATACCGGGCATCTCTCAAGCCCCCTCAATCCAAAAAAGAGCCCCTGTACAATTTTTGATTTTTTTAATAGGGTAAAATTCATATTCCACAGTGTGCTCATTTCATGACGGAAGACTAGACATAGCCCCTGCAAATAGTCTTTCAATTTCTCCTGAATTTGTCCTGAAGTTGTGTTTGTTGATGAATGTAGAAGATGTGAATTAACATTGGCATTTAAATTTACATTTTTTTAAAGTGCAGAAATCAGATGCACATTATAGTTCTTTTTCTAAGGGGTGGAAGTCCTTCATGTACACTACGGCTCAAAGGAATTGGCATGGGTAAAGGGAAAGGGAAGAAAGGGAAGGTTTAAAACTGCGGCCCCTTCCCTTTCTTCCCTCTCCCTTTACCCATGCCAATTCCTTTGAGCTATGGTGTGTGATACTTGTACATGTGTGATACGTTTGTATGATTGTATTAAAGCAATGCCAGTAATTATCTGTACGGTTAACCATGGTATGTACATATGTATCATTTATTTATTCATGGGTTATAAAAATGACCCAAAATGTTCTCTTTTTCATTACAAATATTCATTAATAAAGAACGGTTGTTCTAATTTGCTATCTTGTTTGTTTGATATGTCAGATTTTGAACTGAAGCACCGTAACCATGACATCAGCTCTGTGGCAGTCAACACTCAGTACGGTCACCAGGCGGATTCTGTGCACGAACAGCGCCACCGTTGCCCAGGCGCGTCTCGTCTCTGGGACGACACCCTGCTGCCAGACCTATTCACCCAGCGGTAGCCTGGACCAGCCGAGAATACTCATCACAGGTAAGGCGCAGAGGGCAGGGCAGGGAGAGAGAACTCGGTACATCATGGTTCTTATTTTGAAGTCTGGTTACTTCTCTTAAACCAGAGTCATTGAGGAAAATAGATACATACACAGATTGGGAACTTAAAGCAGTGGATACAGAATTCTCCCTATCACGTAGCTGATATCAAGCGATATCACTTCACGATATCAATATCTGATCAATTGCTTTTGAGACATACAGGCATACTTCCGGTTTTGCGGCTGCGCCATATTCTGGAATAGTATACGAATATAATTCAAAATGTACAGACCTCGTCGTTTCGAACCTTGTAAATCTCATAGTACCTCTTCTTAAACGAGCACACATGGATCGGGTCGCTTTGTAGAACAATCCCATTTATCAAATGAAAAGTTACAGATTGGAAAATAAGTTTATTATTCGCAAGATTATAACTAGATTTTGACACAATATATCGCATGACTTTGGAGTTCAATGTGCAGAAAGCATACAGAAAGAAAGCACCCACTCAGAACCAGATATTTACATCGTAAGAATTAAAGGTAAAAAAATTAGAGAACTCTATGCGATGTGAGAATTCAAGGGTTACACTGTACATTGAAGATATATATTAACCCAAAGATAGCTATGTGGAGATTGTTAAAGAAAGGCTACATGCAGGAGACAGAATTTATCACACAGCGGGCCTCTTTAATCCACTCATGATTAACCATTCAAATGGTTTAAACTCCACTATGCAATAATTACTCAAGTTTCATGGTTGTTGTGACTTGTTTCCATCACTGAAATATGATCAGAATACCTTTTAAGAAGTTTAACATAAAGAGGTAAACACAAACTATTTAATTCCAGGGCAGTCAACTCCCTGATACAGCTCTTCTACCTGCAGATGATCTGTAATAATATCCCCACAACTAGTATGGTAATAAACATCTTTTCTGTACTGTAGTGTAGTTTTCTGTTTCTGTAGTGTTTTCCCATCATGCTTTGTGCCTCTGCAGGGGGTCTCGGACAGCTGGGCCAGGGTCTTGCCGTAAACCTAAGGAAAAAGTATGGACGGGACAACGTGATCCTAACAGACATCATCAAACCACCACGACACATCGTTGACGCAGGTTTGTGACTTCGTGGTCTTGGGAAGGGATGTGTGCTTTCCCACCATTCTTGATTGTTGATGAAGATATAGAATTCAGAGAAGTATATATACATGTACCCTGTACACTACAGCTCAAAGGTATTGGCACAGGTAAAAGGGAAAGGGAAGGAGCCACAGTTTTTAAACCGCGGTATATTTTGTCCAGTTCAGCATGAAACACAGTGATTTTTAGGCTAAAGCATCATGTTTCATGTTGAACTCGACAAAATTTACCGCGGTTTAAAACCTTTCTTCCCTTTCCCTTTACTCGTGCCAATTTCTTTTGAGCTTTAGTGTACATGCCTTTTGCAGAACTCATGAAATCCATTGTGGCTCAGCAAAACACCCTAACAATACTCTGTATGAAAATCTTACACTCATAGCAAATTCAGAAAGCTTGCTTAGGTTGAGGGTGTGTAACATTATTGATATATTGCTGTAAAGTGTTGTTATTTCATTGGAGGTAAAAAGGATGTGCAATGTATCTTTGAACTACCTGCAATCAAGGTTTGAATTTAAGTTGAGGACTCAACAACCTTGGCTGTAATATAGCTGGATTTAGAAGAGTAACAAAGTCATTTAGATTAGGACAAAATAGTAACTTGTCTCTCTTCATACTCCCTGTCACTCTTTCTCCTACCCTCTCTTTCTACTACCCTCTCTTGTCTCTGTCTGTCTGTCTGTTTACCCCCTCCCTTGCCTTCCCCACGTCCTACCTCTCCCTTCTCTTCCCTCCTTCTCCACCTGGTTTCTTTCCCCTCTTCTCCCCACCCCTCCCCACATCCTCTCTCCCTCCTCCACACCCCTTACCCCTCTCCCCTCCTCCCCTCCCCTCCTCCCCTCCCCTCTCCCCTCCTCCCCTCCTACCCTCCTCTCCCCTCTTTCTCCTCTTCCCCTCCTCTCCCCTTCTCCCCCACCTCATCCCCTTCCTTCTCTTCCTTCCTCCTCCCCTTCTTTCTCTCCCCTCCTCTCCCCACCTCTCCCCACCTCCTCTCTCTCCCTCCTCCTCACCCCTACCCCTTGTCCCGTCCTCCCCCACATCCTCCCCCTTCCTTCTCTCCCCTCCTCTCCCCACCTCCTTTCCCCACCTCCTCTTTCCCCCTTCTCTCTTCCTCCTCCTCACCCCTTACCTCCTCCCCTACCTCCTCCCCCTTCTCTCCCCTCCTCCTACCCCTTCTTTCTCTCCTCTCCTCTACTCACCTCTCCCTACCTCCTCTCTCCCTCCTCCTCAACCCTACCCCCCTCTCCCCTCCTCCCCACATCCTCCCCTCCTTCCTTCTCTCCCCTCCTCCCCCTTCTTTCTTTCCCCTCCTCTCCCCACCTCCCCTCTCCCTCCTCTCTCCCTCTTCCTCACCCCTTACCCCCTCCCCCTCCCCTCCTCCTCCTCCCCCACCTACCTCCACAGGGCCCTACACCTTCCTAGATGTGCTAGACTTCAGGAATCTGCAAGAGATCATTGTCAATGAGGGCATAGATTGGATGGTACATTTCAGTGCAATCCTCAGTGCAACAGGAGAACAGGTAAGACACCATATTTCCAACTAATAATTGTCCATTTTTAATTTTGATTTTCTATTATTTCAATCATTCCAATTATGTCACAATAGAAATATATGATTATACCCAATTGTGAAAAGGTAACAATACGGTAATTGTTAGTTGCATCTCAGCAGCTGTGCAACTTGCTCTCAGGACCCCCGAATAGATTTTTCAACTTTAACTTTATGACTCACACTTACAATTAGAAATATGAATATACATGTACATAACACACAGTATTGATACCAAAAATATTATCCCCTTCAAAAAGATTCAAATGTACACATTGGTCACATCAAAACTTACAAAAAAACTAGAGCAATTCGACTGCCCCGCAGTCGATAAATATGCCTCCGCCTCTTTGCTATTCTCAGAAAATGTGCATGTTTGGTGGGCAATGTACCATTGCTCCTGTGTGAAATGAAAATATCGCATTCTGTTTTTTCAAGTTTAGCCAAGTTTGGCAATGTTCATTGACTTTTGACCCTTTTGACTTCCAATCTAACCAGTCCGTCTAAATCCATCCTTGTATCAAGTTTGTTTAAAATTAGCCAATTTTGGGTGAAGTTCATTGACCTTTGACCTTTCAGGAATTTTACCCAAACTTCACCAGTCTACCTCCATGAAGTGATTCATCTCTGTACTATCTTTGGCTTGAATTGAATCATTAGTATTGGATTCAATGTGAAAAATATCTATTTGGGGGCAATTTTTAGCCAATTTTGGCAAAGTTCATTAACCTTTGATCCCTGACCTTTGAGAAATTTTACCAAACTGGTCTAGTAGTGATCCATCTTTGCACCATGTTTGGTTGGTATTGCTCCATTGGATTTGGATATATTTTGAAAATTATCACTTTGGGGGCAATTTTTAGCTAATTTTTGGCAAAGTTCATTGACCTTTGACCTTTGAACTCTCAGGAGTTTTACCCAAACTTTCACCAGTCTACCTCCATGAAGTGATACATCTCTGTATCATATTTGGTTAGAATTGCGCCATTGGATTTGGATTTAGGTTTATTGTGAAAAATATCAATTTTGCAAAGTTCATTGACCTTTGACCTCTGACCTTCCAGCAATTTTACCAACAATGTCACCAGTCTACCCAAAAGTAGTGATCCATCGTTTCACTACATGTATGTTTGGTTGGAATTGCACCATTGGGTTTGGATTTATTGTGAAAAATTGAAAGTTTGGGGCAATTTCTAGCCAATTTTGGCAAAGTTCGTTGACCTTTGACCTCTGAACTTTCAGGAATTTTACCAAAAATGTCACCAGTCTATCCCCAAGTAGTAATCTATCTTTGTACCATGTTTAATGAGAATTGCATCCTTGGATTTGGATTTATTGTGAAAAAGGTCAATTTTTGGCAAATTTTCACAAATTTCATTGACTTTTGACCTCTGACCTTTCAAGAATTTTACCAAAAATGTCACCAGTCTATCCCCAAGTAGTGATACATCTTTGTACCATGTTTAATGAGAATTGCATCCTTGGATTTAGATTTATTGTGGAAAAGGTCATTTTGGGGCAATTTTTACAAAGTTCATTGACCTTTGACCTTTGACCTCAATCAGATTTGACCCCAATTTTACACACTTCATTAGTTTCATGCAATACATACATGTACTAAGTTTGAAGCAAATCTGCTTAACGGTTCTCAAGATATTGCCTAAACGGATTCGGGACGGACGGACGGACGGACGGACAACCCGAAAACATAATGCCTCCGGCCACTTCGTGGCGGAGGCATGAAAATGGTTGGTTCAATAAAAATTATAGCTGATTATTGTTCATAATTTTTCTTCCCCAGAACGTTCCTCTGGCAATCAAAGTCAACATCCAGGGCCTCCACAATGCCATGGAACTTGCCAAGATGTATGGCCTGAGGGTGTTCTGCCCTAGCACCATTGGGGCATTTGGACCAGAGTCCCCGCGTGACCCCACCCCTGATCTGACTATCCAGAGGCCAAGGACCATCTATGGCGTGGCCAAGGTTCACGCAGAGCTGCTAGGAGAGGTGAGATGGGCATCATTGAGGGTACGATGGTATAGTGATGAGAGCTCTAGACTCTTGCAGAGAGATTCTGGGTTTAAGTCCAGCCCTGTGCGTGCACCCTTGGACAAGGTGTTTTACTCATGTTTGTCCCTCTCAACCCAGGTGTAGTAAATGGGTACCTGGCAGGAATATAGTATTCCTGCGGGGTGTTTCACCAAGCTGTTTGTAAGTTACGAACTACTTTACGAACGACTGGTGATCCCTTCTTGTGCTAAATCAGATTCTCAATGAACAAAGTGTGGTATCGCATTTAGCACAAGAAGGGATCACCAGTTGTTCGTAAAGTCATTCGTAACTTACGAACTTGGTGAAACACCCTACAGATCTTACTAGATGAACTAGCTTCTGGTGCTATATACTTGGCTGCTTGGCTAGACCCAGGGTAATAATCGAGCGCTTTGGACAGTACTTTGTTCTAGGAAAGCGCTATATAAAAATTGATTATTATTATTATTATTATTATTATTATGATGGGGTTGCCCCAGTGGGGTGCACTTTGTCATGTAGTGTAGTGTTGGATAGTTGCTTCTTATGGGATCAACTATATAGTTTTGCTTCATTCTGAGGCGAAAGACAGAGCTGTCAACCGTTACGATAAAATCGTATTTGTTATGAAAATCGAAAGAGAGTACGAAAATATGAAAGCGCATCATAAAAGTACAAACTCACGGCAAAATAAAATAATAAAAAAAGGACAAAAGTTGCGTCTTCCCTAGCGAAAATGTGGCATGAAAGGAGTAATAAGTGCTGCTGTCGTGGCACACATTATCATAATAACCATGCAGTTTACCACTATTATTGTAAAGTAAAATGTTATGTTTAGCATTAACAAACTGCCCCTAAGCATCGTAGAATAATGCAGCCAATCACATAGCTCTTTCTGTAACACCTGATTGCCGACTTCATTCACGACACTCATTCCATTGGCAATACATTCAGCACACACTCGTTGGTCCCTCACAATATAGATATATACTTGTACCCTTATGAACTAATGAACCAGGCCAGCCTTTCCAGGCTAAAAAGGTGGAGAAATTCACCTCAAATGACTGCAAGATAGGAAGAAACTGAAACCTGGAATATATGTGTACATCACTAGAATAACATTTATAGTGCATTAAAATCGTAGTCAGGTTGTTTTAATAACATTTTCATTTCATTTGGAATAAGAAAAAAAAAACAAGAAAATTTATGATTTTTGAACCCCTACCACTAGCCGAGTTCCCCCAGAACTCTGGGGAGGCAAGCTCCCAAACTATGCTTATGTTCACCGCACACCGGTCCCTCACAACACAGATATTAGTACCCTTTTGAGATAACTAGGCCAGGCTAAGATAAAAAGCTGAAAAAATGGCGAAATCCGCCTCAAATCACTGCAAGATAGGAAGAAACTGAGACCTGGAATGTAAGTGTATGACACTAGAATATCGTTTATGGTGCATTTTAATGATGTTCAGGTTGTTTTGAGAACATTTTCATATCATTTGGAAAAAAGAAAAAAAGATCGAAAATTTACGATTTTTTAACCCCTTTCCACTAGCTAAGTTTTCCCTCAGAACTCTGGGGAAGGAAAGCTAGACTTAGGCTCAGTGTGGCGGTGCACTCTGCTGCACTGTACTAGCAGTAGTGCTACACACTGCTAGATGCTGATCAGCTGTCAGTGGCAGTTGGCCATTTTGAGTAGAACTAAATGGATAATATTTGTTTAGCCACAGGCTAAGACTTGCTACCTTCATCATTAAAAATACAAATTTTGAACGCAAAATACGAATTTTGGAGGTGCAGAATATGAATTTTGACTTTCAAAGGTTGGCAGCCCTGTAAAGAGGACTCACAGACTCAATGTGTATTTAAGGTTGCAGAATTCCATTTAAAACTCAATTAACTCTGATTAATAACTGATCTCTATCTCATCCTGAAGTTTATCTGATTAGAACTCTCTGATATCTCTGAATATATTGTTTCTTTTACAAGATGCAAATTAAAGTGAAACTCCTTGCAAGGGACAGATTCCTGGATTTATGATGACTCATACATATTCAACAGAAAATGGACTATAACTACGTCAGAGTTTCTGAATTCCAGTGAATGTCATTTGGGGACTAGCTTTAAAACTTTAGGGTCAGCTTTAACCTCCAGAGTAATTGGGCTTCTGGAGAGTGGTCCTAAATGTGGAAGACATGATTTGAGGCAGGGGAGTTGTAAAGGATTTATATAGCATAACATTGTAACACAAAACATTATAAAATGAGATTTTTTATGGAGAATAGTAAACAAATATAGACTACTCTTAGGAGCGTGGTTGAACCAAGTAGCACAAATCAAATCTCAAAGCAATGTTATGGTCACATTATCTATCAACACACCAACATGACTTTCCCACAACAGAATTCTACTCTATTTTATCAATTAGCAGTGCGTGTTGATATTAGATTGTTTGTACCAACATGACTAGGGGCAATTTCAAAAGAGAATTTGAGGAATGATTAGATACATTACTGGCAACATTCAAACCTGTACGCTGGAATGTGGAATGACTTAAACTATGTTTGAATAATCAATGATTCATTTTGTTAAATCCATCTCTTTCTTCGTGAATCAAAATTAGAATCTTATGCCTAGTAAAAACAGCGTTAGTGTTGGTGCAGTAATGAAATGACTAAGCTATGCTGCCTTTCCTCTTCCCCTACAGTACTACCACCACAAGTTTGGGGTGGACTTCCGGTCCCTGCGGTTGCCAGGGGTGATCTCCGGGGACACCCAGGCAGGAGGGGGAACCACAGGTGAGCCAGAGGTCTAAGGTCAAAGGCCGCATCTATGACAGACTACCCAACATACGTTCTAGGCAGTGTTGTAGTCAAGACCAGACCATCCGAGACCAAGATCAAGACCAAGACCAAACACCCCGAGACCAAGATCAAGAACCAAAAAATTGGTTCAAGATCAAGAACAGAGGTCCGAGACCAAGAACACCAAATTACGAGATCAAGACCAAGACCAAGACCACTCACCAGTATTTAAATTTCTACTAGTTTGGAGGAAACACGCGTTATTTGTGGACTATGTTTATGAGTATAAACTGTCTAATACTTGCACAACTTGCACAACATGAGCAGTCTGTAATATTCTTCTACAAGGCTGAATTAAATGAAAAAATTGTTTTAAAAAAGTTATACTTTAAATGTGCTTTTTCAATCCCTTCACAGGCATGCTCAAAGTTAAATGCACAATACAAGTCAGTAGCTAGTAGTTTAGCAACAAACTGCACAAAGGATCCAGGATCGTGATAATATGTATGATGGGGAAAATACTTCTTTATTTCTGCATGAACATATTTGCCTGAGTTACTGAAAAACATATCAAATACTGTGATTTTTTTTTAATAATGACAAAGGCACAAGGCATACAAAATGAACACAACTTCTTTCAAGAATGATGATTGTTTTCCGAAATATATTTAAGTCATTCGTTTTTCTCTATAAACACATACACATGACTTGAGTTACTTAATACTTATATATTCTTCTTATATACTTCTTTATTTCTGCATGAACATATTTGCCTGAGCTCCTGAAAAACATCAAATACTGTGAAGTTTTTTATAATAATGCCAAAGACACAAGGCATACAAAATAAACACAACTTCATTTCAAGAATGATGATTGTTTTCCGAAATATATTCGTCATTCGTTTTTCTCTATAAACACATACACATGACTTGATTTACTTATATATTCTTCTTATATACTTCTTTATTTCTGCATGAACATATTTGCCTGAGCTCCTGAAAAAACATCAAATACTGTGAAGTTTTTTATAATAATGCCAAAGACACAAGGCATACAAAATAAACACAACTTCATTTCAAGAATGATGATTGTTTTCCGAAATATATTCGTCATTCGTTTTTCTCTATAAACACATACACATGACTTGATTTACTTATATATTCTTCTTATATACTTCTTTATTTCTGCATGAACATATTTGCCTGAGCTCCTGAAAAACATCAAATACTGTGAAGTTTTTTATAATAATGCCAAAGACACAAGGCATACAAAATAAACACAACTTCATTTCAAGAATGATGATTGTTTTCCGAAATATATTCGTCATTCGTTTTTCTCTATAAACACATACACATGACTTGATTTACTTATATATTCTTCTTATATACTTCTTTATTTCTGCATGAACATATTTGCCTGAGCTCCTGAAAAACGTATCAAATACTGTGAAGTTTTTTTTAATAATGCCAAAGACACAAGGCATACAAAATAAACACAAATTTATTTCAAGAATGATGATTGTTTTCCGAAATAGATTCGGAAAACATTCGTTTTTCTCTACAATTACATACACGTTACTTATATATAGGTCAGGCAAATTGAGTATTGGTCAAACTTTATCTTAGTTACCAAAACCTGCACCATTATGATATAAATGAATAATTATAACTCCACCATTTTCGAGATGTATACACTAATACAATGTAAAAACCCTGTCATCATTCAAAAAGACCTGTGACAACTCGAGGGCATTATTGGTTTTAGCAATTTTTCATACAAAATTGTGCAATTCCTATTTTGTTAAAATAATTACTGAATAAGGATATTATCAAGAACTATTCAACTTACTTTGATTTTTAAAAGTAATCTATTATGCATTTCTTGCATTATCTAAAAAGTCGCCTGGCCAGGTGACTTATTAAAAATATTTTTCAACTATAAGAGCATTTGAGAGAGAATTATTCTGCCACACATTTCATTTAATTAACTTTCAATAGGAATTAAAAACTAATCAACTTAGTGACAAGGGGCATTTCGGGAATTACCAATACTCAACCATCCCTTTTACAAATTAATGCAACGATACAGCAAGGAAATAACTAAATACACACTATTCGCTAACAAATACAAACAAAACATGACATTTCTAGAATTATTGTTTCCCATAAAGACGCATGTATCACCCAGTGTATGTGCTTTGCATGTGTGATGTTGGCACATATATTGCATGCTCGCTAATCTGCATCTCACGCTTCCCGTGCTATGCAGTGATCGGGCAGGGGCCGGGCCGGGTCGGCGGCAGGCTTGCACAGTACAGTAGAGCCTGAGATCAACATCACAGCTGATTGCAATCAAATGCATTGATCTCCATACATTGACTGCAGTCTGATTGCAATAGATTGCAATCAGCTGTGACGTTGATCTCAGGCCCAACTGTATAGTAGGGATGATTGTAACTCCAAATTGTATGCGCTCCGACCAAGGAGAGTGATGTATCGTATCTCCTTTCTCCGACATGCATTATCAATATGATTTATGTGTAATATCGTAATTTTAGTAGCTGGTCTCGTGCTGGTCTCGACGTAAAATCCGAGACCAGAAAGGCTCAAGACCAAGAACAAGACCAAGACCAGAGGGTTCGAGACCGAGATCAAGACCAAGAAAAAAAATCCTGATCTCGAGACTGGTCTCGAGACCAAGACCAGTCTCGAGAACTACAACACTGGTTCTAGGCAAAGAGTCTACATCCACAACGACTGTAGACATGGTAGACTTTGCAATGTTTTGATTTTCGTAAATTTGTCAAATAATTCTCAAACCGCAAGATTTCTACTGCTTGATGATTCTTGGTTGAAGTGTGAAATGTACCTTAAAAGAAAAAGCATATGACAACTTTCTTTCTGTAATATACATGTCAAATGTTATTACTATTATCACTCACTGATTACACTCTTCCTATCTTTGACCATGTAGTGACAACTACCTCGTCAATTATACTTTTTACTTTTTATACTTTTACTTTTTGATGGTATATAAAGAAAATTATTTGTTTTTCTTTCTTTGTGAATCAGAATTAGAATATTATGCCTTGTAAAAGCAGTTTTAGTGTTGGTGCAGTAATGAAATGACTAAGACACAAACAACACATATAAGTGCATCAACAGACTTCAATTAGGAGCTGAATACACCTTACAAGTTCGCTGAGGTGGTATGGAGTAGTTCAATGTTGTTATTATGACCTGCAGATTATGCTCTAGCCATCTTTGACCATGCGGTGACGACCGGTCACTATGAGTGCTACCTGAAGCCAGACACAGCCCTCCCCATGATCTATATCGATGATTGTCTGCGTGGGATCGTAGAGATGCTGGAAGCCCCTGAAGAGCTGCTCTCCATTCGGACCTACAACCTCGCTGCCATGAGCATCACACCGCAGCAGCTGGCAGACGCTATCAAGAAGTACATTCCAGAGTTCACCATCAGCTACAAGCCGGATGAGAGGCAGGACATCGGTAAGAATCGGAATCATAAACATCGAGCCACAGGTCTTTTCAGAGCTAACCTCTCCGAAAGCACACTCTCTGTTGTTTTTGACTCTCATATGTCTATGTCCAATCAGATTACAAGTATTTGCAGATCAGTTCGCTATCAATTGCGCAACATTGGATTTAAAAGAAAATATCTCCCTCGCTCTGCAACAGAGCAACTAGTACATTGACTCATTTTGTCGTGGCTCGATTTTGGTAATGGCGTCCTATACAACTTACCAGACTCTCAAGTTGGGAAAATGCTGAAGTTGCAAAATGCAGCTACATGCATTGTAACTTTAACCGGCAAGCACAGCCACATCACCCCTGTCTTGAAAAGTCTTCCTTGGTTGCCCCTGAGGGAATGAAAGCCTTGCCTTCAAAATACTTATTTTAGTCTTTCATATTGTCAACCGAACTTCCCCCAGTTACAATAAATCTTAAATTCACAACTACCAACCATCACGAACTTTAGGATCCTCCACATCTGGTCTTTTGCAAGTTCCGGTTTCAAAGACATCGTGGGGAGTATGGGCCTTTGCTCATGCAGGGCCAACTCTGTGGAATTCTCTTCCACAGAGTTTGAAAACCCTAATGTCAGTGACCACCTTCAAGTGCAACCTAAAGACATCCCTGTATAATGGTGCTTTTTGACATACAACCATATATGTTTTAACTTATAAAGTTCGTACCTGTATTGTATTTTTTTTCTCTCTTTAATTTACTCTGGAGTGCCTTGAGCATCTAATTAAGATGAAAAGTGTGCTATATAAATTCTATTTATTATTATTATTAATCCTTTCTATGCTTTTCTGTTTTCTGTACTTTCTCACTCGCTTTCTGAGCAGCTTTTTTCAGAGATATTCTGAAAGGACTGAATTAACTCTATTTTCTCCAAAAGAATAGCCCAACAGTCATTTCAAGGACTACCACGTGGTGTTCCACAGAACTCATCATATGATAATACTTACTACATCTAGATTAAGAGGGACAAACATGAGCAAAACACCTTGTTCAAAGGGTGTTATTACCGGGCTTGGTTCAAACCAAGGATCTCTCCGCAAGAGTGGAGAGCTCTTTCCATACCATTAGTGCTCTTAAGGGAAACACGGTTTCATGTCAAAAATGTGAACAAGTTCCAATTTATTTATATCTTTCTCCATAAAACAAATAAATGGTAAGAGGTCATGTTATAACACTGCAGAGACATGTGGCTAAAACAAAATATCAGATAACCAACAGATCTAAAACAACAAAATTATGCAAATGAAGGGTCAATATAATGGACAGTAAGCCTCATAGATGTTGTCTCAGAAATTTAAAGTAAATGCATGTCCAAAAAGAGAACTTTCACAGCACATGTAAGTGCATCACAACATTTCCATTCGAAGATGGATTCAACTTGAAAGTTTGCGCTGGTGGTATGTAATTGTATGTTCTCTAGGCCTCCTCATAAGGCAAATGACAAAACATGGTGCATGGTGTTTGAATAATAACATCAATCTTGAAATGTAGTCACCGCAAAATAATGTTTTCTCTTTCCCTCTGTTAAATATCAAGTCCACAATGTATATTCCAGGTCATTTCTGAATGTTCCATCATGTATCATTGAAAAAATATTTTCAAATAATTGTGCCCTTTTTGTCCCTTCCAGCTGATTCATGGCCGCGTGCTCTCGACGACCAGAACGCTCGGAGAGACTGGAACTGGAAAGAGGACTTTGACCTTGATGGCCTAGTCCAAATCATGCTTGAGATCGTCTCCAAACGATTCGGACTTACGACCACCAACTCGACAAACGGTTCAACGACAGCAGCGGCGTCAGAAGCCCAATGATGTGGATGACAGCGATGTTGCCTGTTTTTACGTATCGTGTACACTGTATATACCAAGTCTATATTGTATATGGTGAATGCCATTTGAGTGTGAGGTGATGCAGAGGAATTTATCTTTTATACTGTGCATGCAGCTTTGAAGGATTTTTCCCCTTTTGGAAAATATGGTAACATATTGGGTAAATAAAAAAGCTAAGATATTAAGTATAACTTTTGTGGGGTTGCATCTGTTTTTATTTGTAATTTTTAGGATTGTTTGTCATAGATGGTATGTTATGTAGTTGAAAAGGCACCATGGTTATATGAGAGCATTGATATCTCGGCAGCTGACTTGATGTAGCCCCAGTTCCTTGTTATTTATTCAGTCACTTATATCAAATATTATGACCATCATCCACAACATTGTTATGCTCATTTGGGGGTAGATTTCAATGTCCTTTTCTTTGATGACTGGCAGAGCTTCATATGGCAAATCTTTGAGTAATCTGTAGAACAATATTGATTAGAATGCATCCCAAATTGCCTTAAGACTATGCAAATATTGACACATAATTTGACATCCCCTAATAATGCATGGTCACACTACTAATCAAACTATTTTCCGAAGTGCACTAACATAATCTGCAATGGCAGAAACCATGAGGCCAGTCCATCTTGGGGTTAGTTTCATGAGTGCGTCCAGACTACCAAACACTCCGCATTTTCTTGTGGGAAAGAAGAATACTACCAAGTTGGCATGGCAACTTTCCAGTGGTGAATCATGGAAAATATCTGGTCAGATTATTCAACCTGCAGAAAAATATCAGGAAGCAAAAGAAGGTTTTTATCAGTAGACTCCACCAGGTTTTTAAATTTCTTTCTCTAATTGCTTTCTGTGATATTAATAGTTAGTGCAATGATAGGGGATTTCCAGCTAGTTAGTTTTGCTGCTGGGATGTCCTAATTAAATATTCGAAGTCTCCAATCCACTTTATAAAAACATGTTCTATGCATTACCAGTACATGTATGATATGTAAAACTTTTCCTTTTCAGCATTCAGGGTGTCTGGGAAATTATGCCAGTGTGTGATAAGTTTGCAAAATGTATTGGTTTAGTAAATCTATGGATTGCTTCAAGGAACTTTTCTTTAATCCATGGATCCCGGGGTATCCTACCCTGGCTGTGCGAGTTTCACACATCCGTCATGGTACCTCTTTAGTTAGGTGTAAAATGTAGAAGGAATGCAAGTTTCATGCAAGATTGTTACCGGTACTCATCCAGCCATGGTGATGTCACAATAGTATGCAAATTTGTATCTACATATCGTAAGTTTTCAATCTGATTATTGTATTTATTCATCTAAAGCTTTTTTCACCCATCATTTGAAAATGTTATTTGTTATACTATATAAATGTAGAGAATTATAGGCTGACGTTAGAAAACCTTGCATATAGTTTTTAGATATTTTCAAACCTGAATGTATCATGGCTCATGTTACATCATGTGGCTGAGTACTGCGGACAGAATCATGGTAAGAAGTGTTTTGTACTGCATCTTGTAATTATGTTTCTTCTATAATTCTTGAGAAAACACTTTCTTTGTCACAGATAAAGACCACTATCTGTCACAGATATAAAGACCACTTATCATAAATCTCTTTTGAGTAGTTTGTCTGATTGTACCAATCTATGAAGACAGCTTTTACCATTTCTTTTCGGGTTGTCTTCATAGACATATTTGACTGGATTAGTCGATTGCTGAATGCTATTTTATACGCTGCAACCCGATTGCCTTACATTAGTATCTTTAGCCGATTGTGTCTGCTAACAAGCTTTGTACTGAAGTGTAAAAATGTGTCGCGGATACTTGTGTCAAAGTGGAACTTATATGGAGTGCAGACCATTATCAACGCACCTAACCTCGCGCTGCATATGCACCTACACGAGATGTGGTGATGTGGTTTAAATGGTTGAGCGTCTGTTCCTGCTATTTACGATCTAGGGTTCAAGTCTTGCACAGATCAGATGTCCAGCTTGAAAGTTTAAGTCGCTTTGTGTGTGTGGTAAGTGTGCCTTCTCCCCTGCGCGGAAAAAAAAAATCCATCCTGCAGATGAATATTAAAATGAAGCTCCTGTGTGTGGGAGAGTCACACCCTATGTTAACTCTTTAAGCACCATTGATGTATTTTAGCCCAAGTAATACCCACAGATTTTTAACTCTGAACCTGCCGCTGTTGCATTTTTTGCGACTAAGGGGTAACGTGCCACTGTCGCAAATTTGCAACCAAACTGTAATAGAGAAAAATGTAAAAAAAGAAAATCTCTGGCACAGAGGGGTTTTTACCCCTGGCAAGTTAAGAGTTAAAGGGCAGCAGTTTGTTTAACACAACGAGGGTTAAAAAACCCAGTTCATATCTCAATCAAGAGAGTGGAGTCGACAGACGCACGAACTGGAAAAAATGGTGAAGTGATCCCGACTCTTCGAGGTTCACCCCATAAGACTGTCATGCCTACAAATAGTTTTCATTCCTGCACTGATGATGCACTTATAGTGCTGTATGAATAAAGAGAAAACTGCACCAATCGTAAGAATTATTTTCTTAAACTACTATCAATCGTATTGTCTATGTATTCATTCTTTTCTTTGTCATTCACATGTTCTTTGCAAATTCATGAATAACTGCTTGAGAAACATTTCACAATTATGCATCTTTTCTGTTTTAATGTTAAGCTTGGCTGGATTAAACATGGTATATTTAGTGCAATGATACTATGCATATAAACATGGGTGTCCTACAACTATTTATTCTTTCTAACTATTTATTCTGTGTAAACACACTATTTATTCTTTTAACTTTGTACAAATCGTTTTGCTGTACAATTCAACGCACATCCGAGGCTCATACCTTTTCTCTTTTCTCTTTTCCACAGTACTCTACCATAGTGTTTATTATTGTACATTGTATTTATCTTCACATTATGATATGATTCTCTTCACTCGTGTTGCATTGACTTGGCACTGCTTGCTTGTTAACCCTCAATGTGCCACTGTTTCATTTTGGCACGAGTGATACATACAATTTTACTAAGAGCATCATTCTGTCTGGCACAGAAGGAGTTATTTATTACAAGCTATTTAAAGCCCCAGTCACACTTATTCGGAATCGGAGCAGGAATCATGCAGAACCAGCCGGAATGAAATTTTTTTTCAAAATTCGAGCCACATTCGGGAGGGAATTTTGAATTAATCTTTCTTGGCGGCATGACCTCATTGACTCGTCAATGCTGACTGACGTTGCAGCAACAGCTAGACGTGCTTTTGTGTGATTCGATTCTCCCATGAATGCGATCGGAATATTTCGGATGTTGTTGAAATGTCGTCAGAATATTTGGAATTCAGTCAGAGTGCTGTTGGACTGCACTTTGAATGCCGTTCAATATTTTTCCAGTTTGAATGCACCTCAAAGTTTTGAGCATGAGCAAAACATTTGGGCCGGACACAAGAGTGGACCCGAATATTTGGAACGCACTCAGAATGCAGTCAGAACTTTTAGAATGCACTTCCAGTATCCAGGAATGTGCCAAGAATTTTCATTCCGACGGCATTCTGGCTTATTCCGCCTCTAGTGTGACTAGGGTATTAGCATTTGTAACCCAGTAATCCACACAAATCCATTAGTGCAGTTTTGTTGTCTCGCACACGAAGGCTGATAGACGGCGTTTGTCTTTTATGTGCAAATTAAAAGCATATCTGCCCTATTCTGACAAAAGGAAGCAAGTGACAAATCACTCAAACCTCAGCATTCCATACATACGGCCAAAATCTGGACAAGAAATATTCATCTTGCTGCGAGATATTCAATCTAACATGATGTGGTGTTGCACTGATGCCAATGCAAGTGAAAGACACATATTGCTCATTTACAAAAAAGTCGCTTTTGTTAGTTGCTTCCCTTTTTGTCAGAGTAGGGCAGATATGTTCTCAGCCAGAAGTCATATTATAACCAGAATTATGCAAACTATAGACGAAAGACAGGGTTAGGGTTTCCTGTAGGCATTTTCAGGCATTATAAATATAGCCATGAACACTTTTGCATGGTGTTTTTCTGAGGTTCTATTTTTCTACATTAGTGAAGTTGTGAAAGTAGAATTGTGACTTACATTATGATATTGCTCAAAGAAATACAGAATGCTTTCTAAGAAATTCAAAGGAATTACGTTTCCAGATTGGAAATTAAAAGGGGTTGTCAATACATATCAGCCCACATAATCATGCACCTCAATATGTTTTATGAGATCACCCTTGTCGCTTTAATGTACAGTGTAGCTCTCCCACTTGGCGTCTTGTAACGAGTTGTGGTCTAATTAAAGCATATTTTGCTGTTCGAGTTGATTTCAAGTAGAATTCGTGCAGAGCTTGTGCCAACTCGTTGTGAGTTGACGTACCTCATTGTGACTTGGCGTAACTTGGGTTAAAGTCAAAGTAAAAGTGTTGTATGGATCCATAAAAAAATGTATTGATTAATGTAGTATTTATACTATAAGAAATAGTAATTGTGATGAGACTCTGTCCTCCTAATAGTAGAATGTGTAAAACTTGAACAATTTAGTTGTTTGTACCGTAAGTAATTAGGTATCCATACTTTTATCATGATTTGATTACTTTCTGAGCTACACAGAAACAGCATTCTTATACCATCTGTGTTTTCTCTGACTTTTCTTTATTTTGTATTAAGTTTTGTGTTTGTAAGAACATAGACCTGTACATGGTCTACATAAGTTCATTTGTAATCTTTCAGTGGCATCCATCACGATGTTGACTTCAATGATGAGATGTCTAAAGGTTCATCTATTTTTAAATCTTTCCTTGCCAATGTTTGTGTATGTATGCTTAGTTATTGTCTGTATTTTTAAACGATACTTGTGATTTTTAATGTTAACGGTAGCTTTCATGACAGTTTTAATCAAGAGAAAACTCTTGCTTAAAAACTGTCATGAAAACTAGGGTTCATAAGTCTTACCATATTTTGAGCCATACAAGTTAACTTGAAACCCAAATGGTTTTTTCTTCATTTAGAATATCATGAAATGGTCTAATGCTAGAAGGTGAGCGAAAATAAAATGAATTACATGTATTTGTGGGGTTTTCTCTTTGTGCGCCATACGTAAAGGATTCAGTAAAAGAAAGGTAAACATATTTGCACCAGAGATTACTGGTAGAGCACGACAGAGAGAGTAGAGATTTGTGAGAATCATGTGCAAGTCAATTTTTTCTTGTTGCGGTATTGCTGTGTGTGATCATCGAACTCACTTTGCAGGGCTTATGTGTAAGTACCAAGAAAAATAGAAGAAAATACTGTAGAAGAACTTAAATCCCTCGCATATATTAAAAATGGAAACTGACTTCAAGTGGAATTATGGCTATTGCTAGATTTTGAGGTTTTGGATGGGTCTTCCTAAACCTACCGACTCCTGAAGCCTTGAGTCTAGAGACAGTCTGCATGGCTGTGCATGCGTTGGTACATGTACCAGTACTGCTTGCTGACCCATGCATAGTAACAGGGGCAATAAGATATATGAATGTAGACGATTGTCGCGACGGAACGAGGTGTTTCAAATGTAAACAAGGATAGCTTTTCGACTTTCCTGAAAAGATCTGTGATGCTATGACTGTGAGGGTATCACTGATCCATGCCAAGTATCACGACTATTGTAAAAGTAGCTCCTTGTCTTTAATTGCCATACAAAAGAAAGAGGAGATCTACAGATTTGTTAATCAAGTGTTCTTTTTGTAATTTCATAATTTCCCATACACTTTAAAATCATTGTACCAGTGATCATTAACTGGACATGTGTGTACATACATGTACCCTGATCTATTTATGAAATATTTTAATAAATTATTGAGGGGTGTGAGTGTTACAATGGAGTCTGGTAACCTATTGTATACAGGTGGTGTATTCACAGCTTTCTTTCTTTTCTGAAATATTTTTCTTTTGAGTCCATATAGATGAAGATTTTGACCCCTGGAGAGTGAGCCATTGTATTATGAATGGTTTTTTTTAAACAGTTCATTAAATTTACAGATTAGAGTTCAGTGACACCAGCTATTTTGTCACCCACTTATGATTTTTAACCTAGAGCTATATGCAACTTTTTTATGAGCAGATAACCTACAAGAGCAAAAGTCTACATAGGTTTCAAAGACACCTTAACAGTATAATCTTCTGTATACGCCATATATTTCGCAAGTCTAATTTTTCGTGAATCAGGACTTCACAACAATTTGCGAGTGGTTAAATTCGCGATTGTGGAGTACTAGTACAGTAGTACATGTGCTTGAGCATGTCATCTTAATGATTTTGTGTTTTTAATTCGGGAATAGTCCAGATTTGCGAAATTCTCAAAAATTGAAACCTCGCAAAATATACCGCGTATACTGTATGAAGAGCACCAATTCTCAGGTGCACATTAGTTTATATCCCCTGAAATGCCAAAAAATAAAAGAGCCTCCAAAAATGAGGGAAGAGCCCTGAGCTGAAACTTCATATTACTCAATATTTAATGCACGGCCTAGTACCGTGTTGGTGGCATGTCAAGCTAGAAAAGTATCCCACCATCATAATTGTTACATTTTCTTCCCTGCTGGACATCCAGCTGTGGGCGGAAGTGGGTGCTCCCCCTTTGTGTTGAATTGTGTGGAGGTTTGCCCAACATATCGGCAGCTATTGCACTGCACATGTACCGGTATTAACTTGAATGCATGCATGTGTCTCTGAACTACATGTATGAAGTGTTCTTAGTTTGAACCAGCTTGGCTTATTCGCAACGTTGTAGCTACATGCTGTGATTGCATTGATTTGATCATTGCAAAAGATGCCTTATGGTATCGCCTTTGGATGATAGAGCTCTCAATTTCCTTTTGAGTCTGAATGATTGTTACTTTAACTTGGTAGCATTCAAACACGGATGAAAAATATATTTAAGTGCACCGTATAGCTGAACCTTTCCAAAAATAAGTAATAAAGCTCTTAACCATTGTTTTCTTCTGTTTTGTTATGGTTACTTCATTGTGTAGATAGTGTGCACCTTCCCGCAACCATAATGTATACAGTGTAAGAGGATGCATGCAATAAAGGATAATGTATGCAATTATGGAAAATAAAACTAGCGTATGTTTAATTTGTGGTTGTCAATTTCATTGTCTATAGCCGACAGTCGTGTGTTCATTCAAAGGTAACAAAACTCTAAAAGGAACTTGGGTATGCATACAAGCAGAAAAAAACAGACTAGTAAAGTGTGGGAATGAGAGAGGTATTAATGCTGATATCAATTATTTCAATTAAAAGTTTCAATGAAAACTAAAAATATTTCTGGCACAATTGCTGATCTAAATTGTTTTGTTTGACCTTTGAATTCACAATTGAATGCAAGTGTACTCAGCCATATTACAATTTTGATTTTCAAAAGTGTTGCCAATTTGTAAACCAGACTAGTAACTAGTTATGCTTTTGAATGGCCCTCGTCATGAATGGCAAATAACAAGGACATAACGTAATCATAGAAAATCAAACATATTTCAAGATGTATATGGTTAGATTTTAAAGAGTTGAGAAAACACATGGCACAAAAACACATTTGATATTCACTGTTTTATCATATCCCTTTTTTATATATTCTTCTTCCATGATTAAATATATAATACTACAAACAACAAAAATGTTTGCAAATATAGCATGCAATAAACAAAGAACATTCCTTTCACATACATGCACAAGGAAGAGATACCTTCCACTTTTCTTTTTCACTACTGAAATATCATCTGTATGATTTGATTATAAATGCAATCATTGATTTAACACACATTGAACACAAGTATAAAGTCATTAAAAACTTGAAAGAGTTTTGAAGCAAACCTGAAATTCACTAATAGTTTGTTTTCTCATGTTAAACCACATTACATGTTGATTAGTTGCATTGCCATTGTAACTAAGGATACTTCACTCTACACTCACAAAATGATAAGCAAAATACTAATGTTATATTCATCACAAACAAAACACACTTTCAAAAACATTACATGCACATCTCAATAGGATGATCATACCATTTCTTACCAATCCACAATACGTTGGAACAATGCAATTGATCCCGATAATCTCATACTGAAAACAGCAGTAATATTTGGCAGTTTGCTCACCACTCAAACACAGACACAGGCAGCATAATTGAATTTCACATCCAAACTTATTCTTGCGTATTTCAACTTTTAAAATTGACATGAAAATATATAAATTCTGTTAAATGGAACAAACTGGCACACAGAGTCTAACTTGACAAGTAAAAGTCGCGATAATCCAGACCATACTCTTGAAGACAGAAGTAGTGTCTTCAACCATGTGCATAAGTAGGGTGACAAATAGACACACCAGGAATGACACTAACACATCACAATAACTTGGATTGGGAGCGCATCAAATTCCTTAACAATAAATTATAGTATTTAATCATGCAGCATTTTTAAGATCTCTCCTGTTACAACATCCCAATCCATATGAAGGACAAATATTCAGTGTCTCTGCCTGAAATTTCTCTTTGGCAAAAAATAATGACTGCACCTTAGGCAAACATATTGATTTTTGGCTTGAGCACATACTGATCAATGATTAATTATTCTGCAATTTTTAAGTAAAGACCACATGTAGTACACAGTTACAGATATTAAAAACTTTCACTCAAAAACTTAAATTATCAATAGTAAAAGTACACATACACTGTATACATACAGTATATTATGATTGAGTAAAGAGCGAAAAATTAATAAAATGTGAAACTTTCTGGAGTCAGACACGAGTTTCATTTCACTGCACATACATAATGGTGGTTTTGCACTTATTGAACTATACATGTATTATCTTCAAGGAAATAAACAGAGGTAGCAATATACCCAAGGTACATAACACCCTACATCTGAGTTCATCTTCATATCAATAGAATTTTCATAATTTCATCAAAATATCAGGCACATGGAAGACAGACTGCACATGTACATTTACAGATAATTTTCGTAATTAACAATTTATGCAAAAACATCTTACCAGAATATAATGGTACCATCGCATATACGAAACAGGTAGTAAAGGTTCAGCCTCTATATTTGTCCTAAAAAACTTGTTAAATTGCTGTAAAAAACATATTGTAAAACATCAGAGAACATCAGATAAGAAAATTGATGATATAAATCACTGACTTAAATTGTGACAGATGATCACAGATCAATGATTCCAATTAAATAAATTAATCTGTTGATTTGAACTTGTTAGTTTAAGATATACTGGGTATTCAAAAATTGCAAAGAACAGTTTATTTTAATACAATCCACGTTTCTGCAAAGACGACTCAACTTGGATTAAGAGCATGTACATTTGTACTCATCAACAGACAGCTTTGACTAAGTTCCGCTTTAGTTTTACGCAAAACATTTACATGTACCTCTATCATGGAAAGAAATACAGCGGAATAAAAGGGTTGGGACTACGTGGAGCACAGTAACCTAGGGTGGTATTCCAGAATTTTCACTTAGGAGAAATCTTATCCTAACTCTAGGTTTTCTCATAAGTGGTATTCCGAAATCTCTTGTAAGTTTTCTCCTAAGTCCCCTGCTAAGTTTTCTCCTATCTTCATGCAAATTTATGCAAATCATAAAGTTAGGAGGATTGGTATTCCCTGTCCTAACCATTCATAACACATGCAAAAAAAAAAGAGAGCAGCATTCATTTGCGGAGGCGGTTGTACATGATTGATGTGCGCGCACATAGTTGCGCATCCACAGAGTTAGAACGAAGCCTAAGGGAAAGTCCCAATGAGATGCTGTGATTGTGATTGGCTGTTCATAAATGAAACACTTTCCTCCATTGGCTAATAAATGCACACTGGGCGTGGTCAAACCCTCCCTGAAGTGCATTAAGAGCATCCTAAGACGATATTCTGGAATACCGATTTCGGGCTCTCTTAGGCACCTCCTAACTTAGAAATTAGGAGAAGAAAATTTACAAGGAATTTCGGCATACCGCCCCGGGACACTTTCCTTTCCACATTGTGCAATCATGCGTAAATATTTCGAAATACAGTCAAACTGTAAAAGGCCACTTATGGGGTACCAAAATACACAGTCTTGCTGGACAGGCGTGCATTGTAGACAATTACAAACTGCTCTGAAGGGAAATAAGTTGAGTGGCCTGTGCATAAAGTGGTCATTATAAATGGGTTTGACTGTACAGCATTTACATTTTTTTTTCTGACTTCTGTATTGCATTGTTTAACTTTGAGAAAGAGGTTTAAAGTTATACCACCACCTGGTCCATGAGAAAAATGAGACATGTATGCAAGTCAACAACAATAAATAAATATGGACCCTGGACAAACAAAAAATATGTTATCACATACAAAAATACATAAATTCCATAAAATTCAAATAATTTGGGTACCATGATGGACTTTCCCATGAAATACCACCACAAATTAATGTTTTCTGTAATATTTGCCTATGACACAATAAGAGGGCAATATATTCATAGGAAAAAAAAAATAACAAGTTGAACAAAACTACTAGGTAGCTCTCTTCTAGTAAAAATCATGTACATTAATCACTTTCATTTCATAATTTTTGTTTACATCCACGTTATTTCAGGCAAGGTATTAGAGAGTATAGATTTGGTACATACATGTATCTTTAGTATGACAAGAAGGTAGCTTTATTCCCTTCTGGCAGCATTTAACCTCCAACAACAACCAACACGGTCTGACTATAAGGAGAGAGAGAGAGAATATAATCTTTATTTCTTCTCCTTTAATTGCTTCAACAACTTGGCAAACTTCGCCTCGTGCTCAGGACTGAACCATAGTCCCCTGAAGATTTCTCGTTCGACTTTGAGGGCCTTATCCAGCGGAAGTAGAGCTGCAGCGTTGACGAGGTTCTTGATCCCGTGCACGATGTCCACCGAAGGGCGGGTGTACTGTTCTAACCACTCCGTAGCTTGGTGGACGGGATCAATGTTGCCGTCGCTTGGGAGGACTTCGTCAGCGAGTCCAATGCGCAAGGCCTCCTCAGCGGAGATGGTCTGCGATCCCGCGAGAAGCCGGAGCGCTTTCCTTGACCCAACGATGTGAACTAGCCGTGAGCCACCGCCCCATCCTGTGGACAACCCCAGCTTGGCTTGTTTGAAGGTCACACTCGCATCATCACGCAGCAATCGGAAGTCGCAGGCAGTGGTAAGCTCCCAACCGCCCCCAATGGCCTGCCCGGTGACTAGCGCCGCGCTAATTAGGGGCAAGCTCTGGAGCCGGCCAAGAGTGTTCTGCATGAAAAAGCACATGGTACCCCCGTCCTGGGGCCGCTGTAAGCCGCGTAGGACCGACACATCACCGCCAGAACAGAAGTGCTGACCGGCCGGGTCACTGTAGAGGATGACGCCCTTCCCAGAATGCCATGCAGCCAGATCTTGGACAATATCTGCTAGGTCAACCATCATGCCTCCTGCAAAATGAAACCATACACATACACCACTTTTATCCCTTTTCAAGCATTGTGTAAAAAACATTACAAATCTGAATACGCAATACGTGAGCAGCTTAGAAAGTGAGCAGTATATAATACAACAAAATGGTCGGGGCTAATGACTATGATTTTGACAGATTGATAGTTTGCTCATCATTGATGGACCCACTTCTTTCCAATTTTCTATTTGAAAAAAAAAATGTTGAGGGTTTCGTTCTTGACAATATTCCATTTTATATTAAGAATGTCATCCTTGTTCCTTATACCTGTAACTGCATTGCCTTTCTCGGGATTGCTGATGACAATCTTTGCAATTCCTGTCTCGTTGTCCTTGTGCAGATTCACGCTTCCTCCTCCTCCTAACTGCTGAAGCTGAGCTCGCACACGTCTCTCGTTAAAGACTGAATGTTTTACCGATGTGTCTGTCAAGCTGGTGGACTGATCTACTCTGTAGCTAGGGGTGGTCTCGGTGAGATTCACACCAGAGTGCGTGGCCTCTGTCTTGTAAGGGATTCTGTTACTGGAGTAGCTCCTCGCGAGAGGAAGGGCTAGTCGAGCGATTGGACGCATTTTCTAAGTGAAAAGTCATTAAAAATTGGATACTGATTAATTTTAATATACAACTATGTTATAAAAACATCACAAAACATTGAACTCTAACATTTAATACTTCATCTCCTTGCATGGGTAATCAATTGAAAACGCCTAATTCTTACTGTTTAACAAGTAATTAGGCTAGGGGCAGGGCCCTAGCTACTAAACAGCACATACTGTACATATTACGGTACACTCACTCTCTCTCACCGGACAACTCTAGGCTAAGGTCGTTCTAAATTTGCGTTCAGAATTCTGCGGCTCAAAATAAATTATGGGCAGATGGGTGATGATTGATGACGATTTACGTATGTTTAAAACATTGTTAAATCGAACGAGTGAATGCAAAAGATTAAAGATAAACATAGAGATACAGAGGACAAGATATTGATGACAAAAAATACATACCAAACGTCAAGATTTACTTGTTCAGTAAATTTTAGTTGTTTGTCCTTTTCAACTTCTTCGTCACAACATAAATAACAATGGTGAGATGCGTGAACTAACCTGTTTTCTGATTGGTCAGCTCTACAATTGTGGCGCGCCACCATTTTCGTAATACCGCGAAGTTCGCTAACGTGCATCTCAAACGTGTGCTAGCACATTTATTTGTGGTAGAAACGTATATTTACCTTTCAAAACAATCGTATAATACAAGGTTTGAAGCAGAGATATCATGTGGAACCAAGGAGGTGAGTCAAACATGTTATTACGTTAACTCTTTTAATCTGTGGATGTTAGCGTACCGTACGTCTCTGTATTGATGTGTTAAAAAAAAATGATGAATGACGTGCTAAAATAATGGCCAAGCTCAAAGTAGCGGATCTGCATGCAAAACTACGCCAGAGCTTCAGGCGCACTTCACTGCAATGGTCCGCCGGCGCTATGTGCGTGTGATGTGATCTGATGAGTGATGTGGGTGCCTCAATATCAAACCGGCCTCCTTGTTTTCTTTTGAGTGTATTCGTACTATCGTGATCAGCTAAAAAAATTGAAATTTCACTCGCATGTTGATAATATTGTGTACTTCATTCATAAACAATTTGAAGATTAGCGAGAACATTTCAAAGAAACTGAGCTTCAAATATCGCTCAGCTTCAATAAAACTAAAACATGTCATCGCACACTTTAATCATAGTGAAACAGGCCTTTATAGTTATATGTAATATCTCTGTCAATCTGGAAGTGCCTTGCTGTAATTTCACCATTAATGGATTCTGGATCATCTTTGACTTGAGTGGTATGAAAAGTTGAATGCAAACTTCTGGGAATAACAAGGAAAATCACACGTCTATGAAGTATGAATGCATTTTGACATTTTGAATTTTGAATGAAAACTTGGAATGGTTCAATATTCCAGTAGGATGATAATTGAGATAGATCGAAGTAGACTGGGACTAAATAAGTAACCGATCAGGTTAGATTATTACCACCATGCATTTGTCTCAGAGCCATCTGTCTGCGTCTTGTGTTCTGACTAATTAATTTAATTGGCTGCTCCCCATCAAACAAGTTGTATCACAATGACCATCTCCAAACCTGGGCACTGTTGCATAAAACTTACCATTAATGGTAATTCTGCTATCGAAGCTACCATGGTAACATTGCTCGATAGCCAATCAAAAGAGCAAGGTTTCCATAGAAGTTGCTATTGATGGCAAAGTTACCATCAATGGTAAGTTTTATGCAACGGGACCCCGGTGTGATGTGTGTACACACACATACCTTGTACATACCTTGCACATACCTTGCACATACCTTGTATCTACATGTACGCAACAAAATAAACAACTGTTTAACCTTATTCCTATACGGACTAGCATGTATAGAGTTGTGTGACTGAATAATTTTAACTGTTCTTTCTTTCTCTGTTTCCTGCAGGCTTTGATGGTGGCTTTGATCAGGGGACAGGAGGAGGAGGGGGTGGCTTCAACTCGCCTGGCCAGGGAGGGGGGTTCAACTCCCCTGGAGTGGGTGCATCACAGACCAAGGTGAGGCCTTTCAGAGGCACCAGCGCACAACGAACAATTGTGTACAACGGATAGCGGAGCGTGGTCGCTAGCGATCGTGTCCATTTTTGCTTATTACATGACGTCATCCAGCCACTGCCGAGAGCCAATTTATGAATGAAAATATAGTAAGCATGCGCAGTGCAAGCCTTCTATGTCCCCACACAGTATTCAACCAAAACAAGTGTGAAATTCTCTATCACCTCGTACCAAAATCGACCTAGAATTTCACTTTCCTATATTTTATATGAATTTTGAAAGGTATTCTCAGAGGATCTATTTTCTCACCGATACCGCACAGGTAAGCGAATTTCGATTGCTTCTTGCTTTTCCGTCAAAATCGTACGAATTAGCGTCACCCCCGCATCGTGTTTGTTGGAATTTGTAGAGTGTATTGCAACGTGCACAAAGTCAATTGGCTTCCGGGTTTTAGGACCGTCAGTCAATATGCATGAAATTGCAGAGTTTCGATAATTTTCCATCGATACTGGAGCGATCCGATCACGAACCAAGACCATTTCCTGCGTACACAATGTGACCGGATATCGTTATCGCTATCGATACTTCCACACACAGTCCGAAGGCAACCACGTGGTCATGACGTGATCTGCGCGATTGCCCAATCAGCGGTCTCCGAATCGCTGTGCGCAGACGATCTATCCGTTGTACACAGTCTATGGACCATAGTTAGTTGTGCAGCGGACTAGGGTCTGAGCTATTTTATGCTTCATTGGAGAGTGACTTTCCTCATTTTTATTTACATGTATTTTGATGGTTTCTTTCATGAATTAACAGGTTTTTCTTGATCAAATCAGGTTAGGGTTAGGTTCCAGACTATAATAGGGTGAGGGCAGGGTGTAGTGAGATTAATATGTGATTTTTAGAGCAATTATGTGGCCCCAACATTGCAAAAAGTTATCTTTGTTAGCGTAGCTCAGCTGCAACACGGGTTTCAGTGGCTTTTCAGAACGCACATTCAAACTCAATTCAATAGTACACATGTCCGGTGAAGTTTAAATTCCCCAGGGTCTGTATCACTAAGGACTTCAATCAATCATAAATCTGTATCACAAAGAACCTATTGTAAGGTTGATCATAACTTGATATTGATTGTAACTTCTTTGGATCTATCATAACTCTATGATTGATTGCAAAATCATGCACAGGCTTAGACTCAAAATAGATACAGTGACAGATATGGTGTTGTGATACAGTGTCTTGCAATAGATAACAATTATTCAATTGATTGCAAAGTTGTTTTCGTTTGCAAGTCACTCTTTGTGATTTGGGCCCAGAGTTGACTGTTGTGAGTGTGACCTTCATAAAGAAAATAAGCAATTGATTGTTGAGCTTTTTTTCAGTTCTGATGTCATCAAATGGTCTTGCATTGTATCAAGAATGTGAAATATTTACACAAAATATCGAACATGACTGAAGCTTCAATAGTTAAAATACTTGTAGAACAGGGGTGGTATTCTGAGACCGTTTTATCTCTGTTTTTATTAAAGTCTGTTGTAACTTATCGTTATTCTGAACACCGTTTTATCTCTGTTGTAACTATTGTTTTAACTCTGTTTTAACATTTGTTTTATCTCTCTCCCTTGCCTGCGCATGCCATTGTCTAGTTTGTGTGCACGAGCGTAACTTTTGGCGCAAACATATATATTAAGCGCATATAAAAGCAAGGCGCGTTTCACGCTCTTTTACCCAATGGAGCAATCGGATTGGTTAAAACTTCTTATATGCTACCTCTAACAACATTTCCTATTGGTTATAGTTGTTGCGGTGGGCGTGGTTTTCCTGACTTACAACACCGTTAAAACAGTGTTCAGAATACCGTTTAACAACTCTTTTAGCGCTGTTGTAACTCACTGACTTACAACAGTGATAAAACAGAAAGTTAAAACAGAGATAAAACGGTGCTCAGAATACCACCCCAGAATTATGTTTTGTAAGTCTGAAAATCCGTAATTTTCTGTCATTTCAGGTGAAGAGGGCCCAGAAGATTATTCCCTGTAACATAGCTCAGATCCTGCAGGCAGAGCAGCATGATAGCGAGTTTAGAATCGGAGACGTGGAGATTCATCAGGTAGGTTCACACAGCCTGGCAGCTATTCAGGACAGAGAACTTAGCAGAACAAGTCTCTATGCTGTACACTCCAGCTCAAAGGAATTAGCATCGGGTAAAGGGAAAGGGAAGAAAGGAAAGGAGCCGCAGTTTTGAACCGCGGGATATTTTGTCCAGTTCGGCATGAAACACAATGCATTAGCCTAAAAAGTATGTTTCATGCTGAACTGGACAAAATATACCGCGGTTCAAAACTGCGGCTCCTTTGCTTTCTTCCCTTTACCAGATGCCAATTCCTTTGAGCTGTAGTGTATCTATGCAATCAGTCAATCATTCAATCAATCAAGCAATAGTTCAACCATCAATCAATGCTTTTTAGGCTAATGTTACATGCTGAACTGGACAAAATATACCGCGTTTTTAAACTGCGGCTCCTTCCCTTTCTACCCTTTCCCTTTACCCGATGCCAATTCCTTTGAGCTGGAGTGTATATAGGGGAAATTCATCCCACGATGAACCATGCAGCCACTTTAAGATTTTGTTTACAGTCATGTCCGCTTCTGGTTTAGTACACTAGTATATGAGACCGAAAGAGGACATGATTGTAAAAAGCAAATCTAAATATCCCTGTGCGGTACTTCATGGGACGACTTTACCCTATATGCGGTTTGGACAATTGTTGGCTCATAGAGAAAGAAAAAGCATTTCGTATTTCAGAAAGCAAATTTAGAAGAAAAAAATAATCAAATTTGATAGACAATTGCATTAAAGGGCATATACTGTACTGGGAAGGCAAACAAGCCTTCAAAAGGTCATTGTTAGCAATCTTCTTGCCAATGGTCTTAAATTCATGTATTGTCCATTTTAGAAGCTTGCTGAAAGTTATTTGCCCTCAATTGATCCATATATATATGCCCTTTAATGCCAAGAGGTGCACTAATAGGCATTGATGCACATTTTCTTTGTTAGTGTCATGACGTCATACTATCAGCTGAAGGGTGTTAATGTCTGCAAGATGTATGACAGAAGCTTCATTATTGGCTGCCTCAGGGAAAGATGAATACGTATTAACACTGGTTAACATTTTTGCAAGATGAGATAAAAAAATGACATAAAAAATATACAAATATTTTGGGGGCATTTATTCTCAAGGATATTTTTTTTATGCCTCTACGTATATTGGGTTGTCCGTCTGTCATATATCCTAGAACTAGGAGCCCATTTGGGTGTGTATTCTTGTCAGACATGTCTTGGCATAAAAATAATTGCAAGGACAATAGAACCAGAGCAACTTAGGCGCATGGTATTAAGCATAATATGTGCATTATTATTGTCACTACCAAAAAATGTCCATTTTGTCTGTGAAGGTTTGCATCATCGGGGTAATCAGGAAAGCAGAGATCTCGGCCACAAACATTGCCTACCAGGTCGATGACATGTCTGGACCCACTATTGAGATCAGGCAGTGGATCGAAACAGATGTAAGTCATCCTCATTGTTCAAATCTCTGCCATAAAATGGTGGTAATGGTGGTTACCCCCGCCCCCCCCCCCCCCCCGCAAAAAACAACAACAACAACAACAACAACAACAACAAAAACAACGTACTAATACCCCAAGGATAAATTTTTTCATGTGAAAGCTTTGATACAATGTACATTCTCTAAATCCTGATTTTGGCTATGATTTATGGATTTAAAAAGCTACAGTTTAGAAGGATTAGTAATGCCATTACAATGTGATAGAAAATCCCCTTCAATATGGTTATCTGAGAAGAAGAACAGTAAACGTTTTAGTTAAAGGGCTTTCTGGGGTAATTTAAATTTTGAAAATAGATTTTAGGTATACACCCAGGAGTAGTAAGGATAACTTGATCCATCCTGTAAATGAATGGCTTATTTTTCATTCATTTATCCCATCCTTACTACTACTGTGTGCATGCCTAACTGTATTTAAAAAGATGTTTTAAAATAGATGTTTTGTTCAAATTATTTGAATTGATAAGGAATGAATGAGGAAGTTGATTATTATTCGTTATTAATTTGAATGATGCATTGAGAGCAGAGACTGTACTGAACCCTTTTATTACTGACCATTAACCCTATATAGCCCGGGCTATTTTGAAATCGCATAGCCCGGGGGGGGGGGCAAAAACAGCCCCCCCCCTAAGATCTCGACCGTTGATCGCGCGATCGCGACGAAAATTGGCACGTACGTCACAGATGACGTAATCTCCACAATTCAATTGTCAATTGCACCAAAATTATTCAAATTTATTTTTAATTAATTAATTATGCTAATTAAATGCATAAAATCATAATTTGGTTGTAAATCTTTAAACATAGCCCCAAAACTGCTAGATTTCAGTCCAGACACTCTTCTTAGGATTATTATCAAATTGGGATTTAAAAAAATTGCAATATCAAAGTTTTTCTTATGTATTTTATTGTTTTTTTTAATTTCTTATGTATTTCTTTGTTTTTTCGACTTTATGTTTTCCATTGTTTTTTCAATGGAAATCATTGGCAACACTATTTCAGTCATAAATAACATGAAATTTATTGTTTTTCATCAGTAAAACTAGAAATAATGATACATTTATGAATTTTGGCTAGATACAGAATTTGCATTGGATTTGTACATGAAATCACGTTTTTGAGCAATTTTTGGTCTGACATGCACGTACAAAATGTTACGTAACTTCGGAACCGCGTTCCCCCGCGACGCAAATTTGGTCTCAAAAGTTGCGTGAGATTTGAAGGGAAAAAGTCATGAAACGTCGCGGCGTCATCTTTTCGCGTTATAAATGTCGAGGGGGGGGGCTGTTTTTGCCCCCCCCCGGGCTAGATAGGGTTAAAGGTCCCATGTGAATTGTAACACAATTTATCTTTTATGGGACTGAGAGAGAGTCAATTTTATTTTTCCTAATTGTTTGATGGATGCTCTTCTCAACTCTGACTACATCAGGAATCGAGCATGGACCAGCAACCAAACGTTTTTGAGGAGAACACATACATCAGGGTCGCTGGAAACATCCGTTCGTTTGGGGGGAAACGCAGCATCGGTCCCTTCAAGATCATGCCCGTCACAGACATGAATGAAATCACCATGCACATGGCTGAGGTCGTACAGTCACACATGCTGCTTAGCAAAATGGCAACAATGGTAAGGAAAAGATTAGAACAGAAAGTAATTGATGTTTTGTAAGTTTTATCTGCAACATCCTGTCAATGAAATAGCTGTTTTATTTTTCATTTTGAAACTTTTCTAAGGTCAACACTCTATCACACCCTCTCATACCTGTTACCCTCCTATCTCTTTCTTTGTTCATCTCTTTCTCACTCTTTCCTCCTTTTTACTATCTTTTTCTCTCTTGCTTCTCCCCTTATCCCCTTGTATTTTATGCCAATGGTGAAATACATGTACATGAATAAGAAGGCAATTGATTATATTTTGGGTCAGATTAGTAAAAAGTCAAAGGTCAAGGTCAGTTTGTGCAATTTTGCTGTGAATGTAATGAATTGTGAAATATTGACAAAATATCACTGAAGTTTGGACGATGCTGGTATATGGTCTCTTGGTCTGTTAGTCTGTTGTCTGTTGGTCTGTTACAAAAATGTTAAAGTTTTTGTTTATTTTGCTCTCATTTCTTTATTTCTGCATCAATTGTGACCAAACTTGGTACAAATGATCCTTGGCTATTACCACATGTGTCGTCATGAGGATGATGGGGTCAAAGGTCATCTAGGGGTTAAAAGGTCAAATGATATGAGGCCATGTGCATCATTTTTCTCAAAGTTTTTATTTGACTTGCTCTCATTTCTTTATTTCTGCATCAATTGTGATCACACTTGGTACAAATGATCCTTGGGTAATACCATGTTGATGAGGATGATGAGGTCAAAGGTCATCTTGGCACCATTTTTCATTTTTCCCCTTCCTGTCTTCCATGTCGCCCTCTCTCTAGGGTTTAGACGGGGGTGGAGCCCAGATGACAAATGCCAATAACTTCCAGACTCCTGTCAAGGGGGGCATGCCTGGAGGAGGAGGGGGTATGGTGCCCAACAATGGACTCACCAATGTACAGACACAGGTAAGGAAGGGGTGGGAAACGGGTGGGAGAGGGGCGAAGGTATATACAGTGAAACCTGCTGTAAGGACCACATATTTTGTTTGCCTTGAACAGTATTTATCACTGAAACTTGGAACATGGAGGAAGAGAACATAATCAAGCTACACGACATTTGTGTGATTAAGACAAAGTCTATCTCTTTAGAAAGAACACAAACAGGTATTACCGATCATCATTCTCATTTACATGTAGCGGCCATTTTCCCATGGCAAGATGGCGGTTAAACACGAGACCATAATGAGGAAGTGTATACCGCCATCTCGTGGCTGGCCGCCGGAGATCAAAGGAAGAATGGCGGCTCGCATCTAACAGACTTTGCTTGTTTGAGCCTTCGCTTTCTCATTAGCGGTATCTTTGAGTTATCTTGGACAAATACTACTCCTGGTGCTTTCTTAGTACCGGTTATTATGCTGGTGATGTGATTGAGATCGTATTACCGGTACGTCAAATTGTATCACACTGGATGGCTATAAAAGCCATCTATTTTGTTGTTGAATGTTGTCACTCAATAGTCCCATACGTGTGTATACATGTTGGTTTGAAGGACCCGATTTTAAAAAAAAATTGCGTGCTTAAAGCTGGGGTGCAGCTTAGCTGCTGGTGCTGCTAATACGACGGTCAGTACGGTAAAACAAACATTTTATAAACGCACCCGTGACGCTCTTCTTGAAACACAGTTTCAAAACACATTCTGGGAATGCAAAATCTTATTCACACAGCCAACCTAAATGCAGCCCGTGCTTCTTTCAGCCAATGGCTGTTGGGTATGATGTAATATCTCTGTTTTCTCCCTCTGCCTCATTCTTGGTGTAGGTTCACCAGCTGATCATGAGCAGTCCAGATGAGGAGGGCATCAGCATGGATCACCTGTCCAACCAGCTCAAAGGGATGTCCAGAGACGCAATCAGGTAGGAACAATCCCAGGTTGCTCCATCTCCTCATGACTCGGCCTTTTAAAGGGATAGAACACCCTGGAATTCAGTTGGTTTCAAGAAAACAGAAAACTTAAAGAAACATATAAGTGATAGTTTGATGAAAATCCATCAAAGGATATGAAATTATGAATATGAAAATGAAAATATATATAAATATGTAAATATGAAATTATACATTTTAAAATTTTGATTTTGTGACGACTCCTGGTACATAATCATGAACCATCATAGACTGCTACATTGGTCTGCATTCGCACACTGTTTTCCGCTCTTGAAATTTGATGACGGCAGTCCAAATGTGTAGCAAGCTTAGAGAAAATGTGTGATAAGTGCCATGTATTTACCTTCTGTTTTCTTGGGTTTTATTTCTTACAGGAAAGCAGTGGAGTTCCTGAGTAGTGAAGGACATATCTATTCAACCATCGATGACGATCACTTCAAGTCAACAGAGAGCTGAGCGGTTTACTTCTTTATCCCCTCTCCCCTCTCTCCCTTTTCTTCCCTTACTCCTCCCATCCGTCCTCCTTTTCCTCATCCATCCATCTCTCCTCTCTTTCGCCCATCAATTCTCTCCTTGTTTCTTCTTTCTTGTCTTCAATTTCCATCTTCAACACTTTTTCACCTCTCACAGTTATTATGATTGTGTTCTATGAGATTTAGGTGACACACACTTGAATGATGCATGTCAAACCAAATGTATACACATTAATGTTTGTTCCATTCTATCACTACTCATTCATGTAACAGGGCCAGGTTTACAGTACTCCATACAAAATCCTGTTTAAACAATTATTTCCATCTCATTTTTTGTATTTCCTTTGACTAATTTCTGCTCCAATCTTATGCTGTTCATGTATTGATGTATGGAATTTCTGTAGTCTGGTGTGAGATCAGTCTCCAAATATTGGGATGGCAATCTTACATGTTATATGGAAGTCGTATTGTCTCAAGACATACAGTAACTCTGGTACTTTACACAAATGGAACCATGTATATGTCTTGAGGGGTAAGGGGACATGACTGGAGGAAATGGTGAACTTGCACATTTTGAGATTAAGTGCAATCACTAGCTGCTTTTTCCATGTTTTATCAGCGACATATCCAATGAATGACAGCTATGTAATAGAGACAGTATCATGTTTAATGTGTATGAATGGTTGCCAAGGAAATAATGCAGACATTTGTTGACAGATTCAATCTTAAATCACATGACTGTGCCCTGTTGGAATAGCTTGTGGCTAAACTCCAAACAAACCTTCCTTTTTATGAATACTGGTAGCAAGCTAGAGAACCACAACAATGGACAGCACTGATTTACTTCAAAATCTCCAAGCCCATGACTAATATGACCCCTTGTAAACAAGATGGTTTGTAGATGTTGATTCCTTCACAGATTTTTTTACTTCATGAGTTGTGTAAGTTTGTTTGTCTTTGCGTTCATTGTTTTCTTATATCAGACATTTTCATGCAAATGTGCTGAAATAATGGTATGCCTATCCATTCTTTATACTTTATGATTCTGCCATTTTTTGATGTTCATTCATTTATCATATTTTGTTTGTGGACTGGACAACCCCAACAAAAATCACGACTTTTACTCATTTATCTGCAACAGGAGTGAAAAGTATCAATGTTCCTTTTTTTATGGAATGGATTATGCAGAGGGAAAATTACTGTTTCATGGGCTTTTTTGGGCATTCCAGCCGCTAAATCTCCCTGAGCATCCATGGAAGTGTATGTATCTTCCCATGAAGTGACCGGTGGCATTTTAAGTACTGTTTTTCTCCTTTCATTTGTTTCCTTACAACGATAAAACCTTTGCTTTTCGACAATAAAGTCATCTTTGTGGTCCAGTTTGAGTCGATTGTAACTTGATAAGATGGAACATACTTCCACCAAGCTTCACAAAGCATGTGGTACGCTTACGTTATCTTTAAGATGTCAAAGTATGATGATGCTGTGCCAGCAGTTTGTCAAGTGTTGACATATATTTCATAAGGAGCTGAAAAGATGCAAAAAATTCAAATCAAATTGATATCTCAAGCGTGGTGGAGAGGTCTTGTCTACCAGTATACAATGTCTGGTAATTTTGAGTGGATTTTATTTCACAATTTATTCATGATACCAGCATATATTCGCCTAAGGATCATGACTCTGAGCAAACAGTATTTTGTGAAATAATCCTTGATGCGTCTCCTGTGTTCAAGCTTTCATTCAAATAGGTTTCAGAAATGTTTGCATTATGTGCAGACATTCAGGAGAGTCAGATAGCCATGGTAACGGTAGTGATGCTTAACAATATTTCATTTTACATACATTTGCTCTAAAATGTCACATCATTGATGTTAACTTTCTGCAGAAGAGCAAGAAAATGCATATAGGTAATGACTGAAACATGACCGTATGAAGATTACTCGTCTTAGTAATGAATTTTCCATAGCAACTGAAAAAGGAGTGAACATATTTTTTCTAAAGAAGGTAGTCTTAAAAGAACCATAAAGATGACCATGGCATGTTAGATATAGCTTTCCAATCATTAAACTTACAATCAATTGTAATCACCATGGGAACGGCTAATGAGCTCTGAGCATTTCAGCCATTACCATGGTAATTGCAGTCAGTTGTCAGTTGCAATAGTTGAGTCAGATGCAACACGACCTTGGTGCGTCAGTACTGTACATATACATACCAATACGTATTGCTTGTTATGTGTTCATTTGTATATGAATGAACGTAATAAAATGTTTGTACAAAACTATGTACAGGTAGTCCCATTTGTTTGGTCTGTTGGTCTTTCCAGATGCATCCGAGATGAATATATTGTCTACCGAGTGCCAATTCTGTGAGATATTTGAACATTCTTCCTCCCTTTCATGCCGTCTAGCTATTTCTGTACTTTATAAGAGAACATACGTTCTTCCTCTCTCTCTCTCCCACGTTCGGTGGCCGAAATATTGGGGGGGGGGGGTTTGACCCGGCCCCCCCCCCCCCCCCAATATTTCGGCCACGGAAAGTTGAATCACAGCTGCATTTTTTTTTTGAGGTTTTGAGGTAAAAATATTAGATTTTGTGTGAAGTATTATTTATGCAAATTAGGTGCATATTTTACAAATATTGTAAAATATAGGATTAATGCAACGGGATGATATGTTGAAATACATGAAAAAATGAACATTCTCTTTTTTTCTCCTTCTTACGTTGTCATAGAACATTCTCTCTTCTTTCTGAAAAATTCATTGACTTACTACGCATCGTCATGTCAATAGTAATGGAGGGTTAATAGTGTCGTACAACAGCATGAATGAAAACCTGTCGGTTACGACATAAAGTAAAGCAACAGACTAATAATGAATCAGTGGATTTTGTGTTCTGATTATCATTTTATTGCAAGAACAAGAACTGTCCATAATTCATAAAATATAGCAAATCAGATGTCACAATTTTCTCAACAAGTGTTAATTACATCAGTGTATCATACTTTTGCTAATGTTAACCACATACCTCATGTTATGCAATATTGAGATGATACCAGCCATTTACGGATCTATACAACTGTCCCCACATACATGAGAGCAAGGAAAATGTCAAAAATGAGACATCCTGGTAAAGATCTTTACTGGAACGTAGCCCACCATCCCACAGATGAATACAAACTACCTCGTCAATTGCAGTGCAAAGCCTTTGTATTGCACATTATAGAGGTATACGCCTTGCATATCATCTGTTTTTGTACATATATTCCCTTTTAGATGGTAACGTGAAATAAACCCATATTTCTTAGACATATACTCTCTTCAGTAACAGTAAAATGTCTAAAGCAAATGTACAGTTCATGCATTAACACAAATTGTTTGGAGATGTTAGCCCTCTTAATGCTGTCAGTCCCATTGGTAATAAACCGTGTTGCAATTGACTATCATTGGTTGGTACCGAGAGGGTTTGATCTCCTAACAGCACTGGCTGTAGAAGCTGGTTCATTCAAACTGGGCACGCTCACAAGACACGCCAGTGTTGCATTTCATGTCATATAAACATCATATGCAGAAACATTTTGCAAAGAAATTTCCTGGTGCAAATTTCACCCAAAGTGCAATCAAATCGGCACTTTCTTCTCCAACGAGCCTCTTTGGGCCAGCAAAACCAATCTGGGCTAGAGCGTATGAGTGGTATGAGTGCTCCTGTCCAGAATTTCTATCACAGATCTGCAAATGACTGATACAATACAGGTTAAAAAACAAACACGAACATGTACTTAAAATCACAAACAGTGCATAGATTTGTTGCCGATCATACCAGTATCCCTGTACACCATTCACATTGCCCCTTTCTGACATTCATCAATCACAAAGTCTTATCTTCATTCAAACACATTTTCATATACACATAAAACAGTATTAGCTATACATTATAGAAGAAGAATGTCTGATAATCATTATTATGTTTTGTTAAACTGTGCCATTTTTTGTAGCATTTGAATACATTAAGAGATGAGTTTTGCACCTCTGATAAATTTCAGGACAAGTGAAAAAGAAAAAAACAGAAATATTGAAACGGAAATGTACACTGAAACAATATTATGTTAATCATACATGTACACACTGAAACAATACTATGTTATTCATATACATTATTCCCATCTCTACAAATACTGGGTAATATCAGATTATTTCATTATTCAATCTTGAAGTGATTCCCTTCACACAATTGTGAATTCTAGTTTAACATGTACTACTGGTACAATGATTTGATCATTCGTATTTTGTCCTTGATTAAAGTTGATTGGTGACAGGCATTATACACTAAATTCCTAAAATCATATTCCCACATCTTTATAAGATGAAGGCACATTACATGCTAATAAAACTATGGAAAAGTAATAAACCATGGGGAAATATAAATATACTTTCATAAACACAGCATATCCATTTCCAGCCTAATTCTGATTTGAATGTTTAGCAGAAACAAATGATTCTGAGCAACAGCATGAAGTGAGATCAAATTTCTCACTAATGCAAATTGTTGAGCTTTGCAGAAAATTCCTGCAGGTTCACAAAATCTCTAGCATCTGAAGGGCAGCGTAAAATGACGTTCAACAATAAAATCCTGAAAGGTGTTGACTGAACAAAAGTGCTAGCATAGGAGTCGACATCACAAGACAGACATTGATTCTTGGTATTTCCTGGAATGTAAAACCATGTGCCTAGAGGTCGCACAAATGAACCTCACTAGTGATTAAGCTGCATGTTACAATTAGAAATGGAATTATGATCAATGTCATTATTAAACCAGAAAACAAAGAGTTGTGGAGTTTGGTTAGCAGCAATGAAATTGGAGTGTAACTTGGTATTACAGGCAGAGAGGAAATATATGAAACATATATTACTTACCTCTTTAAATGTTGTAAAAGCTAATCCATTGAAAACTAGACATGCATGATCATGACTATACATTACATGTGCAATTCCTCTGAATCACATTTTGAAAGACTTGCTAGTCAAACAGATACTTATCTCACAGGAGTAAAGATGTACATAAAATATTCCCACAATTGATATCCGATCCTGAGAATGAATGGAACGGCATTACTATTCCAGATAGCTGCTGTGTTCGGAGTAGAATAGTCGAATTAAAGCTATTGTGCGTTACAGTTAAGCAGCTGCATTATTGTCAGTTTCACCACGATGCCAAAATATACACTACACAATATACCTGACTTCTCAAAAAGTATACTAACTCATGAAAGATGCTTCATTACAATATCTTAAATCAAATCGGTAAACACAGTTTACAGCAGCATTAAATTTCATAAATTGGACAGATAACTCAAAATCATTGCTGGGACTGGTGAAGCTTTTGGCACACAAACATTGGTGGGATTGTTTAGTTTGCAGTTCAAATTATGGTCCAACTTTAACAAATATTGAAGGGAGAGGATAGAGACAAAGAGAGTTGATACACACTCTTGCAGTATCGGTAATTATCCAGCAATATGTATACACAAATAAAAACAAATTGAATAATGAAAATAATCATATATTGTTGCATTTTACCATTCATATCTGACTAAATCCAACAAATTGTGTGAGTTGGCAGCTCTATTTCTGACATTAATGACAGTAACATACACAATAATATGAATTGATTAAATATCCATTAAATTTGTTTATTAAATCAACTTATTGAGTGGTATTATTTACTGATAACTAAGGTAACCACAGAGATTGTTGGACAACTTCACTTTTACCATCAATCTACTACTTAGACAAGAAACAACAGAAATCAATATTCTGAACAATATGATGTCAGATGCTTGCATTGCTTTGCTGCAACAATGCCCAATGCTTGAGAACAAGAGTAAGAAACAATGTGTGCATGTAAGTATTAAACCTGTGTCTTTGTCTGTACAAGACTCCCAATGGAACCTACAAAAATTCATTAAGATGTTATTACTTGTTGCTCTGTGAAAACAGCAATACACTGTGTGCACGCAGTTTTAAATCAACTTATTGGTTTGTATTGTACATAAGTTAACACCATCTCGTTGGGATTTATCAACATGTTTTAACTTGCTGCACTATGGAGCGGATGTGTGCATGCATATTTTAGACCTAATTGAACAGTAGAATGCAGCCTACATGTGTAGGTACATAAACTGGAACGCAAAGAAAATGTATTAAAATGTTCAAACTTGCTTCTCTTCGCATATATAAAAAAAATTAAGCCATACCTTGCTGCTCTCCAAAAAGAACAACAGTAGCAATAAACAATTGGACCTTGAAAAAAGCATTTTTGCAATGAATCGTTCATTCCTGAATTCAGCCATACTGGTCAAGCGAGGGCACTAGTCGCCCAGTTCTTTGGGGCGGTTCTGGAAGAGCACATCGACTACCGAAGAGTCAGCCATGGTGGACACGTCTCCCAGGTCGTGGTCGTTGAGGGCGATCTTCCGCAGCACGCGCCGCATAATCTTCCCTGAGCGCGTCTTTGGAAGGCCTGGGGCGTTGTGCACGACCTCGGGGGCAGCAAACGGACCAATCTTGTGACGGACTGTGTGTTGATGGAAGAAATTAAAATTTCAAGGTAATAATTCATTTCAAGGTTTTCAAATCAACAATTCATGAACACAGAAAGTATATTTGAAAAATTTCAGGAATTTGTCTTGCAGAGCATAATGGTAATTGTGCAGGTTTTTATGGTCCACAATGTTGTGACAAACTGTGTGAGAAAACAAAAATTCCAAAATTATCATATTTTGAGAATCTTTCACTGCATGCAATGCAGCACTTTGTCATCTAAGTTACTGGCAAACCACATTCAGTTTGATGTCCAATCCTTTTCACCCACAACTGTTGGAAATACATTACTACATGTATATGCCTAATATATGACAACCATCAATTTTCCTAGAGTAGTGATGTCATGATTTAAATGATATGTCATAATGCTTTTCTCTTACTTTGTGGTTCTCTGCATAATTTGTTCAAGTACTCACGCAATATTTAAAAAAAAAAATTGTAATTGTTTTCTTTTTTGTTACTTGCATGCTAATGTGAGCCTATATTACGTAAAATGTTATACCTAATCATCAAATTATCATGATTGTCTTTGTTATGTTTGTCGTTCAATGTACCCAGGGGCCCAGGGAAAACAGTGTTTATCTCACTGACCATGCTACCCTGGTAAAAGAAGACAAAATACAAATAAACACAGACCAAGTGGTCAATTTCGATATCAATTCATCATTCACTAAATACTTAGAGATATCAGTAAAAAAAATTGTCAGGGAAAAGATAAATGTCTGTGACAATTTGCAAGAAATGGCCTCACAAGCCATCTGCTTTCTGGTGATGCCTTGTATTCATTGTTAATGAGAGTTGTTTATTTTTGTTTGTTAAACGAATTAAGAATTGAAACACAAAAGAAATGGCCTAAATAAAACTCACCTTGAACCTTCAATTCTTGGACAAGTTCATCAGAAAATTCAGCTCCCTGTTCAAATAGCAAAACAAGAAATAAACACATTACAGCCACACATGTTGGTCCAGTGCCAAAGAATGGTTTGGTCATGAAATCAATATCACTTATGTTACATTTGTAAAAAAAAATTGTAAAAATTGCATCACCTCAATGCTATCAAAATACCATGTAATAAGGATAATAATAATCAGCTTTTATATCGTACTTTTAGTACGGAAGTACCACTCTAAATGCTTGATTATTACCCTGGCTTCAGCCAAACAGCTATATTTAGCACTAGAAGCTCAATGACCTTATTAGATGGGCCCTGTTGCATAAAATTTACCATTGATGGTAATTTTGCTATCAATGGCAACTTCTATGGAAACCTTGAATTTGATTGGCTGTTGAGCAATGTTACCATGGTAGTTACAATTAATGGGAAGTTTTATGCAACATGGCCCAGGAGTATTCCAGTCAGGTACACCTGGGTTGAGAGGGACAAGCATGAGCAAAACACTTTGTCCAAGGGTCAAGGATCTCTTTACAAGAGTCAAGAGCTCTCACCACTCTATCACAGTGCACCATTATTGGGTTTCCAGCATTTCAAGAAAACAAAATTAACTGATTTTTCCCTGATGAAGTCTCTAAATTCCATAAGAATCATTTCAACTCATTTCAAGTTTCACATGTTTTCTATGCTGTTGCATTGAACTATTTGAAGGATAAAACACATTTCAACTCATTTCAAGTTTCACATGTTTTCTATGCTGTTGCATTGAACTATTTGAAGGATAAAACACTACACTAAGATAAGACCATAGCCAGTCACGCAATAGATGTTGCTTTAATATGCAACAAAATATAACAGAGTCTGACTGACTACTTTCGATTCTAGGGCCAATCAAAATTCCCTGACTTTTCCCTGACTGGACAAAAGTAAAGTAATTTCCCTGATGGGCTGGGAACCCTGTATTATGGGATGTCAAAGGTAGAAAGGAGGTTGCTATACTCGCCTCGACCAGCGTGACAAAGCAGTAGCAGGACTCTCCCTTGGTTTTGTGTGGGTAGGCCACGGCGGCTGCCTCTGCAATCTTGGGGTTCTCAATGAGGGCAGACTCGATCTCAGCCGTGCTGAGGAGGTGGCCTGAGACATTGAACATGTCATCGATGCGGCCTGTGATCCAGTAGTAGCCGTCTTCGTCCCGCCGACATCCTATAGGTTGACGGCAGAACGGAGTAAAGGTCAGGGGTAGTAATGGGAATAATAGCACAGCCCTTCTGTGTCGTCATCACTGGGGTCCCAATTTAATTTCAAAGATTTTATCATTTAAAGGTAAGGGGTAGCCGGCATCCTGTAGGTTCACAGCAGAACGGAGTAAAGGTCAGGGGTAGTAATGGGAATGAATGCCTAAAAGAGCCCTGGAAAATGTTAAAAGAGCCCCCCCAAATTCACATAGACACAATGGAAAATTGTAGCTAAATCAGCCAATGTGCTCAAGAAGTAGCCCCCCCCCCAAAAAATTTTGAATCTATTTTTTCCCTGATTTGCAACCATTCTGTGCCGTCATCACCGGTGTCCCACTTTCATTCCAAAGATTTTACTATTTGAAGGTATGGGATAGAAAGGGTAATGATAATAATAGTTTAATTATTCTGCAATCAACACCGGGGTCCCAATTTCATTCCAAAGATTTTACTATTTGAAGGTATGGGATAGAAAGGGTAATGATAATAATAGTTTAATTATTCTGCAATCAACACCGGGGTCCCAATTTCATTTCAAAGATTTTACTATTCGAAGGTATGGGACAGCAGTGGTAATGATAATAATAGTTGAATTATTCTACAATCAACACCAGGGTCCTAATTTCAGTTAAAAAAAATTTTCATTTGAAGGTATGAGGCAGTAGTGGCAATTATTATAATAGCACAACCATTCTGCATTCAACACCGGGGTCCCAATTTTATTTAAAAGATTTTATCATTTGAAGGTATGGGGCAGTAGTGGTAATGATAATTATTGTATAATTATTCTGCAATTAACACCGGGTCCCAATTTCATTTCAAAGATTTTACTATTTGAAGGTATGGGACAGAAGTGGTAGTGATAATAATAGTTGAATTATTCTGCAATCATCACCAGGGTCCCAATTTCATTCCAAAGATTTGCCCATTTGAAGGTATGGGACAGCAGTGGTAATGATAATAATAGTTGAATTATTCTGCAATCAACACCGGGGTCCCAATTTCATTTCAAAGATTTTATCATTTGAAGGTAAGGGGCAGTACTGGTAATCATAATACTAGCTAAATCATTCTGCAATCAACACTGGGGTCCCAATTTCATTTCAAAGATTTTACCATTTAAAGGGAAGGGGAAGTAGGAGGAATGATAATAAGAGCTGAATCATTATGCAATTATCAACGGTGTCCCAATTGGCCATAGAAGAGCACTCCATACGTTATAGGTCCCACAGTGTTTACTACCACTGCCTCTTACTTTGAACTCCATATGTGCACACTTTTGGAAGGTATAACAAGGTCCAGTGACAAAAAAATAGGACAAGGAAAAGAAAATATCTTGTAAACTTGACTGTGTAATCACTTGTATGGGGATTGTCTCCTAACACTAGCTGATCAATAAGCCCCTGGTACGGGAGGTCATGGTATGTTTAGGGAGATTTCAGGGTTATATGAGCCCTGTCATTAACTCTGCACAGAGCATCCACTGGTTTAATGATTCCTCATCCCTCTCCTAATCCTAATTGCTAATCCCTCTCCTTTCTCAGCTAATCCCTCTCCACTGAGACACTGATGTGACAATGTGCAATACGTAATGAATCAACATGTGAAGTCATATATCACATCAGCGTGTGTCGACATAACCTAAAATGAAGTTTCTTACCATCTCCGGTTTTGTAGTAGCCAGGGAATTGCTTGAAGTACGTCTTCTCATAGCGCTCATGGTCGCCGTATACCGTTCGCATCACGCCTGGCCATGGTTGTTTGAAGACCTAGCGGAGGCAAGAACCAATCAAAGCATGAACCACCAATACATCACAACACAAAATTATAAGCATTTTTTCATGGTTCAGTTCACAGGTAGTTTGGTGGGAGATTAATCACATATTATACAGGTAACTGCATTTATTTACACTCATAGTTCACCCTGACGATAAGTTGGTTTTAATAAAAGCAGAAACTTATGCTCTTTTGAAATGTCAGTTTTGTGAAATCAGGTGCCCGGTGCTTTCCCATATGTTGTGTGCTGTGAGATTACATACATTAATCTTTCTCTGTTTTTGATGAAGAAATCATTTTTTTTTTCATTAAGGTATGTGTGAAGGTATGTGTGTGAAAACGTGTTTCTAATGATGTATCAAATGCACAGGTAAAATGATGCATATCCTTTTGAAAAATTTGACATTTTCACACAAAAATTGTACACAACATATGGGAGAACACCTCGCATGTGACATCACAACTTTCTTATCCTTTGACGGATTTTCATCAAAACTTCACATATATATTTCTTTCATTAAAATGAACTTAATTTCAGGGTGAACTATCCCTTTAGATATTGCTCTCTCATACTGGTGATATACAAGTACATATACAAAGAGAGGGAAAAAAATTAAAGGGCATATACTGTACTGGGAAGGCAAAAAAGCCTTCAAAATGTAATTGTTAGCAATCTTCTAGCCAATGGTTTTAAATTCATGCATTATCTATTTTCGAAGCTTGCCAAAAGTTATTTGCCCTCAAATGATCCACATATGGAGTAATTAATGATTAATGATTAAATCCTCAAAAAGTTCGGGCCGAACATTTTGAGGATTTGTGATTTAATCCCTCATTACTCCAAATGTAGATCATTTGAGGGCAAATAACTTTCAGCAAGTTTCTAAAATGGACAATACGTGAATTTAAGACCATTGACAAGAAGATTGCTAACAATTACATTTTGAAGGCTTTTTTGCCTTCCCAGTACAGTATATGCCCTTTAAGACTTCTCACCAGGTAGCCCTCACAAGGCCCTTCCAGCTCCTCTCCTGCCTCGCTCACTACGGCTGGAGCAATGCCGAAAAATGGGAATGTCTGGATGGAGGGAAAAAACAATCAGTGCCAGTGAACAACTCAATCTGTAGCTAAGGTTAATCTTATTTTAATTTTTATTCATTTATTTATTTATTTATTCAGTCTTTTTTTTTAATAGGGTAGCCCCATCAGTGAGCTTGCACTTTTCTCCCCAGGGGCCCTGTATACAAGTACAGTCAAAAATGTCCTTGCGGACACCTGTCTATAGCAGCCAACCTCTCTATAGTGGCCACTAAAATGATTCTCCCAGAGAGAGATCATGTGTTAGAGAACCTGTCTATAGCAGCCACCTGTCTATAAAGGCCACAATTTGTGTTTCCCTTGGGTGGCCACTATAGACAGGTTTCACTGTACTACAATAATACAGAGTAACATGAACTTATATTACCCAAACAAATGCTTATGACATGGCTGTAAAGCAAAATGCAACACAGATCAACTGATGTGAAACATAACAAAAGAAGGAGGACCGATGCTTCCACATGCATCACACAAGCAAATTCTTATTGTCAGTTGCAAATTGCGAATTGGAATGCAAACAAAAATTTTCCTCACATGTATGATGACAAACAAGGTATGAAAAGTAGCCAAGGAAAATATGTTTGGTTTGTTTCAATATGTTGTATTTCACATGTGAGCCATTGTCACCAGGAGATAGGTAGGCCTAATAGGTCACCAATGTGTCTGCAGAGAAAAAGGGGCAATGTAGAACACAGTTGTTGTCATGGTCTCCTGGAGTTTCTTGTTTCGAACTCCAAATCACAGATTTTATCAAATAATCAACAACAGCAATAAAATACACATCAATATCTTGATCAGGGTTGCATAGTGACAGATAACATTTCCCCTTTTCTTTCCCCAAAATGTTAAGAGGAGCCAAGTTTTCTTTCTTTATATCTTCTCAATAATCCTTAGTATTGTTAGATATTAAAAATTCAATTTAGACAGAGCAACTTGATTTCTTCTTACACTTAGTTACTTCTCTTGGTAAGAGGTCAAGAGGTCACTTACAGCGGAGCCTGGTTTCATTGGTGTTGCCCCTGGTAACGGCGTCAGTGTGTGACCACCCTGCAATACAATTAAAGCACATAATTTCTTTTCTTTCTCCACAAAACAAGAAAAATGGCAATACATCACAAACGAGCGATATTTAAATTTTAAGAATCTAATTCTAAGATTTTAAGATTCTAATTTTAAGATTCTAAAAAATTAATGCAAATGCAAATGAAGTATATCAGGACTGGGGAATATTGATTTTCATGAAGTCTTTCCTTTCAGACTTTCCTCCAATTGCTTTAATACTTGTTTTTTTTTCATTTGAATGAATTCTAATTTGGAGTTTTATTCCCCTTCGAGCCTGCAAGGACCGAGTTATTTCAGCCAGTTTCAAAGTGTAAGAGGAGCACAAATGTTAATTTTTCATGCTTAATGTTAAGTACAGTAATATGTTTACCCCACATGCACAATGTAAACAATACCAAAACAACCTGGCACTGTCTTCTACTACCATTCTTTAGGAGTTGTATCTACCAACTTGTCACAAGAAGAAATCACCGCAAAATGATATCACTATGGTATAATCAGGATCTCAAACCAGTCTTTTTTTTAATACACGCCACATTGATCTGTAAGCCTTAAGTGCATCATGTGAAACATATCTTGGTAAAAATGAACTGGCACTGCCTTCTACCTACATTCTTAAAGGGAATATACTGTACTGGGAAGACAAAAATGCCTTCAAAAGGTGATCGTGAGCAATTTTTATGCCAATGGTCTTAAATTCATGTATTGTCCATTTTAGAAACTTGCTGAAAGTTACTTGACATAGAATTATGCACATTTGTAGTACTGTGTGATTAAATCACAAATCTTCAAATTGTTTGGCCCCAACATTTTGAGGATTTAATCATTAATCATTAATTACTCCATATGTGGATCATTTGAGGGCAAATAACTTTCAGCAAGCTTCTATAATAGACAATACATGAATACAAGACCATTGGCAAGAAGATTGCTAACAATTACCTTTTGAAGGCTTGTTTGCCTTCCCAGTACAGTATATTCCCTTTAAGAAGTACTAACTAGTCACATGAGAGTACATGTGGCACATTAAGGATTCAAAGGCCCTGGGTGTGAATGGGTCCATTACTCACTGTTTCCGTCTGCCAGAACGTGTCTGAGATGGAGCAGCGTCCATCCCCGATGACGTTGTAGTAGAACAGCCACGCCTCTGGGTTGATGGGCTCCCCCACGGTGGCAAGCACTCGCAGCGACTTACGGCTATACCTGAGCAGGAAATACAAGAATTTTGTTGACATACAAGGAGTTTTATTGTAGAACGTTTTGTTATTGTATCCATGTCCAGGGCCATCCTGCATATGGGTTTTCAATTAATGTAACTTACCATCAATGGTAACTACCAAGGCGACAGCTAATGATGATGTCCCATTACTGTTACCCGTTTCTATGGTATTTGCCATTGATATTAAATTACAATAATTGAAAACCTATATGCAACATGGCTCTCGCGATGTAGCACATTACTCTATAATTGCTGTTAGTACCACTGAATCATGATATAATTCAAGTGACACTATGGAAAGACTGCTAATGTGAAGATTGAACAGTTCTAGAGCACTGAACTGTGACTTCAACTGGTTCCTAAACTATGCAGGTAGATCAAGCAGCAGAGATCTCAGCGGGGACTCTAATTGGGAGTGCCTGACACTTGCCCGCTAGATAATATCAGAACAGCAAACCTATCACTGGAGTAAATTTGTTTAGAACCAGTTGTCTTGACAACGTGCTCATATGAAAATACCACTTTGGTACTCTAAATCTTACAGAGTGATCTGTGGTGCTTTGCTTCTTATTGTAAGCAAACTGAAAGTGTTACTTCAATTTGAATTAGTCCATGTAAGATGTATGATATGATGCAATGTTTAAATACGCTATGACAAAATCAAATCTTTGAATGGGAATGCTAGTAACCAGTGTCTTCACTAGGATTATATTGCATTGATTTGCATGCACTGTTGTGTGATATTTTCCCCAAAATAGGTGTTGCACTGGTTGTACATGCATCCATTCCTACCAGAAAGGTTTGTACATGGGAGCTCATACAATGTGACATTGACACATGCTAGACATCTGATCATAGTAAAAATATTGTTCTTACTTTTTGACAGGGGCCTCTCCGTACTTCATCAGCGTTCGTATAAGAGTTGGGGCCGTGTAGAGAATGGTGACGTTGTACTTGTCTACGATCTGCCAGCAGCGTGTTTCATCTGGGTACAGGGGTGTTCCTTCAAACTAACCAATTAATAAAAAGAATGAGAGACACATCTTCATTGTATTTTTCCATCGTATCAAGTTTACAACAGGCAAAAAGGCTCCATTGAAATCTCTGAGTAATGGTGTGTCTTCAAATGTATGAATGAAGGCCTCAAAGCCCATAACAATAGTACCTTGTATGAAGGCAGTGTATAATTGTTTGATATCCCTTGTTACAGCCCGGTCCCTTCTAAATTTTTATGCTGGCTTGCTGCACAATGTACGAAGAAGGCAATGCCTTCCACAAAATGTGATCTTGGGGGTGTTTCACCAAGCTGTTCGTAAGTTACGAATGACTTTACGAACGACTGGTGATACCTTCTTGTGCTAAATGCAATACCACACTCTGTTCACTGAGAATCTGACTTAGCACAAGAGGGGACCACTAGTCGTTCGTAAAGTCGTTCATAACTTGCGAACAGCTTGGTGAAACACCACCCAGGGCAACATTTTATAAAGAGTTGCGATTGATCTGAATTTATCACAAGTCCAATGCCCTATCTCTAATGTACAGAGTTACGATTGATATCAATTGCAAGTCAACTTGTGATCATTCACAAACAGGGCCGAGGCTCAACTAGATATGAAAAGCAAAACTTCTGGTTAATATTTAAAACTCTCACCCTCCATAACTTTTTTATCACTTGTTTGATTTTCCTCCAAAATCTGTTTCACTGATATTTCTGCTTTTGAACGAGAAATAACGCGCTTTGAGAATGTTATTCTGCTTTCAAGTTGAGTCTATAGGCAAGACTGACCATGACGCTGGTCGCTCCGTTAGCCATGGGCCCGTAACAGACGTAGGAGTGGCCGGTGATCCATCCCACATCTGCCGTGCACCAGTAGATGTCGCTGTCGTGGTAGTCAAAGGAATACTTGAAGGTGGTAGCTGCATAGAGAAGGTAGCCAATCTGTGTGTGCACCACTCCCTTGGGGGTGCCTGTAGAACCACTGCCAACGGAAAAACAAATATATATTTATATGGTTTAATCAACCACATCACTAAAAAAATATATGATGTACATCTATTAAAAACAAAATACAAGAAGTGTGAACTAACCTGGTGTACAACATGAACAGAACATTTCTATCTTGTCAAGCCTTTTTCAGGTAGTTCACCCTCATGCTATATGCAATGATCATTATCGAGAAAGCATGTGGTGTGAACTCGCCTCATATACAGCAGACAGAGGTTCCTCAGTGTCCAGTTAGACTGGTTCACCGTCACACCATACTTCATGACATCGTGTCTCATCAACAGCAGGAGAAAGTGTATGGTGTGAACTCACCTGATATACAACATGAAGAGAGGTTCCTCCACATCCAGCCAGACTAGTTCACACTCATACCATACTTTGTGACATTGTGTCTCTTCAAGAGCGGGAGAAAGTGCATGGTGTGAACTCACCTGGTATACAACATGAAGAGAGGCGCCTCTGCATCCAGCCAGACTAGTTCACACTAATACCATACTTCGTGACATTGTCACTCGTCAAGAGCGGGAGAAAGTGTATGGTGTGAACTCACCTGGTATACAACATGAAGAGAGGTTCCTCCGCATCCAACCACACTGGTTCACATTGGTCACTGGCTCCTTCCATCACATCGTGCCACCATACATCCCGCCCCTCGTAGAACTCGGTCTGTCATGACAAATATTACATTGGCATTTCAAAACATGATGAGATTTCAACGTGATGGATAAACATCCAAGGTAAACATCATGAGACCCTCAATCATGGCCTGACTGTACTGCCAGGACCACAGGAGATTTCAGGATCATGTGAGACAATTGTCTCAAAATTATAATGTTGTTCAGTTGTGTGATAATGGTTCTGTCATGACTGAAAACCTACAAATACACTGTTGCTATGGTAATATGATTTGCATCCCGGGTACACACTCACAAATTCACAAATACACAAGTCAACAGGAATTCTTGTTATATCATCATACATCTTTTAAAACATTAAACAATTTATTTTCTTGTGTGATGAATAATAGAAGGAGCATACAGGTAAAAAGTTAAAGACTAAAAGCAACATATTTAGAGTAAAACAAGGATTCATACCGAGAGTGAATAGCAGGGACGTTTGGCAGCTGGGGATGACCTTTGACCATTTGAAGAATCAGCCGATCCCAGGTGGCGTACCACAAAGACTTTCTTGACATCAAAATTTCTACAAAGGACATGAACACCAACAGTCAATAAATAACCCACTAATGAAATATACAGTCGTAAGTGTTTCAGTGATACTCAAACTACAGGCATACTCTCAAAATAAATCTCAGTGGAGTTGCCACTACATAATCAATGCAAAGTGAGGGTAGGATTTTCTCAAATAATGCACTCTTTTGTGATTTCCATATGAAATATCCAGTGTTTATCAAAATGAATGAAATTTTATATGGGAGCCTTATCCTTCACCTTGTGTCCTCAATGTGTAGTTGTTAGCCATGTTCCCTTTTTACTTGCATAGAGTGTGTTTAAAGCTCAACTCCAACAAATAGCCATATCATAGCCTTTGTTCATAACGATTATGACAAGCTCATTAGCATACGGTTAAATGTTGCCAGATAGACCATTTTCGTTATGTATGCAAATTTTATTCACATCGTTTAAACAATATGTTGCTGAAAGTAACCCATAAATTTGTCAGAGATTTGTCCAAGTAGCAACAAGATAGATTCAGAGTGCATTCCATCCATTGAAACTGAATCATAAAATACAGGTGAATGTAATAACGCATCACCAGGGAGTTAGGGGGAAAGTTGTGAATACATTATGAAAATGGCTAATTGGATGGAGTTTTCTTTAATCACTGTCAGTGTGAAAATCAGCTCTCATGAGGTAGTAGCATTGTGAAATGACAGGATGTGTTTGTGTGTAAAGGATCGTCCATAATGCCATGATGTAAGTGGGGAGAGTACAGGCATTAGTTAGGCTTACTGCTTCTTGCAGATCTGGACTGCTTCATCACAAATCTCCTTCAGGTTGACCAGCTTCTTGCCCCGGTACACTCCATCTGTGCAGAGAAATACATACACTACAGCTCAAAGGAATTGGCATCGGGAAAGGGAAAGGGAAGAAAGGGAAGGAGCCGCAGTTTTGAACCGCGGTATATTTTGTCCAGTTCAGCATGAAACACGATGCTCTAGCCTAAAACGCATCATGTTTCATGCTGACCTGGACAAAATATACCATGGTCTAAAACTGCGGCTCCTTCCCTTACTTCCCTTTCCCTTTCCCTATGCCAATTTCTTTGAGCTGTAGTGTATACAACCCTATTCATATGCCATAATACCACAATATTACAGATGCACGTCTGTATAAAGCAATTTTCTTGTGATTGTCAATAACTGTTCACATACATATATTTACACTGAAAAAGCTGTTATATTTCGGCATTGGGTTTGGTGAGTTCAGCTTTCAACAAATTTTTTAATTTTTCAGTGCACACTAGGGCCCAATTGCATAAAACTTACATTAATGGTAGCTTCCATGGTAACATCACCCAACAGCAAATCAAATTCAACGTTTCCAAAGAAGCTGCTTTTGCTAGAGGAGTTACATGTATCATCAATGGTTAAGGTTTATGCAGCAGGGCCCTTAAGAACAAGGAGGTGTCCTTGGCCACAAACAAGGTATGGTGCTACGCTGCTAAACGATCCACTGTTGCAACGAGCCAATCAGGCCTCGGAGTACCATCATCAATGCAACAAGCCGCAACAATTACCGCTACTTTGCGGACGCAGTTTATGAGATTCTGAATAAAATCTGGATAAATAAACACACTGCTACTTACCAGCTGTGATCAGAATGGAGGCCTTGGCATCTAGCATGCGGCCAGCCAGCGAATCAGAAGAAAACCCTCCAAACTGCAAGAGAAGAGACATTTTAAGATTGTATTGAACATTCAAATCACAAATCTGGGCTCTGTTGCATAAAACTTACCATTAATAGTAACTCTGCCATCAATGGTAACTACCATGCTAACATCGCTCGACAGCTAATCAAATTCAAGGTTCCATAAAAGTTGCCTTTGGTAGTTTGATGCAACAGGACCCTGATTAGAAGTAGTTGTTACACACATGAACTGCAAAGCACTTTTAACTAGTTTGTTTACATAAAGAGAAAGCCTATAACATGGCAAAAATGTTTTGTATGCGGGTTCGTATTCAAGTTTTTACCTGACAATACAAAATCATGTTACAAAGATGAAGATTTCATGAGGGACATGAATATGTGTATGAAGGAAAAAACATAACGGGAATGGATAGATGTGATAACAATTGTGAGACGGTTGACCCACAACAATTGTTCTCCCGAAATTAAAGGACGAGGGTGGTGTTTCACCAAGCTGTTTGTAAGCTACAAACGACTTTACAAACGACTGGTGATCCCTTCTTGTGCTAAATCAGATGCTAAATGAACAAAGTGTGGTATCGCATTTAGCACAAGAAGGGATCACCAGTCGTTCGTAAAGTCATTCGTAACTTACGAACAGCTTGGTGAAACACCACCCAGGGTCTGTTCAAGTTCAATGGCAGTATCATTTTGAGAAGATGCCTTAACATGATCGTAAAATCAAATAAGAATGGGACCTGTAACAATGGCAGGATAGTTAGATCTGCTGTGATAACGCGTTCAGTATCTACATCTCTACTATCTATAAAATTTCCCTAAAACTTGGGGGAGGGGGGGGGGGGGGGGGTGTCAACAAGCTGATCTTAAGCTAAGAACGACATTAAACACGACTGGTTACTCCTTCTTCTGCTAAATCAGATTCTCAATCTAAATTTTGATTCCCATCAGCTAAAGTTGAAATCTGATCTTTGTAAATTAAAATTCTTATTGTTAAATTGTTAACAATTGTCTGAATACAAAGTTTATGATTTTTTAATTTTTGATTAGGATTCTTGGAAATTTACTCCCACTAATGATAAAACAGGAACATATTGTGGTATATGATTTAGCACAAGAAAGGGTCACCAGTCGTGTGTAAAGTCATTCTCGGCTTATGAACAGCTTGGTGACAGACCCCCCTGGTGATACTTACTATGATGGAATGCATGGCTCCAATGCGAGCACAAGCCAACATGGCGACCACCAGCTCGACGATCATGGGCATGTAGATGGCCACCCGATCTCCCCTCTGCACTCCTAAAAACACAAGCAGATCAAACATGTGCTACTTGTAGGACACCAATGAAAACATTACACTGGGGGCTCAGAACAATTTAGCCCCCTAATGCTAAAAAAGCCCCTGTGACCCCTGTACCCCCCCTGTAAGAAAGTTATAAAAAAAAGTGTACTGCAACAATATTTAAAGAGGAAATGTATTTGTTATGCTAGTGATGATGGATTGTAGACTGCTTATCAAATTCGATACAAGAAAAAAAGTAATGGATTATTATTATTTTTTTTTATTATTCCATTATTTTGAATCTACTCAGCTTCTGTGGAATAACTTAGAAAAGCAAGAACAGAGATATAACTGAGATGAAGATAAACAATCAAAAGATTTAGAGAAGGACTACAACAAAGTCATAAACAAAGAGGGAAAAAAATAGAAAATCAAGTAGACTACAACTCACCATGCTCCTTCAAGACATTGGCGAACTTGCAGACCTTCTTGAGCAGCTGTCCATACGTGACTTTGTCCTCATCATCCGGGTCATTGCCTTCCCTAAAAAAGAACAAAAGGACATGAAATGATGACAAATTACTCAATGTACAACCCACAATCAATGACAGCCAGTGTCAGGAAAAGTGCACATGTATTAATCACACATGTGTATGTACAGTAAACATGTAGAGCTACAAAAGTATTGATTTCATGTACCATGAGCACATGTTCAATTTTATGTGCCAAAAGATAACACATGCAAACTTTTTTTCAGCAACTACATGTAACATTTAAATCTCTTCTTTCTGTGCAAACATGTCTCTGTTACTTACATACATGTACATGGACAATGTAATATAATTATAAACAGTATTACTTACCAACTAATGAATAAAAAGCAATATCAAAAATGCATTTAAACTTCTTGCATTTTTGAAGGCCTCAAAAATATGAAATGATACTTTTATAAACAGTGGTACTGTATGCATACTCTGTTCAGTTAGTTATGAAATCCTAGATTAAATGAAAAGCAAATACAGTTGAGGTAATAAAGGGTCACTTCATGATAAGATACCATATTGTCTCGGAGTCGGTGTCATCTACAAAGGGCTACTATCAGAATTCAGACAGTTGACTTTGAAATACGGGTAAATATTGATTCGATCTTACAGAGATAAAACTGACATCGTACCATCTTTTGCACAATGTGCATATATACATTCCCCTGTTGACATACATGTATACTGTACATGCACTTGTTCCATATAAACAGGTGATCACTTTTTTCCCTCTCATTTGAACCTCTCAGTCCAAGAATTCATAAACTGTATTGTAATTGACTTGGGACTGTGACTTTTTGGTATTGAGATGGTCAAGTACGGTTGTTTATTCTTGTTTGTTAAATGAATAAAGAATTGAATTGAATTGAAATTAAAAAAAAAAAAAAAAAAAAAAAAATTCCCTTTAAAGACAGCCAGTCCCTTTTTCAGATCACCACAAAACCATCGAAACATTGGCAAAACATATAGAGAAGTGTTAGCAAGCTCTATATTCACAATTTGAAACTGACACGTAGTGTAAAATTCAAATAATGCACGTAAACAACGTCTGATTAATAGTCTTTACCTCAGGCTCTTTGCGGTTTGTGTTGAAATATCTGCTTTATTGATTAATCTGTTTATTAAATTATAAAACGAATTATGAAAAAAATTGTTCTATGGAAGGAATCATCTCCAAAGTTTGGTAGTTACTCATAAAATTAGGATTTCACACACGCATAATAACCACATAAATACTGTAACAAAGACTAATACTTTTTTCGTAGTACGAAAAAAGTCGGTTTGAAATTTAACGGCTGAATTTTTTTACATATACAGAAAGCTTCAACATGCTATATTCTTAGGATTGGGCTTGAATCACACTTTCTTCAATTTACGATCGTGATAGACGATTTCAAATTTTAAGCTTGCAAAAGGGACGGACAATCTTTAACTGGTGACCATCTATTTTCTCTCATATGACCCTCTCAGTCCAATAGGTAATAAAACATGTTGTAATTGACTTGGGACTGTGACTATTTGGTACTGAGAGGGTCAAGTGACTAACAATTGATGAGCGTGATATTTGTTCTACCTTGTTATTACTTGATCAAACCGAGTCTGTGACCCATTTGAGGAACATGACAAATGAAAGTATATGTACACAACAGCTCAAAGGAATTGGCATAGGGAAAGGGAAAGGGAAGGAGCTGCAGTTTAATATTTTGTCCAGTTCAGCATTAAACATTATACTTTAGCCCAAAAAGCATTATGTTTCATGCTGAACTGGACAAAATACACCATGGTTTAAAACTGCGGGGCCTTCCCTTTCTTCCCTTTCCCTTTCCCTATGCCAATTCCTTTGAGCTGCAGTGTACATGTGTGCCTTGCTTGTTTGCTTGTTAAATGCCTTGACTGTTCCCTAAATTGGCAATCACACCTACAATGTACATGTACTTATTAGTTTATTTCATGTGCATGTTACTTGTAATGTGTGAATGCAGTAATTCTAAACAGGCATTATTAATACATGCTACATAAACAAGTCCTAGCAATTTTACAAATTTTTTTTTTCACCATTTGGGCTTTCAATATTAACAACGGCACCCTAGAATTAGACATTGGGGGCATAAAATGCAGCTGACTAAGTGACAGTGCTCTTTTCTTGCAAATACTGGTAGCAGTCTATGAACATGTCAGAACAGTACACTGTACATATACATGTACATCTTGATTGGTATATCCTTGACCATTGATCAGTTCCTGACAAAAATACATATCAACCACAGTTGCAGCGTTACAGCACTGAGGAAACTTAATTAAATATGCAGATATGACGAGAGCATTGGCAAATTGATTTTCCATTCGGAGTGCCAGTTTATGAGAGGAGGTTACCACACTGTAATCAATACACACAAGTACATACATGTGTACAGGTGTATACAGCCTGGGCCCTTTTTCATAAAGCTGTTTGTAATTTACACACGAATTAAAGCATGACTGGTCACCTGTGCTTGGGTGCCAAATCAGATTCTCAATGATTTTGATTCCCATCGGCAACATTTAAGGTTGAATTCTGTATTTGTAGATTAAAATTTGTGTTGTTAACAAGTTTACAATTTGTCAAATTTGATACGGATTGTATGAAATTCACTCGCACTAATTTTCACACATAAGTTAGTCAATAAGTTAAGGAACAATCCTGCCAAATTATTTTGCCCAATACCTCTTCGATAAAAATGCTATTTTGCTTAGGGGGGACTTACTTTTTTTGTTGTGTTTAGTACAATGTATTGTAAAGGACTCATCTTACAATGTATGTGCTTATTGTATGGTACACAGATTTAGGGAGCAACCGGAAAAATTGTTTGACATATTTAAAAAATACTTTGAATTTCAGAACCCTAATGACACAATTAGTACCAGCAGAAATGTTATATGTTTATGGTATCCGGTTTTGAGTATAGCTGGTAGCCTGGTACAGTGTAATTGTACAATACACTTGTTAGGGTGGTCCCTGAACGTGTGGCGCAAACACCACACAGTGATTGTGAGCCACGCATTAATTTACTGCGCCACCCATTAAATCACTTTCAGTCTTATCATTCTTATTGTTTTTTGCTTTTTTTGATCCACACATTCCATAGTTGTGTACCACACATCCAGCACATATATCTGACAAAAAGTGATATTCTACCCTTTTTTGTGATTTTCCTGACACCTACATGTATGTGTCCTTGTCTATCTTCTCCAATCTTGAATGTTTGTGCATCATAAATGGAAGTTTCAATCATGACTTTTTGCCAGCTCTTCTGCACAAATAAAGATCATGTCTTCAGGAGCCTCATCCCCCTGACCCTAACCCCCCGCTCCCACACCCTATAGATATGTGGGGTAATCAGATTATAGTGAACATGAACAATAAAAGTGCTATGTTGGCATATTTCGACCATTTATACACATTTGAAGCAGTTTTCTCTCATACTTTCATTTTCTCTTCTTTTAGTGAGGACACTAAACTCTAGTTGCTTCAGGTATTAATCAATATATCCTATTTAAAGCAAGAAAAATTCTTATAGGTATGTCCTGCTGAGGAAACCAACTTTCATTAGGAAGACTGTGGTATTAAGACTTCCTGCAGAGACGGATATACAATGTTAGGTAAAATCCCTCTTAAAAAACAATTCTCCACAGGAGTTCCACAAACATGATCTTAAATGGTAGCTGAACAATTCAACAACATTCAAATATTATGAAAAACAAGGTGAGGGTGGTATGTTGGTGGGTACCCCACTGTACCTGGTTCCCAGGCATTTCTGAGTAGGAACCTTGGGAGCTGGGAATACCCGGATCCTGTAGTACATGTACATGTATGTACATGGGTGATGGGTTAAAGATGATTGGAATGGTGAGAATAAGTTGCATTACTGCTACATAAAAGCAGAAAAAAGAAACAGCTTAAAGTTTGAGAAAATCAGGCAAGCAACAATGTATGTGTGTTAAGAAATTTGTGATAAGAGTTGAAAAATCACGACTGCACTTAATTCTGACAGTTACCTTCTTTGGCAACTCTCTTAGTCAGTATAGACGGTCATTTTAATTGTTCTTGTGTACCATGTGTATAACTTGTCTACTTTTACATTTACAGAGCAAGATTACAGGGCTAGTGACTCAGATACTTTAAAATAAATAACTTCCTTAACTTAAACATATCTGATTTTTTTACCAACTTTTGTCAAAATAAGTTTCTCTGACTTCTTGGCTTTTCAGTACATTTCAACTACTTTTCAGGGTGTCAATCTCCTTTAATTCTGACAGTAATGAAATAGGACAGGTTTTGCAAACTTTCAGGAAGGATGACTAAAATGACCTTGGCCTAAGCTACAGTAGTATGTTGTATGTAATTCATGAGGGGTGACCTGTGAATAAAGCCACAGGACATGCACAGTGTACAGCATAAGTTTATCAACATAGTCGTTTGAGAGTTCGATCAAGATGGCGCCAGGAAAACAAATGTGGCGTTGATGAAGCTGCAAAATTCTCAGTTAAAATTGTTGGGTAGCAATATGTACATGTCATTAGATTAATTGTTGAACCAATCTATTTAACGGTGATGGCTTGAGTCTCAAACTGTGTGATAATGCACCTGTACCATGTATCAGAGCCAAACTTGGTTCAAAAACAGGTGAGGTCCCTTCATGAGCACTGATGCTGTAGTAGTGGTTGCAGGAGAGAAAGAGCAGGACATCTCCCTGATCAATCAATGTAACGCATGCGTAATGAAAAACAAGGGTGCTGTGTTCTCTGCTCTATCACTATTAGCGAAGAAAATATGGCATGGTTTTCCATGATACTATTAGGCCTACTAGCCCATGTAAGACTTGTATGTTGATGGATCAGAGCTTAACAGGTGGCTCTGAACAATTTATAAAAAAACTTAATATCATTTACATAATCTTGATTGGTCAATGATTGTCACCTGATATAAGTAAATTGCAACATGAATCAACATATTATTTCACTGTCTAGCAACATGATCATGTGACCATCTGGCTACGAGCCCTGAAAATTCCCAGAAACTGGCATTTCGCCCAACATTAAAAAATTCAAAATGTCTGCCATTTTGGAAGGCATTCAATATCTTAAGTGGGCTGTTTATCAAGGCATGGTCTTTATTAACAAAAATACAATTAGTCTCATTTATTAAAATAAGCACAAGTTTACATGTGGGCAAGATCTCTTGGTCTTGTTACAGTGTATCATCGACTTGGTTGATCAAAGCCACAATCAAATTAATCGTAATTTACTGCAGTCCAACACAGTCCCAAGTCCTACATACATCAGAACTATTCAACTAGATCCAAGCCCAGCCCAGCCCAGCTGCACCCACGCCACACCCACTCCACTCGTTACAACTTACACCCTCCCTGGCATGGGTGGGCACGATTCCCTGCCCTGGATGAGCAATTTCCTGGATCTCCTGCCTCCGAGTCCTTGGCTTTGTCTTGGCTTTGTCCTTTGCCTTTGACTTACGGATTGTGGGCTTTAAATCAAGTCCCTTGGTTTACTAAGATCCCACATTGTGCTGCAACTTAGATTTGAACTGAAACAGACTCATCCTCTACCTTCTTTTAGCTCTTGAATCTTACCAATAAAATGCAATGCGATCTCCCAGCCCGTTTTCCACATGCCGATCCAGCACGTTGTAGCAGACGTTTGTAGTGGCTCCCTGCAACCACTTCACGAAAACCTTCCCGTCGTTCACGTTGAAATTATACTCCAAAAACTTCCCCTTTGTCGGCGGCGTTTTGAAGTAAAACTGCTCAGCAATCTTACCCCAGAAGGCCTCCGGATCTTCGATGGACTGCTTATAGAGTTCTTCATACTCTTTCACTGACTTCACGAGGGCATTTTTCTGCAACTCGGGGTTTGGGAGAAAAACCTGGGTTTTCTGATCGCCTGCTTCGCTGGCCATGTTTGCTGCTATACGTGCAATGGACGTGTACGTAGCTAGCTAGAGCTAGAGCTCAGAGAGCTAGCAATGCATTATCATGCCTGTTATGTGCAGAGCTATCCGCCGCCGCGAAGCTTTGAAGATCGGAGGGGTACGGGTAGGCTTTGCCGAGGGGCGCGGGCACATAAATTCTGTGGGCGCGGGCCTTTGCACAATGCATGGGGGTGTGGTGGTGGTTCCGGGGGAGAGGTGTTGGGGGGGGGGGGGGGGGCGGATGGTGGATTCAAGGGCAGGGAATTGGATTTGGTTTTCTACATATTAACCAATTATGACGCAGAAATGCATCCGAATGTTCAAGAAGCACCACTTTGCAGACAAAATCAAATTCTGCCAAAGATATAGCCTAGTACGGAGTTTTTTTCTTTGCAGGCTGCATACGAGGCTCAGTCTACTTATCAAACTTTTATTTCAAACTGAAAAGTAATGTTTGTGTTAACTTTCTGTATCCTAGGCCTATTTTTCGATATAATCATTATTTATCGCGCAAAACTGATAAGAAAATAATGTCCTTGATAGGTAGCAGCATTTTATGATCTCCGTTCAGTTCCCTATATAGATAAAACTTTCTTGGTTCAGTGGTCTACAACATGCACGACTATCATTTTTAGACGACCCAGTCAAAATTCCTTATGAAATGTAATGGTCATTATGCCTATATTATGGCTTAACTATAATTCAAGGTGTGTGTGTTTCTTCTTTTTTTTTTGGGGGGGGGGGGAGAATTATATACAGTTGGCCTAGACAATGAGTATTTTTCCACTACCGTGCCATAACTTTTTTTTTTTGTTTGGCTTGCAAAAGATGCACACTTCCTTTCCCCTTGGGCCATGAAAAGAAATCTAGGCCATATTAGAAAATAAGCTCGACTTTTGTTGTTAATGCTGGCATGAACATAACACAATGGGGTAATAGCTAGGCCCTAATCGAACAATATTTATGCATTTGGAGGGGACATGGAAGCCACCTAAGACATATTACATGGGCCTAATCTCGACAACAATTAAAGAAGAAAGTGATTTTTGTCTTCAATAGGCAAAAGGCAATTTGTTTTTCTTCAAAAACGAATAGAACATCATTATACTATGTCTTGCGCCCAGTAAAGATGTGGCATTCCTTGCATGTTAAATGTTTGAAATTTTAGCTTGATTCGAGTTAACTATAACTTGTTTGATAGTACAGATCAAACGTGTCGGGCATTTTTTTCAACACCTTTTGCAAGTCACAATACACGTAATTAAAAAAAATGTACGTTTTAAAGATAAATTTTGGGATGCGTCTAGTATCTTGGCGTCTAGGCATACATGCTGACCTTTACGCCGTAACAATGTAATTTTGAACATTTCAAAATAGGGCTAGTCATACGGACATATCAGTGGGCCATGTTCTGTAGGCAGGGAGTATAAAATGGTCAAGTTATAATTATTTATCATCATCACGAGGGCAAAGGGAAAATACCACTGATGACATGAACTTTCAATTCTAAGTGTTTACATTTTATACAACTCTACAGTTTCATGTTTCACAAACTGGCTTAGTAACTTTATTGTTTGCAAAAAGAATGACGTACGCCATCGAGAATTTGCACACATGTCATATTGGTTGAACGCTCCTCAAAATGTTGAGCATAGCAATTTCAGAAGTTTACCGATCAACGTTTTAGCATAGGCTACATACAGGGAAATTATGTTTTTGTTCCCAAATTTGGACACGCACACTATGCGAAATCTTTAGGGCTGATTTGTTACGGGGCAATGTGTGTCGGATCCTCTGAACTCACCCCGGCCCCACATGTGTATTTTCTATTGCGAAATATCGCGCAATCTGTTAGGGAAGAATATTTATCATCAATTTGCTGGTGATTATTATCAAGATGGTAAGTAAAACTGACTGATGTGTATTGAAATGATAACGGAAAGATTATATGTATGTAGTTTATTATGACAAGACAAGTCCAGTAATTATGTTTTACTCATATTTATATCGTGAGATTTGGGTGGAATCGCGGGAGATTGTCACAGTCAGCTACACTGTGCTGTGGCGCGGCGCGGGACAAACTGTGAAGTGTATGCATTTTGTGTGGTTCGTATGGCAGAAGTAACTTATGGCCAATAATTGATGCCATAAATTCTTATTCATATTCACAATGATGGTGGCAAACTATTCAACTAATTTAACCTTGAAATATATTAACATATAATTAAGACTGTCATTCCGCCATTTTGTAGAAATGCAAAGAGTTAGAGGGCATCCTCCATCCTCGTTAGGGACATGGACAGTTCACCTGCACCTGGGCTGTGGCAAAGTTTTTCCCCGGAAGATATGTGTTGGTTTTGATAAAAGCAGAAACATCAAATAAACATACAGTTTATTGTACTAGATCTAGACTAGTCTTGTGAAGGTTTGATGAAAATCCAGCAAAGGATAAAGAAATTATGATCTTTTGAAATTTTAATTTTGTGACACAGACGTCACCATGTGCGCGCGTGCAAGGTGCTCTGCCATATGTTGTGTACAGTGTACAGTATGATTATATAGATCGTACTTATTCTGTTTTTGACAACAGCATTATTTTTTTTCAAACAGGTTCGTGTGTAAAAACATATTTCCAATCCAATGATGTGTCAAATGCACAGGTAAAAGGATGCGTACACTACAGCTCAAAGGAATTGGCATAGGGAAAGGGAATGGGAAGGACCCACAGTTTTAAACTGCGGTATATTTTGTTCAGTTCAGCATGAAACAAGATGCTTATTAGGCTAAAGCATCGTGTTTCATACTGAACTGGACAAAATATACCACGGTTTAAAACTGCGGCTCTCTCCCTTTCTTCCCTTTCCCTTTCCCTATGCCAATTCCTTTGAGCTGTTGTGAACATGTATCTCTTTGAGAAATTGCACATTTTTGAAAAAATTGTATACAACATATTGGAGAGCATGTCGCATGCGAAGTCACAAAATAAAACATTTAAAGATCATAACTTTTTTTATCCTTTTGATGGATTTTCATCAAACCTTCACTAATGTGTTTCTTTCATGTGTCTGCTTTTATTGAGACAAACTTAATTTCAGAGTGAACTATTCCTAAATGAGATGAGAAGCATTATTCATTATCAACACACAAGATTATCTGCAATGTTACTATTACTTATGTTGGTCTAACTTGTCCTGCCTTGGTTTGATGAAGACCAAATCAGTCAAACCGACTGTGTCTGTGTGATTCAAATTGCCAGATTTGATTTTAACTTAGTTTGGAATGAATTGAGACACATTCATCATCTCTGAGGTGAGGACAGGTAGATTCATGGCATGCACAAAGAACAATTGTCAATAGTGCACTTGAGGCTGGAGCAAAATGTCTAGTTAGCAACCAAATATCAGGATTCATAATTAGTACAACACATGAGGGGTTCACTGTTTGACACAATAATTTATAAACCCTAAATTAATGGAAGATCTAACTAAAAAACATCTAAACTATATACAATCTACAAGCATCTTAAGTGGTCCACAAACCGGCCCCTACCCTTGAAACCGGCCCCGCGTATTTCTGCGCAGTGCGCGTTATCGAAGGTTGGATGCGCGATTTATTATGTATTTACGCATTAGTAAACCAAATGCAAGATTTTCAGAAGCAAAATTAGACAAAATGTGCACTTATTTGGCAATTGCACATTTTCGTTCGAAACATCTCCGTTTTTCAACTTGCGTTCGTACTTCCGTGATTTTCTCGTCGATTGCCGAAACTTTCCCGTAATTTTTTCACTGCACTGGAACGAGCATGATCGAGACGCAATACTGGTGAAATGTCGGCACTGTACTCGTCGGATTGACGGAGATATCGCACATTATCGGTAGGGGCCGGTTTCAAGGTTCAGTGATGTGAATGTGCGACGATTTATCGAGCGATATTCAAAGCGCAATTTTTCCGAAATTTTATCGTTAATCTTCAATCCAAAAATAGTTTTTGAAAGAGCATTATTTTGCTGATTTGTGTGTGAAATTTTAGAATTTTATTTGGTTATCTTGGAATGAAAATATTCAAAAGAAAACAAGGGGGCCGGTTTGAGGCACCCGCATCATACTAACTAACTAACAGTAACAGTAACATTTCTACTATTACTCAGTAATGATTCTCTTTTCACCTGGTCACGTTCTAACTCTTTCAGAGACCCATCGCCCTTTTTGCTCACGAGCGTTCCATCACGCAAATCAAGTACAACCGTGAGGGCGACCTTCTGTTCTCATGTTCAAAAGACACAACGCCATGCATCTGGTACTCCATCAACGGCGAGAGGTTAGGCACGCTTGAAGGGCATGGAGGAGCTGTGTGGTGCATAGATGTCGACTGTATCCTTTCTGCTACAAAAAAAACAACCTCTTAACAGTTTGTGTCAGAAAAGATTTCCAATAATGTTGATAGCAGAACAAAGCATCGTCTCAATTGTTGCAGTATGACTTCATTGTTAATTTTGTTCGTAACAATCATACATGTAGCTCCAACTGCTAGACCTGTAGAGCTGTTGATCCTAAAACAACTCTGAATGTGCGAAAAATTGCCAATTCTGTTGCCATAGTCTACATTGTTTTGCTATCTCATGGCTGATAAACACAGGAAAACAATATATGTTAATGTTAATGTAAATGAAAGTAAAGTTTCTAAAGGTTGTTTTGTTTTGCGCCGGGATGAATAATTTTAAAGAATGTTCTTTATTTTTGCCCTTCACCAATGTAGATAAGCACCGTATGTTCAGTGTATTTGAGTCACTGCGATTTAAAAAATCACATTTCTATTGATAACATTTCCTTATTAATGTTTCATTAATTCAAAGAAAACATAATTGTAACATTCTATCTAGCACAGACTGATTTTATTGAGTTAAATCAATCAAATTCTTAACATTTGTCGTTCAATATATATTTTAAGGTTAGACTCCTTGACAGAGGTTCTTTTTGCAGGGAATTCAACCAAGGCTATTACAGGAAGTGCAGACAACACAATGAGAATATGGGATATAGAAACAGGTGAGGACTGGTCAGAATTTTGATCTTATAATGATTTATATCATTAAAATAGCAGTTCTCCTTATCACATATAGCCGATTTCAAGTGATATCACTTCGCCATACCAATATCTGATCGATTGCTTTTGGGACGTGTACTTCTAGTTTTGCGGCTCTCCATATTCTTGTGTAGTATATGATCATGCAAAGCACGCAGAGCTCGCCATTTTGAATCATGTAAAACTCATTATACCTCTTCTTTGGGCTGCCTAGTAGAAGAATCCCATATATGAAATGAAATGTTATAGATTGCAATATTTAACTTAATTTTTTGCAAGATTATAACTTGACTAAGGTTAAAGAATTAGAGGACCACAGGCAGTCAGATTCTGAGAGCTATATGCGAACGGGAGAATTCTTTGTTAACTAAAGTTTACAAAATGTTACATTGTGTATTATACCCCATGAGAGAAATCAATGTTTAACATGGGATCTACTGTTGTGTTTGCAGGCTTTCCTGCTTTCCAGGGGCCAGCTTGCTCTGACCATTCATGTATTTTGTTCTCACTGACCCCACTGACCCCATGGTTTGTTGCCCTCCAGGTAAAAATACGACAATGGTGGAGTACAAGTCTGCGGCGAGGGCATGTGGATTCAGCTACAGTAGTAACATCATCTTTGCCTCCACGGACGCAACCTTTGGGCAGACCAGTGATCTCTGCGTCTATGATCTTCGGGACGGCAGACAAATTGGTAAGGATTCTTTTTTAGCCGGTTTTGTAAAATGCGTGGAACAATGTGGCTAGAGGCAATTCTTTTATGGTTGTCTATCAGTCCATTCTTTCGCATGCCATGTAACATCCTCGAAACCTTTTAACAGATTTACCTTAAACTTAATTAATGGCATCAATGAACCTGTGTAATATTAGAGTAAAATCCACTGGGGTCAAAGTTCACAGGTTAATGAAATTTGCCAAGAATGACTCCATATTGATCACTTGAATTCCTCTGGATATTATCTGCAATCAAGAATTTAAATTAACTCAGGAGCTGTTGACAATGAAAGTCACATGCAGAAATCAAAATTAAAGAAGAATTAAAAAAAAAAACATAACCATTCATACATTTGTTTTGGCACATGTTGTTACTCGTTAATTGATTTGTATTTCTTATATGATTATCGCAGAAAACAACGACCCATTCATGCGCATGCCGATGACGGACTGCTCAAAGATCACCTCTGCCATCTGGACGCATCAAGACTCCGCCATCCTTACCGGACATGAACTTGGCGAGCTGAACCTCTGGGATGTCAAGGTATTTCCCTTTCTTGCCTGTTTCCCTTATTTTCTCAGGGATACTAATGTTTTGGCAACTTAATTTACAAATACAGATATGTTTCATTTTGTGTTTTTCATGCATTGGCCATGGTGCATACAGCTCTGATTTGATATTCCATGGTAATAACTACATATAATGTACAGATCTTATTTGCTGTTTCCAGGGTAGTTACAAATTCAAAAAAGGTTAAATACGTTAACTACATGTAGCATCCCTATGTCTGAGATGAATCCCTGTATAAAGTTAGTCTGTCCTTGCAGACTATGCATGAACCAGCTGTGGTTTTGTTAGATTTGTGTTGTTCTAGGCCAGTGGAAAACTTGCATGGAGACTAAGGGGGAATTAGCCCCTGATAATGTAAAACAAAACACCTATGAGAAAACATTCTTTTTTCCACAATCACAAAAATTTACCTGTTGTTTGGTAAGCTTTCGCTTGGTAGGCTGCAAGCTTCGTCAGACCGTCATACAACCTGCCGTCGTAGCTGGTGTTGTTGCTGATGCAGCACAAGGGAGTATGGGATCGTACATCAAGGAGAGTGCATATTGTCCTAAGTCTCTATTCATAGGGGGGTTCTACTCTGCTCGAATGTGGATAGCATCCCGAATCCATCTGGTAGACTTGTTATTGTCGCGAGCAAGTATAGAACTTTCCTTCCAATTGATGGGGTTGTTACATACACTATCCTTGACGTACGATCCCATACTCCGTCGTGCTGCATCAGCAATAGCGCCAGCTACAACTGATACAGCTACGACGGTCTGACGAAGCTTGCAGTCTAGCAAGCGAAAGTATACTGAACAACAGGTAAATTTTCGTGATTGTGGAAAACAGAACATTTTCTCATGTCTACGCACCTATCAGATGAACCTCTGCAGTGATTTAAGAACACCTAAATTTTATGAATAACACCTAAATTTATGAATAACAAATGAGCCCTTGTGAAAATAAATATCTTCATACGGTGTAATGCAAAACCCGTTTTAGGTTGTTTGTGTCGTATCATCAGACTTTGACCCTTTGTGTGAAGGACAAGATGTCGCTCTGTATGATTTGTGTGTATAGTAGGTGCAATGATGCAATAGTGGCGTGTTAAAGGGTTACTGAATTAGAAAAATAAGTCCCCACTAATCTATGTAAAATTATCCACCTAAAACGAATTTCGCATTTGTTTGCCGCAATAAAGTATTTTGATGAAAATTTGAAAAAACGCACGCCTCCAGTGACGTTAGAGAAGTCAAAATGCTATAAATGCCAACGGCGTGAATAAAATATTTTATTCATGCCGTTCAAACAATACATTACCAATAGGAGCCCCAAAGCTAGTCCGAGGTTTGTCCGAATAGCATCAACTAATAGATTCAAAGTGCATTCCATCCATTGAATCTGAATGACAAGATACAGGTGAATGCAATAACGCGTTACGACGCAGTAAGGGGGAAAGTTGTGAATACAATACGAAAGTGGTCTATTATTGACTTCCGTACAATCTATGGCATTTTGACTTCTCTGACGTCACTGGAGGCATGCATTTTTTCAAATTTTCGTCAAGATAAGACTTTATTGCGGCAAACAAATGTGAAATTTGTTTTCAGTGGATAATTTTACATAGATTATTAGGAACTTATTTTTCTAGATTAGTAACCCTTTGAGGGAACCCCACTACTGCAGGGCAGGTACATGTCCCCCTCCTGGTACCAGCTTGTGGAAGAAATGGAAAATTCATTGTCCACACTAATGATACGTGGTCAATGAGATTATGATAATGATGACGAGAGTAGTGATCTAGTTATTTCCGATTTAAAGGTGATATTCATAGGAAATAAAATCAAATGAATATAGTTTATTTTATAATTGAATGAGTTATTAAAGCAATTTATGCAGCTAACATGCCATGAAAGTGTTCAGTTTTGTGTTTAATGAAAGGGATATGCTTCCCAATGACCATTGTGTATCACACCTGTTAATCCACTAGCAACTGCCATCACAGTTTCATTAACAATGCATGATGCTTCTGGCGGAAAAGAAGCTGCGGATTGGCATGTTTGATGCACCATAACGCCTCCCTTTTCTCACGTCAGACCTAAAGGCAGTTTCGGATGACAGTAGGGCAAATTTGTCCCCGAGAATACAGTGATTGTTTTCACCCTAATTTCGCTTTTTGGAAAGTGATATATTGTTTGAATGTCATCCGAGCTCATTGTATGGCTTATAAGCTTTCTGTAGATGAATATCTTCAAATTTTTGGATTTCCTATGAATATCACCTTTAACAAATACAGTACCATCTGGAGGTACTTTACAAAGCGATTATTACCTGTATACACAAGCCAGTATATACATTGGATCTAAATTTATCATTGATGAGAAATTTCAATCAGCAGACTCGTATTTATGAGAAATGTGTGTGTACCAATTACCAGTAATGTAATATCTGAATTTGGAGAGCTGTCTGCCCAAAATGTGTAGTAAATTGCACTGCTACATGAGGACAAGTATTCCATGCATGGTGGTCTTTATATTTGAACAGTATGATCAGTAATGAGTGTAATTCTGAAGATTTATTATTTTGACAACACTCATTAATGGTATTCAACCCTGGCATTGTGAATGCACTGGACCACCGCGGAGTTCTGATGCGACTGTTCCATTCGATCTTGTCAGCAACAGAGAATTGCAATTTAAACATATTTTGAGGTTACATAGTTAAGTTTGTGTTCTCTTTTTCCTTTCTCTTTTTCGCAACCTCAAAACAAGTAAGAGAAAAGTTAAAGTTCAATAAATTATGAATACGTGCAACAAGTAACTTTCTAGTACAATGAGAAACCAGTTTCATTAATGTGTTTATTTTCTTGACCTCATTTTTTTTTCAGATGCAAGCGACCATAGGAACAAGCACAGAGATCCACTCAAAACAGGTCAACGACATCCAGAAGCATAAATATGATCTGGTGGTCACTGCTTCAAAGGACAACACAGCCAAGGTGAAAAGATAGACTTTAAAACACCCTGATCTGGGATGAATGTCCCCATCTTATGTTTGTTAAATGGTAAAGAGGGTTTTTCTCATCCCATCGCAGTCCACAGACTAAATGGAAAAGGGATGTTACAATCAAAGTCCGAGGCCCTGGAGACATAACCACGAAACAGGAACATGACTCAAGCAAATATGTGCACCATCTCCATTCCCTGGTCTAGTATTCCTTGTCTGCGGCACAATTTTGTCACTGGGATAAGGTCATTTGCATAATCATTCACCTCCTACCAGGTACCCGTTGCATAAAAGTTACCATTGATAATAACTCCATTATCAATGGTAACTACCATGGTAACATTGCTGAACAGCCAATCAAATTCAAGGTTGGCATAGAAGTTGCCGTTGATAGCAAAGTTACCATTAATGGTAAGCTTTATGCAACAGGGCCCAGGTACCCATTCATACTCCTAGATGGAAAGTGGCAATGTAAATAAAAAATCTTGCTGAAGGACACAAGTATAGAAGAAGCACCCTCTATGCAGGTTTAAGACTCCACTTCACTTGTTTATTATGAGCAGGGGGAACACCCGGTGGAATGGACTTATTGTGGGAAACGAGTGAGAGGTGCCAACCCTCTTAGCTCACCCCATAAGGTTATTTAGCCTACAAACAATATCAAACAGGCATTAAGAGTACCATACAGAATGATGATAACAAGTGGAAGACTGTAATGCTTGGAATTGTCCAACCCAGGGAAAAAATTTATTCAAAATTCTCTGCGGCTACTTTTTGAGCACATTGGCTGATTTGGCTACAATTTTACATTGTGTCTATGGGAATTTTAGGGGCTCTTTTAACATTTTCCAGGGCTCTTTTAAGCATTTCCGGGGGAAAATTCGCCCCAAGCCCCCGTGTATTTTTTTCCCTGGTCCAACCTGTCTTGATTCAAGATGCAACTTCAGCAGCAAGATGATGATAAATTAATTTGTGGATTTGTATCTCTCGTCAGCTTGTTGCACTCCCAGATCTCATCCACATGAAGACATACAAGACAGAGAGGCCTGTGAATTCAGCCGCATTATCACCTGACAAACATCATGTAAGTTGCCAATTTGATGATTCCTAAGTGGGTTTTTTTTCATGTTTGTGATAATTCCCCACAGGAACATTTGATTTGGCTATAAACATTCGGTGCAAAAGGGTTATATCAAGTAAAATCTGGATATTTGGTTGGCGATTGTTTAGATGGAGCTACTCACAAAACTGGGATACAACAAAAATCTGATTTGATGAATCATGTATTTGGTCATGATAACACTTGTCGCACAAGATATCCCCTTCATTCCAAGAAACTTATTAAGGGAATTTGGTATGATAAGAAAAATGAGTGGAAAATAAGGACATGTTATATTGCTGAAGATATTAGCACCTATTGTTGAGGAGATAGATGAGGGCAATACAGCAATTGATTGGTTGATTGATTGACTGACTGAATGATTGATTGATTAATTGATTGATGGGTTAATTGGTAAATTAATTGATTGATTGCTTGACTGAATGATTGATTGATTGATTTATGGGTTAATTTGTCAATTGATTGATTGGTTGAACTATTGCTTGATTGACTGATTGATTGATTGATTGATTGATTGATTTATGGATTAATTGGTCAATTGATTGATTGGTTGAACTATTGCTTGATTGCTTGATTGACTGAATGATTGATTGATTGATTGATTGATTGATTGATGGGTTAATTGGTAAATTTATTGATTGATGGTTGAACTGCTGCTTGATTGACTGAATGATTGATTGATTGCATAGATACACTACAGCTCAAAGGAATTGGCATCTGGTAAAGGGAAAGGGAAGGAGCTGAGTTTTGAACCGCGGTATATTTTTCCAGTTCAGCATGAAACATGATGCTTTTTAGGCTAATGCATCGTGTTTCATGCTGAACTGGACAAAATATACCGCGGTTTAAAACTGCGGCCCATTCCCTTTCTTCCCTTTCCCTTTAACCAATGCCAATTCTTTTGAGCTGTATTGTAGGCTTACCCTGATCCTGCTGAACCCCCTTCTGTTCCACTCCCAGTGTGCAATACTGGTGCTAAAATGCACCTGTGGGACTCAAGAGAGTTGATAGTCTTTGGGCCTTCCTTCCTCCTATCAGGTTCTGTTGGGCGGAGGCCAGGAGGCCATGGATGTGACAACCACCGCAGGCCGTGTCGGCAAGTTTGACGCCCGCTTCTTCCACCTGGTGTTTGAAGAGGAGTTTGGAAGGGTCAAAGGTCACTTTGGACCAATCAACAGCGTGGCATTCCACCCAGACGGACAAGGGTATGTGCTTTGATTTGATTTTTGTTTTTTAAGTTGTATATGCAAATGAAAATAATAGCCACTTCAGGTATGAAAAAAAATACTTTTGACTTGTTGCTTATAGTTAGAATTTTGGGCTTCACAAACCCTGGTCCAATTAGGATGTCAAAATATGCCGTAAGACTGCTGTAACGAAAGAGGGTTGGTTTACTCGAAGGAATTTGAAGTTTATGCATAGCCTTTCACCGTTTGTCTGGATAGCAGATTGTGCAGAAATTGCATGTCTGACATGCACATACAAAATTTTACGTAACTTTAGAACCGCATACCCCTGCAACACAAATTTAGTCTTAAAAGATGCATGAGACTTGGAGGAAAAAAGTCATGAAACATCGCTACGCGATCTTTTTTATTGCAAAAAAAGTCGAGGGGGGGGGCTGTTTTTGTTCCCCTGGAAACAGATAAGTTGTACCATTCTAATTCAAAACAACTTTTATTTTATTTTTTGTAATTTCTGTCTTTTTTGCTCTTTTTTTCCTTTACAGATTCAGCACTGGAGGTGAGGATGGATACGTCCGGATGCACGTGTTCGACCCAAGCTATTTTGAATATGAGTTTGAATATTAGATGTAACCTAAGCTGTAGTGTAAATACACCAACTATACATTTCATGTCTGTAACCCTGTCAGGCATGGGTAGGCACAATTATATTTTTGGTGTCATTATTTTTCAAAAAGGTAATTAAGATAAATGATACTGTTTCAACAAGCAGATGGAAATACGAGTTGTTGAAAGTTAATTGAAAATATGATTGTGCCCAACCATGCTAACAGGCTAAATGCTCATCACAGAATTCACACCATTTCACTAGATAATATTTAGTTGGATCGTTCAAATATGTTGTGGAATATTTGTGAAATCCTACAAATACTTCCAGCAATAAAGTCACAAAATGTCATTGTTACCTGTAGGAACTAATACCTAATACCTGAATTCAGTATCGTGGATAATTTTTTTTTTTAAAGTCAATGAGGGATAAGAAGATTGTTTTGTTTAATCATGCATCCTTACATACCAGGAAAGTCAGGAAACTGATTATTCAACTGTACTGTAACTGCATTCCGTAGTAACCCAATGATATGTTATAATAGAGGCAAATAAAGATGTTTTAACCCTATCTAGCCCGGGGGGGGGGCAAAAACAGCCCCCCCCTCGACATTTTTCGCGATAAATTTGTAACGCATAAAGATTGCGCCGCGACATTTCATGACTTTTTTCCTCCAAGTCTCACGCAACTTTTAAGACCAAATTTGCGTCGCGGGGGTATGCGGTTACGAAGTTATGTAACATTTTGTACGTGCACGTCAGACCCAAAATTGCTCAAAAACGTGATTTCATGTACAAATCCAATGCAAATTCTGTACCTAGCCAAAATTCATAAATGTATCATTATTTTTATCTTTACTGATGAAAAACAATAGATTTCATGTTATTTATGACTGAAATGGTGTTGCCAACGATTTCCATCGAAAAAACAATGAAAAACATAAAGTCGAAAAAACAGAGAAATACATAAGGAATTCAAAAAAACAATAAAAAACATAAGAAAAAATTTGATATTGCCATTTTTTTTAATCCTAATTTGATAATAATCCTAAGAAGACTGTCTAGACTGAAATCTAGCAGTTTTGGGGCTATATATTTAAAGATTTACAACCAAATTATGATTTTATGCATTAATTAGCATAATTAATTAATTAAAAATAAATTTGAATAATTTTGGTGCAATTTACAATTGAATTGTAGAGATTACGTCATCGGCGATGCACGTGCCAATTTTCGTCGCGATCGCGCGATCAACGGTCGAGATCTTAGGGGGGGGGCTGTTTTTGCCCCCCCCCCCGGGCTATGCGATTTCAAAATAGCCCGGGCTATATAGGGTTAATCCAATCATGATTTGAAAATTATTTATTCAGCTGATATGAGTCATTGGAAGCATTTGCAAGTTTAATATCCTATTATTCCTCCTTTCTGGTTTCTCAATTCAAAAGGTGAAATATCTGTGTTCATCTTAACAGTATTGCTATTATTTGTTGCTATTATTTTATTAAAATACAAGTCATACTATTCCATGCCATCATGTGGGCACTGGTGTAGTGATAAGTAAGTGCAGATCCCACTTGGTATCTGTAGTCTGTTTCTTTGGGAAGCACTCGTTATTCCTAATGTTCGTTATTCCGAACGTTACGTGACAAATGCTCGGATTAACGAGCCCTTTTTCGTTTTCAGACTAACAAGCATCGGGGTACAGGCAATGTACGCGTTTCTGAATTACGAACGTTCGGAATAACGAATCGTCGGAATAAACAAACCTCCGGAATATCGAACTGTAACCGGTTCTTTAGCATGCACAATGAACGTAATGTTGTATATTGCACATTCCTTATGGCACTTTATTACGAGCTATGGTATTAGAAGGGCGTACACAATAAGTGCTAAGAGCACTCTGTATCTAGTATGATGTCTGGTGATATGTCGGGCAAAACTCAGCAGTTCAATACTAATGACTACCACCATACTGATGATGCAGCCGGTATTTACGTGCGATTCAGTGCACCTACTGTTTAATGGGAATATGACATGTTATCTTGGATTGACTAGAGCTGTAACTTGCATTGTGGGTCAATAGAATGCAGAATAGCAACTGAAGTGTGCTTTTGAGTGAATATCTCAATTATGTTTCTGCAGAATAACATTATTCGCTGTGTAGCCGGATGGGGGAGTGGGTGTTGGAGGTGTGAAAGCACTGTTCATTTCCTCAGTCTGCGCACTTGACGTCTTGTTTACAAATGTCAACCACCTGTCATTACCATGGCAACAGTGTAGAATTGTCTTGGCACAGCAGGTGATAACACATATTGATGCCACTTACTAGCAATGTTGATGAATTGGTAAGCAGACAGAATTATACAGTTTGACAAGAATTATGTCTAAGAGTTGTATCATTCAGTAATGGTTGCTGCTTAACACATTGAATTTAATCAAATAAGGGGTATTGACTGATGTTCATGCATCTTCCTGTCAGTCTTATTTTCTACATGTACTTTCATACAGGCCCTTCCCCTTTTGAAATGTTTGCAAGGATACCTCGTGTAAGAAGTTATCACATCCAGTACAAAGAACAGAAAAGACAAAAGTAAAATCAAATACATGTGATATGGGTATTTACCGGTAACCCTCTCGCTAGCATCTATCTAATAAATCAATACTTTGTGCATGCTATGACACTAAGGACTAATTTGCTCAGTCCCGTAGGTAGGAAACATGAGTTTTTATTGATATGGCAGAGCTGCCAAGTCTCCCTGATTTTGCAGGAGACTCCCTGAAAATAGACCAATATTACTGCACTTGATTCCATCACATTACCCAATCTCCCTAATTAGTGATAGATTATTGTCATTGGGTTGTAGGCATTGGATAGACATCTTCCTGATTTCTGATGAAATTTCTCCAAATCTTCCTGATTGTTGAATTTCAATGTTGGTAGCTCTGGATATGGAGCTGTTGATACAAGGTACTGAGGGGGTTCATGCTGGGAGGTGTGTTATATCAGTGCTGGCACATGTTCTGTGTCGCATGCTTGTTGAACATTAAAACAGACTGAAATGTGCATATTTTGTGTGTTCTGTACTATTTCTTCCTTATCTCTCTTGTGATTGTATTCCTGATCCTCTTGAAAGGGAGTGAAACCCTGATAATAAGTTGAATTGAAACAGAGAATTGAGAAAGAGATTAGCAGAAATTAGAGAAAAATCAGATGTATCAAGGTTTGATTCTGTTAAGATGAATCCTGGTTATTAATTCCACTGGTCCACCAGGATGTGCTGTACATGTTGTTTATTGTTCTTGTGTACTATGCGTGAATAATAATAATATTCAATTCTTATAGACGCATAATACCATTCAAATAGTCTCCATGCATATTTTTGATTGAGAACGAAGATTATGGCTAGTCTGGTATGAGTTTGATGAGTTCATTAAGATAGACAGGAGCATTTCCACATAGGCATTTGAATACAAGAGTGAGGATTTAATCTGAACATGAGCCCTTATCAGAAGCCAGGTGAGACTTTGTAGGACAAGAAAACAAGAAAATAACAGCATCACTTATCTACCTTCCATTGACAGAGCAAGATTAGAAGGCTATTGATTAATATTTTAAAGTAAAAATACCGGTCAATCTCCTTTGATATGTTCTTGAATATGGGGTTTCTGCTTGTAGTCAATTCACCTTATTTTGGTGTCACACTGTGTAAAGGGACTGTGCAGTAAGAGTATGAAAGCTTTGATTATACATGTAGTAGTTAAATTCACATATTACGGGTAAATTGAATTGACTTGCTGCCATGTTAAGCGCAGCATAATGTGTATGTATAGTGTACAACTATGTATGTTTGCATATATTTGTGTGTGTATGTGTGTGTGTGTGTGTGTGTTTGTGTGCATGGATTCAGAAGTTACATTTATCTGAAAAGGCTTTATTAATGGCAACTTTATCACAAAAGTAGAAAAATGATGAGATTCGTGAGGAGCTAACTAGGAATTTGAGACAATTAGTTAATGTAATATAGTATCAGGTGGCTAAAAATCTTGCAAACTGAGTTCCATTTTCCCAATCCTACAGACACCTCGTCAGTCATGATATATACCCATACATGATACAATAAATATACCACAAATATTATGTTAATTATAGTGGTCCCATATGTTATTTTGACATCACTGAAAAAGAAAGTGTCGCCTCATCCCTACAATTAAGTTTGCATTTTGATTTTGCTAGTTTTTTATTCAGATTTCGTGCAAAAATATCTTCATCATGAAACACAAGACGCCATTCTCATATTTTAACATTAGGAAATCACCTTATAATCATAGCTTGTCTATATTGTTTTATTTACATTATTTATCAAATCATCTACTTCTGTTTAGATAACACTGATATTAAGTCATCACTTTGCCACATTCCTTTTGGGGGGAGGGGGGAGGGGAAGATTAGTGGGCCAGGGTTATTCTATCATTTTTTGTTGTTTTGTCTTTTTTGTTCATCCAATTTGTGTTCATGTGATTTGCAATCACTTAATAATCATTTGTAAATCTTGTAATTGATGTTAATTTGTTATAATAAAAACAGAATTATAAAAAAAAACATTAACAGTTGGAACAGGTAGTCTGCTATGAAACATTAGGGGTGCACCATGCATATTATACATGCACAATATACAGAAGTATAATACTTCGGTTTCATTTTATTTACTTTGCGTCTTCGTGTCCTCTTGAAAAATCAGTTCCCATGCCCGTTTTTCACTTTTTTTTATTTTTTTTTTTATCGTTGGTGATGAGTAACGGTTTGCTCTCACCTTTGTGCGGATCAGCTCTCTCTGTGTTGGGACGTTATACCAAGAAGGTCCATGGTACAAGACACTGGTGAGCAATCTGTACTGAACCATTTCTGGCTCTTCCCAGCTGGTCCATTTCTTTGTGTACAAAGACTGCATTTCGAAACCGCATTCTTGTCCATTCACAATCGGCGCCGATATAGCTATAGCTAGGCAAATTTCATCGAAGCTTCGTAAGCACGGCTTAGCCGAAGGCGGTACCTGTGTCTGCGATACAATCTAACAGCTCTCTAAGGAACCTCATCCATTTTAGAGTATTTAGCATTTCTGCATACCTAATCAGGTAAGAAATCGATTTATGATACTTGAATCTTCAATCCTGTCCTTATTTTCCACTGTCTCGCTCTTCGGCGAGCATCATTTCGAGGGTGTCTTTCGGGGAGCAGGGTCGCCGCTGGTCTCCCGTGAGAGCTTAGCTGCCTGTTGCCCTCATTCAAAAGACATGCATGCCCACCTTCGCAAATAATGAGATCGCTCTAACCATGTCCATGCTAACGTTACGTTTTCAACTTACATATTGTATTTCTAAATTATATTGAGTTAAGTTAGACTTAAAGTATAAAGAGCGTGTTGATTGAAGTGTCTTGACATAAAAAGAGAGCTACATGTGTGCATTTAAACTTAAAAGTTTTGAAAGTCTAGACCGAAAAATTAGTCTCTGTACTGTAGTAGACAGGAGAGCCAGAGATGTTGGATCCGCTGAGATTGCATCGGGCTCCTCTGAATGTAAATGTAATTTCGATTAAAGAATGCCCCAAATGAGATGGTTATCCCTGTGTATAGTAAAGTCAGACATGTTTTTGTGCAATTCCATTTGCAGTGCCAGTGCAGTGCCAGTGGATTGGTTACTGCCACATGCCCATGCATCATTGGAAATTCAATGTTCATGATTTAAAGTAATTGGATGAATAAAACAGTGTGATGTATGTTTATCATATATAATCATTTGCTCTCACTTGTCTCAGTCTTGTTTTCTCTCTGAAGATCTGCCAACATTAAGAGCTGTCATACATGTAGCTATTTTGCTTTGTGTATTGTGGGATGACAGGGATCTTCAGAACGATAATCATCATGTATGCTCTCTCACTTTTCTCAGTTTATAATTGAACGGTCACAAGATCCAACAGAGATCTACCGGTACTCAAAAGAGCTATAAATCCTTCAGAATTTTATTCATCATGTGAATGCAATTATTATCTCTGACTTGTTTTTAGTTTTGTTTTACTGTTGCAAGATCCACAGTATCCAAGCAAGCTACATGTACATGTAGACTCCTACATCAATCCTTCAGAATAATGTTCATCATAAAAGACAAATATTCTCTCGCACTGTCTCGCACATGTATCAGTTTTGTTTTTCTGTTGCAAGATCCCATTATACCTACATTAAAAGAGCTATGAACTCTGCAGAATTATGTCAATTAAGTCAATTATTCTTTGTCACTTGTGTCAGTTTTGTTTTACTATCCCATAAATATCTACTCAAAACTAAAGAGCTATCTATCCTTCAGAGTTATGTTCATCATTCATAAGAAATTAACTCACTTCCACTATTCATTTCATTGTTTGACAATCTATGAGTTAATGACCCGTTCTTCACTGAGGCGGGATATATGCAGGCTGGCTTTTTTTTCACCCAGACACTACTAAGCAGCATGACTCCTATTCAATGTTGTTCTCATTGCTTGAATGTTTGGTACTGAGGGGGGGGGGGGGGGGGGGGGGGGGGGAGGGGGGGGGAGGGGGGGGGGAGGGGGGGAGGGGTACTAGTTTACAATGTATCTTGGGTGAGAACATTTATCTCATAACATCAGAAGAATATCCCAAACAAATGTATCTTTTTCTTCTGCTTTATAATTTTGCAGCAGTTCTACCTTCATGTATGATTATAGCTGAATTATTACTGGTAGAAAAATTCTAAATTATGTGCAGGGGCTGTTTTTGAACCCTGACATCCTGAAACAAT